>JACDOX010000170.1:1235130-1257881 GCA_014549065.1 Cardinalis cardinalis
AAAAAAAAAAAAAAAAAAAAGCAACACTATTTGGGACTGAAATGGGGGATTTTTGTAACAGGGAAAACCCCTGCTAACTACTGCTCACAATGGGCTTGGTCCCTGGCTCTGTCCTGCTGTTTCACACACAGATCACACACATATCTTAGGTGCTCCCAGTAAAAGCCTGACATTTCTCCCAGGCACAGCCATGAGGGGCAGCTGCTGTTACTTCACACCAGCTAAGAGGGGTGCAGCATGCCATCTCCTCCTGCAGGCACCCAGAGCCCAGGTGGACCTGCTGCTGCCCTGGGTTTGGCTGCAGCAATCCCTGCCCAGGGACATCCATCCATGCTTTCCTCTGTGCCCTGTGCATGAGCATCTGCAGAACATTCTGTCTGGATGAAAGCTGCAGGGAAAGGTGATCCAATGGGAGGATCATCCATGGGTGATCCTCATGCTTGGGTTACAGAGTGGACTACAGCCACAATAAAGGAGCTGGCTCCCAACAGGGAAGCACAGTGTGAGGCTCACCTTGCTCCTGGAAAAGCTGGGAAGAAAGCAGAAGCATCCATTTGCTTAGCTGTTGCTTGACTTTGGGATCCAAACCTTACCTGACTGGGAGAGAGAAGAGTTAGCAACCTGAAGAGYCCCCAGGTCCCCTTTGTGGATCCAAGAAGGGAAAAGGGGGAGATGGTGACTGACCAAATCCAAGGCCAAGGTAATGACAGTATTATTTTAGCCCCTGCTGCTTGTCTTTGATCTCAGTGAGGAAACAAGCACACTCTGTGCAAACACATTAATGGTTTCCTTCTCTTTGCAATGGAAAATTACACCCACTCACCTGCCTCCTAGGGGGATGTTTGCATTTAATTCTCTGCTATTTACAAAATACTTTGAAAACCATGCATAGAAAATGGTTGGTAAGAGGTGATTGCTCCACGTATGTCAAAGGGAGCAATGATCAGGGTGTCTTCAGGAGGTCCCTTTTTCTCTCTTTCATTCCCCAAAACGGGATGGCACCAGTGCTGCAGTGAGCTGCTGTTGGGGGCGTGTGTGCAGGGAGGCACCAGCTCTGCCTCACCTGTCTCCGCAGGCAGGAGAGCCCCAGCAGCGGCAGCTGATTGGGATGAGCCTGTCATGGGAGGGCAGCACAGCCAGAGGGACACAGAGGCTGTTTGCTCCTTTATCACCTCAGTGCAAACACCGTGCCCTCACCTGGCTCCAACAACACTGCCATTTACAGCGCCCCAATCCGTGCTGAATCAATCCTTTGGCAAATCCATCCCCCTCCACACTGCAAATGCTGCTTCTTCAGCAATTCAACAGCTGAGATAAAGTGCCCTTTTCTTTTTTTTCTTCTTTTGGTTGTTGTTGGTTGGTTGGTTTTAGTTGGTTTGTTTCTTTTGGGGGGGATGGGTGGGGTGTGTTTTTTTGTTTTGTTTTTGGTTGGGAGTTTTTGGTGGTTTCAGGGGTCCTTTTGAGGGTTTTTGTTGTTGTTGTTGCTTTGGGGAGGCAGTTGCTAGTTTTGTTTTGGGTTGTTTGGGGTTTTTTGTTTGTTTGTTTGTTTAGTGTAGTATATGATAGAGATAATTCAGGCTATTAATGTATAAAATATTGTAAGATCCAAACTATGTCTTTTGACCACCCCAGCCGGGAGCAGTGTCTTATTCGTATTCATTTAGTTCCCGGACTACGTTAAGACAACATCGGGTTCTTTAACGTAAGAATGGAACCTTCCTGGGCGATAATCGCCGGCTTCCCTGGGTTGCCCAGGACCACTCGAGTGATTTTCACCTTGAAGATTCTCGGATGGCTGTTTCAGCCCGGAGAAGCGGGGGGCGGTTCTGGGGCAGCCCGCGCTCTGAAGAATGAGACTGGACTCATCGCTTTTCGGTCTTCAGGTTGTTTATTATTTCTTATCTACAAAATTTTCTTTCTGCCCAGCCGAGGTCTGGACAGCAAGGCAGCCAAAGGCACTCTGACCGCCCCCGAGGCAGTCTCGTCTTTATGTACTACAAATTACATATAACATATTTACCTTTATTCCCCAATACCAATCACCCATATTGAACTGTGCACCTCTGTGTCAAACCAATCCCCAAGTGCCAACATCACCACAGAAAATGGATGACAAGAAGAAGAAAGAAGAAGGACAAGACACGCCCTGATCCCTCCATCTTGTCTCCATAACCCCCCTGTACCAAAACCTAAAATTTACATATTCACCCTGTAAATACATCCTTCCCACACCATTCAAACCTGAGTGCCTCTCATGTCCTCATACACAGGTGGCAAATCCCTAGATGGATCAAAGTCAAGCCACCAGGCGCTTCTGGCAACATTCCAGGTCTTCCGAGCCCCCCAAGAGGGTTCTCGGCAACTCTGGACATCCGGAGTGATGTGCTGAGTTCCCACAGAAGATTGTATCTACCCCGATGATTACCGGCGCCACCCTGTTACATGTGAATACCGRCTTCTCCGAAGTTCTCTGACAACATCTAGACGCCCGGATTGGACTTTTGTCTAACCCTGCACATGTAAGGCCCCGGTTCTGCATGTGAAGGGACACAAAAGAACATTCGGTCATCTCTGCGTCAAGCAGACTAAACTGTGTAAGAGCTGGCTGCGCGAAGCGGCATTTGTGAGCGGGGGAGGCTCAGACACCCGGAGATCAGATCCGTGTGTCCACCCAGCGCCGATCCCGGGCTCGGCGCTGCCCTTGGCTGTGGTAGTTATTGACAATCGAAATTCGGTCTCGCGGACAAATTAATAAATCACTGCTAAATTTTCTTATAAGTTTGGCTCTCGCTTTGATCATTTATAACATTTAGTTTTTTTGGGTTTGGGTGGGTTTTTTTGGTTTGGTTTGTTTTTGGCTTTTTGTTTTTTTGCTGGGTTGGGTGGGTTTTTTTAGTTTGGTTTGTTTTTGGCTTTTTGTTTTTGGTTTTTTTTGCTGTTGTTTTTTGTTTGTTTGGGTTTTTTGGGGGGGCGGGGGAGGAGTATGGGAGCGAGTTATCCTAGGGAAACACTCCAGGACCCCTTTTGACCCCTTCGCCAGCATCCTCACCTGCAGAGAAACACAGCAGGGCCATTCCCAGCCCCTTCTAAGCCGACGGTGCRGAGCGAAGCCTGCGCTGGGCATATCCCTGTGCAATCCCGCTGCCTTCAGCGCACACCTCCAGGGCACATCTTGCCCAGAGCTGCCCGACAGACTCCGGGACACCATCCCCGAGCGGTGACCGAGCCGTCTGAGGCAGGGACCCGCAGCGCGGCCCTTCCCCGGCCGGCCCGTCCCTTCCCTTCCCCGGGCTTTCGGAGGCAGAGAGCGCCCTCCAGTGGGGCACCTGCCACAGCTCCGTGCCGCCTCTTCCCGGGGAAAGGGGCAATGCCCACTGAAACCCCCTTAAAAAAGGCAAACAGAGGAGTTACCAGGCTCAAGCTGCRGGACACGCTGGGAAGGCAGCTGTGCTTTACAGCCGGCCAGGACGAGGTGGTGCTGGGGTTTTTGCAGCCAGCATCCAAAAATGCTGCAAGCACCAAAAATGCTGTTCCCATCACTCGGTGAGTGGGGGCCCACCTGCCATAACCTGAGCAGGTTTCTCACCAAAATTTTAAGTCARGTTCTGGAGGTGTTTCTCAGCCAGGCTGGAAGAAATACCCCACAGATCCTCAGGTCACACCAGGGCTTCCCACAGAGTCTGCCTTGGGCACAGGAGAAAGCAGGCAGTGCTGAGCACAATGCAGAATAATTTTTAATTTCATATTAAGCACCAAAACATCTTACTTCCTTTCTTCTTTAAAAGAAAATAAAGTTTTTAATTTTTCTGTGCAGATCTCAAGTAGAGTAAATCAGCAGCCATACAGCAGCRTGAAGCAAACATTTTGTTCCCCAATCTGAGCAAGCATTAAAAAATTAAATTACAACGTGAGGAACACCGTTGTGGGATATTCACGGTCCATAAAACACAGCAGAAGGGTTGGCACAGCCAGRGGTTGTGGCAGAAACCTGGGGAAATGCAGGAGTGCCTGCACAGGTCACCGAGGCCTGCCCCCCTCAGAGTGGGGGAGGCTGCTCTGGGAATGGCTGTCCCTGTCCCGCCTGGCCGGGGGGGGCACGGACATTCCAGAGCCACTCGGGGGACCTGGCCCGCAGCTTCAGCTGGAAGGGGTCGAGCTGCAGGCACTGCCCCAGGCTGTGCAGCTCCATGGCTGGCTCCTCCACGGCCCTCACCGCTGGCTCCTCGGGCCTTGGGCTCCTCCTGGGGGCCTGTCCCCACAGGGCCGTGACACAGAGGCCGCCAAAGGCCACCAGCAGCACCAGGCCGGCCACCAGGGCTGCCCCCACCAGCATGTCAGCGTGGCGGAGGAAGGTGCTGATCCCTGCAAGAGAAAAGCCACGGGCTCATCCCAGCGCCCACTGTGCTCACAAAGTGCCCCACATCTCCTCTGGGAAGTTCAGCACGGCCCCTGCCATYCTCCAGGAACCCTCACACCTGCCTCCAGGCCGGAGCACGTCGCCCAGGCCTCCATCCCAGGGACATACTTAGACCAAGAGCCCAGGGCAGCACAAGGATGGTGCTACCCCAGAAGAACCGTGACAGAGCAAAGCCATTGCCAAAGCCACGTGCAGCTGCACGGAGATTAAAAGGTCTGCTGCTGTTCCCATCCAGGCCTGGAGAGACCCTCCCCATGGCCCAACAGATAAAGATGGATTAATAAAATTACCTGTGTCAGAATATAGCAATAACCAGCTGATCTGTACAGACTTAGACTGCTCAAGCTGTTAATTAACTTGGAGTTGGTAGGATGGGTGAGAAATTATATTTGGCTATGAGCTCACKTTAAGGTTTAAGCCACTGCAGTGGTGTTGAAGCAGTTTTGGTAAAACAGCTGCAGTGTTTGGAGCGCATATTGCAGAATATTGCTGTTTTCCAGCCTGTGAGGCTCCATTACTCTGCAATTGGATTGGATTAGCCACCTCTGATTATAGTCAAGCACCACATGCCATCTGCTCAGCCCTGTGTCAAAGCTGGGGTAAACACCAGGAACATCACTGTCCTTCTTATCAAGATCTACACAGGGTGACAGGAGACCAAAGGGCACCCCCAGGAGCCACCAGGTTTGCTGATCACATCAGTTACAGCAGAGGTAGCTCAGAAATCACCCCGACCACACTTTGCTTATAACTTAAGGACTCACATGTGCCAGGTTGCAGCCCCGATGTAGAGAAAGCAGCAGACTGGGGGAAGRGAGCCTAAAGCTCATGGAGAGGTTCTGCTTCCAGCCAGGAACTGCCTTGCAAAGGCATTCCACAGCTGGCAGGGACACCTAGAGCCGCCACTCACAGCACACACCAGCAGAGGGGCAGGACCCCCGGCTAGGAGAGAGCCCCTCGCTCACTCCAGCRGCTCTCCCCACTCAGGCCAGGACAGCAGCAGCCCGGGGAGGGAGCAGAGCCACAGTTCCATCCCCTACCTGTCCGGGGAGCGCGGATGCAGAGCGTGCCGGACTTGGTGGGAGAACGGTCCTCGTAGCCCTTCTTGCAGCGGCACAGGTAGGTGCCCACGCCATTGAAGCACTCTGCCTCCTCCCCGCAGAGGCCGAGCCCAGCCTGGCACTCRTTCACATCTGTCATGGGGAATAGACGCCCCAAGTCAAGTCAGGCTTGGCATTAAAGGGTTTATCCCAGGAAAAAAAAAAATAAACTGAAGCACCCACCTTCAACGAAGAGTGAAACAAGCTGCAGCTTCTCCACACCYACCGAGGTGCCAAGCAGCTCCTCCAGGTGGGAGCGCAGGAGCAGGGACACATTCCTCTCCTCTGGCTCCAGGTGCAGCCAGAAGGTGAGCAGCAGGTTGGCATCACTTGTCCTGATGGCAAGAAAGAGCCCAGGGTGAGGCAGGAGGAAAAAAACATCACTGCAGGCCCAGCTCTGACAGCCCATTTAGACCTTCCGCCCTTGGCATGGGATCRTGGTGCTGCAGGCTCTTGCAAGGATGATCTGTGCCAAGAGGCAGCTTTGCACTTGGACCATGGGAAAAAGGAAAGCCCAGGAGTGGTTCCTCATTGGGAGCTAGGCTGAAATGACCAGATATTTGTGTAAAGTGAATTATAGTAGCAATCTGCAGTCCTAAATCAGCCTCTGCTGACAGCTCCCAGCTTTCTCCAGCACGCACTGTGGCAGGTGAGATTATCCCCTTTTCCCTCCAAAGTTTAAATCCATTTTATACCTATATAGGTCCCAGATAATACTAAACACCAATTTTCATCATCTTTCCTCTAGACAACAATTTTTTTTCTACTTTCAGGACAAGTTATAGATCAAGGAAGAAGAACAAACACATTTCTCTTCCTGGGGAAGGAGAGTGAGAAGCCAAGATACTGCTAATCCAAGAAATATTACAGGTTATAGCAGTCCCCTGCCAAGCCAGCAGCAGAGCATTAACCCTACCTTTTGACATCCTTTAGCTTTATTTCACTGACTTTATTGGCAGAAAGCTTCAGGTTCTTCTGGATCTGCAAAGGAACAGAGTGACCAGAGCTGATTTGATGTTCAGCCAGGAGCATGACAGCAAACAGCTTCTTTCCTCACTGTACACCCCATCGTGCTCTCCCCCCTTCACAAACCCCCTGGGATGCACAGGATGTCACATAGCCCACTGCTCTGAGCCCTTTCTTTAGAAGAAAACCAGTTGTTTCCATTTGCTTASCTCCAGGTCATCTACCCAAAACACAAAGGCACAAAATGGTCTCTTCTACACAAAAATTTGGGACATCCCACCTGTTCTTCTCCACCTCCCCATGCCCACACTTACGTGATTCTTCAGAGATTCAAGRAGACCCTTGTGGAACTCACTTCCACCATGAGGAATCCAGTCCTTGGGTTTGATTTCAGCAGTGACTTCAAACAGCACATCTGCCAGAAGACACAAGGGTCCCGGCATGTTCAAATGCACATGATACAAACAGGCTCCCTAAATGAGTTAGTCCTTAAACATCAACGCCAGAACAGCACCATGCTTGTGCAGGTCAGTGCCACGGGGTATTTCCAGGGGCTCTGCRTCAGGTAGGACAAGTTGTTGAGTTACAGGTGAACACAAACCTTAGTTAATGCTTGTTGATGAACACTAGAATTGATCTTTCAGTGAAAAACAGACACAAAACAGCATATCCAGTACATATCCAATCACATTCACATGCCTTTAGCCCTTCTGTTTCCCAAAGGGATTGTCATAGTTATTGATGGAGTCTWAAAGCCAGTTTCCCTTGGAATCCAGACTGGCACATGTTTGCCACTTGGCTGTTTAAAACTTATTTGTTCATCAATATTTCCCCCTGTTCAGAGCTGAGGCTCCTTCTGTACTGACTCCTTTGTGCAAGCTGTTTCTGTGGCTTGCTGGGCCATATAAACCCTGCATTTATATTCTTTAGTTGCTCTCCCATAGGAGGGTTTTCCTTCTCTCCCTGGTCTGAGGCGCAGGATTTCTGCAGATTTCTGATCCTGGTAGTCATGGGACATCCATCGGAATACACTGGAGGAATTGAGGTTCATTCACCCTCATTCATCTTAGAAAAACCTTATTTAAATAGCCAACAAGTATTGCTTGGACTCAAACAAGCCAGCATATATGTCAGGATTGGCACCTGAACTCGGGTTTCTCCAGGGGAGAYACACAAAGTGGCCGAAGCACAACTGTGGGATTGCCTTGGCATCTTAAAAAATAGCATCTTCAGCGTGGTTACTACTCAGAAACAACTTACACTGCTTTCTAAATGTGATGGGCAGGTGATGTCCAGCACAGCCTCAGGCAGCTCCCTGAGCTTTGGGCAGTGTTTTAAGGCACTTAACCCTGCATGGCTCACCTCCAGGATGGTGCTGGGACTGCAGTCCTGTGTCATTCCCCACAGAAGACATCAGATCTGCCAAGGCAAGGGAAAGCATCAGGCTGCTATCACTGATATAACAGTAAGGGGAGGGAAAGTATGCTAGGTCTGTGTCACTTTGCAAAAAGAGTGCCATGTGCCAGCTCCTGCCTCTGTTCTTCATACTGAAATTARATGACAGGCTCTGAAGACAATCTCTTCTCCTCTACAGTGGAAAGTGCTCTTTAGAAAGAAATCACCCCAATAAACCTCATTTCCATTTCTGGAAGCAGACAGACTCTTATCCCTGTAAAACCACCAGAGCTGCCTTGAATCCCAGTGGAGCAAAAGAKCTTGGGCATTAATACGCCAGCAAATGGAAAAAAATCTGAATGAAATCTACAGCAGAGGGGCAACAACAGTTTGGAGGTGAGGAAATACCAATTGAACACATCTTCTGCTTTCAGGCAGACATTAAAACGTATCAGKAGCTAAATATTGCCTGTGTAAGTGACCTGCCATCAGCTCCTAAACTTTCTTAAGAGACAAAGGATTTTTCTAACCTTTGTCCAGCTTCTGGAGCTCAAACTCAGTGACCATGCCTGGGAGCMCTGTGACAGCCTACAGAGGAATCAGTGCATGGCAGGGCTGTTTAAAACCAAGATGAGCACTCCCAGTCTGCTTTGGGGATGAAGTCACAGATGAGAGACTRTCTCCTCCATGGAAAACTCAAAACACTTGGATTAGTAACCAGCCTGTCTCTATGATGAGCAGCATAATCCCCTAGATGCSCATGTTAGAACTGAAAATCCTATGACTTCTCAAGTCCCTTCCTCCCTGGATACGGGGGTCAAGAGTGGTACCACATGGCCCAGCTGAAGGTAACAGCCGTGTCTACAAATAAAACCCCTTAAGAGAGTGCTGCATCACTGGAGGTGGATATTGCACATTGTCAGGCATCAGCTCAGCCAGTAATAACCAAAAAATCACCTTACCAAAGAGCTCTTCAGTCCTTTCTCCCAGAGGCACCACATCGGCAGCAGTCACACCAGGAGAGGAGTAGAGAGGTGGTTTTGTGCTGGTGCTCAGTGGTGGCTCTGCCAGCTCTGGTGTCTGTGTGTGATGTGCAGCAGCTGCCACTTCTGAGGGGCTGCCACTGGCAGAGACACCTACACTGCTGCTGGGCATCTCTGAGCAAGGGGAACCAGCTGGGTGACATGGGACCATGGTGGCCAGAGCTGTCCCAGGGGACAGCTCCAAGGCAGGCGGCTCAGCTTTGCCCCCASTGTCCTGCCCAGCTGGAGCTGGCTCCACCAACATGTCATCTTCAGTTTCTCTGCCCTTGCTGCCACTGTCCTCAAGGTTTCTTTCCAGCCTGGTTTCATCCTGACCATGCTCACTCCAGCTAGTGCCAGACTGACCATCTTCCGTGAGATCAGGAGAATGTTGGCCCACCTCTTCTGGGCTCACAAAGCCAGGCTGGATCCTGCCCCCAGCAGGTGCAGCTGGTGGGCCTGGAGGAGCTGTGAGCATGGACAGCAAACCTCTGGTCTCCACTGTCCTCCAGCTCTCATTTTTAGAGGTCTCCTGGACAGGGTCTTGGGGAGCTACTATGGTATCACTTGAAGAGCCCACAGTTTCAGAGTCCATGAAYACATAGTACTGTCCTCTAAAATACCTGTATTCATGGCTTCTGGAACCACTCCCTGACAGAAACAACACCTGGACCTCAGTGGCTTGTGCAGCAAAGACCAGAGTGCCTTGGTTGTGGCAGGCAAACACCACTTTGGTTTCCACGCTTGACGAGACMCCCTGGAAGATGATCCTGTCCTGGTTGTTGCCACAGCCATCGCTCCCCTGGAACCCTTGGACATAGATGACAACGTGCTTCTGGGGGCCTGCCCAGATGGTCCAGTTGCACCAGATGTTGGCTTTAATGTCCACGTGCAGCGGGAGGTGGAACAGGCCAGACCCATCCCGGAAGACAAGGTGGCAGCTCCTGACAGGAAAGTACTCAGTTACCCAGGGAGGGCCCAGCTCTGACACATCTGCAACACAGAAAACAAACATGCAATCAAAGGTTATTATCTTCACAAACTATATCACATATTCCATTTTATATTATATCACATATTACATTTTATATTATACATCAGACTTTTAGGAGCGCTGCAAACTTCCACGGGAGAGGCAGCATTTCAGTCCCTCTCCTGCTGTAAGATTTCTGTAGTTTCAGCCCTTGGAGCCACATATCCACACTTCAGCTGGAGCTAAGCCTCCGTGAGAGGCTGCACGAAGCAGAGCCAGTGCCGGCCAGCTCCAAGATTGACCCAGCCAGTCCAGTGAGGAGTCCTCCCCAGAGAAGGAAGGAGTGGCTGAGGCAAGGTGTGGTGAACTGACTGCAGGTCCCATTCTCCTTCCCTTCCAAAGGCAGAGGAGGAGGTAGAGAAATCAGGAGTGAAGTTGAGCCTGGGAAGATGGGAGGGGTGGAGGGGAAGCCGGTTTTAAGATTTAGGTTGATTTCTCATTATCCTACCCTAATTTGATTGATAAGAAATGAAACCAATTTCCCCAAGTCTGTCTTGCCCATGATGGTAGACTGTCAGTGATTTCTCCCTGCCCTTATCTCACCTCACAAGCCTTTAATCACATTTTCTCTCCCCTGTCCTGCTGAGGAGCAGCTTTGGAGGGCACCTGGTGTCCAGCCAGGATCATCCCAGCCCAGTTCTCCTCAGACAGCAGGTTAGGATTGCCAGGTGGAGACTGCAGGTCAAAGGCACAGCCTTGTCCTTGCCCCACCAAGTAATTTGACTTCTAAAAATGACTTGTGCCAAGACACAAAGTGCTGGGACACCTACCAGCATGTTCCCCTTGCTGTCCTTCGACCATCTGGGTGTTCCTGGGTACCCCAGAGGGTTCCCAAGGCTTTTGGTCTCTGGGCAGTGTTTCTCCCSGTGGAGCTGCAGGCAGACCAGGGTGTGCAGGAGTGGTGCTGAAGGAGGCAGCTGTCCTCTGTCCTGCACCCACTTGCACAGCTTCTGTGGCTCCCTGCATTTTAAACCCCCTGGATCTGGAGACAGAAGCTGGTTTGTCACTAGCAGCACTGTCCTGATGCTGCACAGGCACCTCRTGCACCTCTCTGGTGTCTGGCAGGGAAGCTGGTGTCACCCCAGAGCCTCTGCTGACGTGGCCCTCAGGCTGAGCAAGCCTCACAGCAGGCCCTGGGACAGTGACAAAGACTGGGGAGGGACTCGGGGCCATCAGGCCCACAGAGGCTGTGGTTTCATCTCCCGGTCCCAGCACCAACTTTTGCTTCCCAGGGCCAAGGCATCTGGAGGACTCATCAGTGCCCAGTTCAGAGGCTACTGATGGATGGCAAGGTGGTGAAGGGGAGGCCATCTCCTGTCCTCCTGGGCTAGCTGGGGAGATGTCCCTTTGCCTGAGACTGACAGGGTCCCAATCCAGAGCAGCTGGGGGAGAGGGCACCATGGACAGAGACTCCACTTGTGGAGGAAGARGTGCTTCAGGAGCTAAATCCAGAGAGCCAAAGCCTGCAGAGACAGCCACTGTGGAGGAGGTCACCAGCACAGGGATGGTTTCTGTCCCCAGGGCAGGCAGAGGTGTGAGAGGATGCTCCAGCCCTGTTGCCAAAGCAGGTACAGCCAGCCCTGGTGCTGTGGGGTGCAGTGCTGTTCTCCTCCTGACAGCTCCCCCAAAACTTCCCAGTGAAAAAATATCCATGAGCTTGGTATGATGGAGGCCAGTTGTGCCTAGCTCAGGTTTAGGCACTGACAAATGCCCCAAACTGCTTTGGCTTCTCTCAGGGAGTAGCTGCAAGTGGTCCCTGGTGACCGCATCAGAGGGGCTCCTCAGGCTGGGCATCAGGCCCTTGGTGAGGGCATCTGYTGGGACACTCAGCAGGGCAGGGCTTCCTTCCTTCTCCAGGCTGGCTGTGCTGAGCTGGCTGTCCCTGGTGGGACCTGTGCCTTCCTGGCTTTGTCCCGTGCCAGGGGACAGAGGCTCAGAGTGTGCAGCCAGGGCCAGGTGACCCGTGCCTGTTGGTTTAATGGTAAGCTGCATGTGGCCCAGACCTTTTGGCCTCAGGGTAGGGCTCAGGACAGGCTGGCTGCTCTCCAGACTCACCCCTGCTGGCTGCCAAAAAGGTTCTGCTCCCTGGAAGGCACCAAGCAAAGGAGTTTCCAAAAGCACACTGTGCACAGGAGCAGAACTCACAGCACTGCCCTCACTCACGGACGGATTCTCACCCCAGATCTCCTGAGCTGCAGTGGGGATTATTCCCTCAGGTGTTCCTGTGTCTGGAGCTTCCTGAGCCTCCAGCAGCTCAGACCCCAGCCCAGAAGGAGCTTTTGTTTCCAGAGCCTGTGTCCTTGCACGTTCACATGGGAGAAACTCTGTAGGCCTTCCCACAGCCCTGGTGTCCAGAGTGATCCCTGCTCCCTGCATCTGCTCACTGCTTGGCACGGTGCTGCTGCCACATGTGGCTGCAAAGCCCAGTGCACCCCTAAGGTTTTCAACCCAGCCAGACTGAAAACCACCACCCTTCTTTGGAAGTTTTGAGACAGAAGTTCCAGAAATTGCATCATCTTTGGAGGAAGAGGCACCCTGCTGGTCTTGGAAGATGTAGTACTTCCCTTTAAATCCTGCATCTCTCTGGTTTGGCAAGTACCTSTTCAGCAGCACGACATGGACAGCCTGAGCAAAGGTGGCAAAGACATGCATCTCCTTTTTCCAGCAGGCATAAACAACACTGTTTTCCACCAGGGAGGAGACTCCTTCAAACAGAATTTTGTCCTCATTTTTGTTGCAAGCATCCTTAGTGATAAATCCCTGGATATAAATGATGATGTGCTTCCTGGAGCCTGCCCAGATTGTCCAGTTGCACCAAAAGCTTACAGGGAAATCAGCATGGAATGCTGGAGGAGAAAACTCCCCATATTTGTCCTTCAGCACTCTGTGGCAGCTTCTTATAGGCACGTAGGCCAATAACCAAGGAGATGCCAGCTCTGGAAGACAAGAAGCACCAACCAAGTTTTCCCCTATTTCCACTTTCAAAGAAATAATTACCATCTTTGTTTCCAGAAATTATCTTCAGGATCTCTCTCCTCCCCATTTTGGTACCTCCTGCTCCCATTTGCCAACCAACATGGAAACCCATGAGTGGGAAAACATGGGAGAAAGCCCTTGGAAAGCTGAAGAAGCCCTGGCCACCACCACCTCCTGCTCCATGGAGAGCCAGGCTGTGCCCCCTCAGCCCCAGAGCAGGGCACACCCATGCTTTGAGCCTCCCATGGCCATGCAGGAGCACAGAGGTCCCAGGACAGCCACASAGTGGGTGCCACTTATCCCAGGGAAGCAATTTCTCCTCTGCAGGGTCAGRCTGTTTGGGGACAAGGGCTAAAGGCTCAGGGAGCTGCCCCAGCTGGGAGAGTTAGGAAAGCAAAGAGAGCACTGCTACGTTTGGGTTCAGCCTGTGGGCTGGGTTTGTTGTTTATACACCTGCAGAGCTGGGAGACAAAGCTCTCCTGAAGGCATTTCCAATCTCTTTGGTTGAAAGGGCTCAGCCAAGCCAGAAGCCATTAGAGCCCCAACATTAGCATCTCCCCAACATCAGTATCTCCCCAGAGCACCCAAAGTGGAAAGCAGCTTTCCTTAGGCAGGGAAAAGCAGTGCTTTCCAGAACCACTTTCTCAAAGCCAGAAGAGTGGCAAGTTCAGGACAGATTTACCCTACAGGAGCACACTTAAAGTTTGGGTTGGAGTTTTGCCACTTGATTTAATTGCTGCAGAGCTTTGCTGYTGCCTGCAGGACCTGCTCTGTGGCAGGGACTTGGCAGCCACAGGACAGGGGCACAGGTTATCTCCCACACCAGCACTCAGTGCTGATCAACCACATCCCACTCCCTCTCCACACCACCCCACAGCCAGATCAGTCAGATTGTTACTCTGATTTTCCACACTACTTATTGGTGGCTTAAAGTACCCAACAAGTTCTGAGGGAACAAAAAAAACCCAAACAAACAAACAAAAGAAAAACCCCACAAAACAAACAAACAAAAAAAACCACCAGAGGCTGATCTGAGAACTAATTCTTACCTGGTTTAACTTTCCAACGTTCCTGAGAGGATCCCTTTGCCTATAAAAAAAGGAAATAGTCCAATTTCAGGCCCAAATACCAATTCCCAATGTTTATAAGACTGCTCAGAGAAATGCCAACACCAGCCCAATGTGAAGGGAGAACAAAACCCAGCCCAGTGGGCTGAGGCTTTGCCCRCACCTGGAGTCGCAAGGTCACATCATTTATTCCATGTGATTATAAACCTTCTCCCCTCCCTACATCCAGAAGCACGGCCTGATTTGTGCTGTTGGACCAGAACCAATACAAAAACCAGCCCCAAAACACAGCAAGCAAAGCCAGTCAGGCTTTAATCACTCAGGGCCATGCAGAAGAGAGAAGGATTTGCAAGCAGGCAGGACAGCACAATCAAGAGGGGAGTTTGCCACCAGGAACCAAGTCCTCACTGCCCCTCACTCACCCCTGCAGCAGCACCAGCAGCATCACAGCAGGGCCCCAGCATYACCCCAGGACCCTGCCCAGCAGGAGCTGGCTCCAGCACCCAAGGCATCAAGAGCAGGGCCAGAATAAACAGGGAGGGCAAAGGCTTCATAGCAAGGGTTTACCAGGGGCACAACATTAAATAAGACCAAAAAAACTCAACCAAACAAAAAACCTCCTTGTCACTCCCCAGAATAATGCCTCAGGCAGAGCAAATGTGTGGTCACCACCTTTCCCAGACCCTCCCCAAAACACATCCCTGCAGCAAAGGGGCTGGCCTGGCAGCCCTCTCACTCATATAGGGCCCTGCTTCACTAGTGCCAGCAATTAGCTAATAGCAATTAGCTGATCAATGAAATGAGGCCAGCTATAGCTTGTTAGGGACAGACTTGTCCTTTCAGCTTGCTGCCCAAGTGTTGTTTCTGTGCTGGCTATTTGGGTAAAAAGCATCTTTCCATTTATAACACGTAATATTCTAACCTGAAGTTAAAGTGGTGCTGATACACCAATGAGACACAGAAGCAGAGCCCAAGTTCCTTGTTGTCTTATAAAAGAAAGAAATATTCAACTACTAGAGTGGGGAAAAAAAGAGTCCTGATGTAAAAGTGAGTGTTCTCATCACAGCATTTTAACCAGCTTCTGCTGAAGGCTGTGATTTCCCCCAGGGCTKCACCATCCTGAGACAGGACTGAGTRAAACAGGTGAAATTGCCTCCAAGCACAAGCAGCTCCTCTCCTCATCTACATTTACTGAAGTGTGGAAAGCAAATAGCCCAGGTGATGATGTATAAATTATTAGATGCTTAAAATTCTTTCATCTGTAAGAGTCTGGCTTGTCATTAGGAGCCACACAGATTAGGAAATTAGGCTGTTTGACATGCAGCTTTGACAATGTTGCTTTTAAAATGTCAATCGTCATTTAGCAAAATAAAAAAATCTTTTTTTTTTTCTTTCCAGCTCATCACAGCCTGAAAGGATGATGGATGTTCAGGGACAAACACCCCCACGGGTTTTTTGGGGGTCAAATCAAGCAGTTCATCAGACTGTCCCAGCTGCCTGAGTTTTCAGTTGTATTGGAGCAAGCAGCTGCATCCCAGCTCWCAATTTTTAAGCTTTTCCATCCACCCAATGACCAAAAGGCCAGTGAGAGCCTGTAACTCTTGCAGAAGGACAAACCTTTCCCTCCACAGCCACCTGTCCATAACTACACACGTTCACATTGACCCCAAGCCCCCTCCTGCTGTCCAGGTGTGGACAGACCTGCAAAATCCCTTTCCCACTTACCACAAAAAGAGAGAATCTTGGAAAAAACACTCTGAGAGGATGGAGTCCAACCATTAGCCAAACAGTGCCTGGCCCAACACAGAGCCATGCCCCTGAGCACCACATCCACAGGACTGAAATCCYTCTACAGGGGGACTACAGCTTGCCAGATGTTGACTGGGAACACTGCACAGCTGGCACAAGCAGGTTCAGAAGGTTCCTACAACACCTGGGTGATGATTTCCTGGTACAGGTACTAAGAGAGCTGACTGAGATGCCCTCCTTGCTTTGCTGCTTGCTCACAGGGAGGGTCTCATGAGGGAAAGGGGCATTGGTGACTGTCTTGGCCACAGTGATCACAAAACCATCAAGTTTAAAAATCTCTGTTGACAGTGAGGAAAAGCACCATCAAAACTTCAACCCTGGACATGACTTCAGGCTGCTCAGGGTAAGGTTCCCTGGGAAAATGTTTTTACAGGCACTGGTGTCCATCAGGGCTGGTCACTTTTTAAGCATCACCTTCTAAGGGCACAGGAACGGGCAATTGAACAGAAATCAAGCAGACAAGATAAAAAGCTGGCTYGGCTGAACARGGATCTTCTTCTGAAGTATGGCAAAAAAGGAAGCAAGGTCAGGTGACATGGAAGGAATACAGAGGTGCTGTTCACCACTGCAGGGAGAAAATTTGTGTGGCCAAAGCTCAACTGGAGCTGAAGMTGCCCAGAGCTGTGGGAGACCATAAAACCAGTTCTTTTTAAAAATGCRTTAATAACAAAAGTCAGTGCAGTGATAGCATCAGCCTGTTACAGGATGAGGATGGTCACCTCACAAACAGGRCCATAAAGCAAAGATGTTTAATGCTTTCTTTGTTTCTGTCTTCAACACCAATGATGGGGTAAGGGGCTCCCAGTGCCCTGAACTGAGCCCTGGGGACCATTGCAGTGCTYCAGCTGCACCCCCATGAGGCCCCCATGGGGCCTGCTGGGATTCATCTGAGAACGCTCCAGGAGCTGGCTGATGTCATTGTGAGGTCAGTCTCCATGATTTTTGAAYTGGCTTGGGAATCTGGAGAGGCCACAGCTAACCAGAAGCTGGCAAACAGTGTCAAGAAGGACAAGAAGGATGACCTAGAAACTTCAGGCCTGTCACATTCACTTCAGTGACTGGTAAATTATGGAGAAGATTATTCTGGGAGGTATTGAAAAGCACCTGAAGGACAAAGCACTCCTCGGTCACAGCCAGCACAGCTTCATGACAGGAAAGTGCTGCTTTTATCAAACCTGATTTCCTTTTATGGCAGGGTAACCCACCCAGCTGATCAAGGGAAGCCAGYTGTTGTTAAGCTTTTGGATTCCAGTAAAGCTTTTGATACTGTCTCTCATGGGATCCTTCTGGACAAAATGTTCATCCCTCAGCTGGATAMACACACCCTGGGATGGGTGAGCTCCTGGCTGGGGCACAAAGGGTTACAGTGAATGGGGTGACATCAGACTGGGGACCTGTCACTACTGGGGTTCTGCAGGGCTCCATCCTTGGCCCTGTGCTCCTCAACAYCTCCACAAATGACCTGGACAGAGGACTGGAGGGACGCTGAGCCAGTTCACAGACAATACACAAGGGAGAGGAGCTGTCAGCTCCCTCCAGGTCAGGGAGATGCTGCAGAGAGACCTCAACAAATGAGAGGACTGGACAATGACCAACCATGTGAAGTTTAACAAGGGCAAATGCCAGATTCTGCACCTGGRATGGKGCAGCCCTGGATGTACAGACTGGGGAATGAGAGGCTGGAGAGCAGTGCCATGGAAAGGGMCCTGGGGATCCTGGTCCATGGCAAGTTGAACATGAGCCAGCAGWGCCCTGGCAGCCAGGAGGGCCACCCGTGTCCTGGGGGGCATCAGGGACAGCATCCCCAGCCAGGCAAGGGAGGGGATTGTCCTGCTCTGCTCTGCACTGGGGCAGCCTCACCTCCAGYGCTGGGAGCAGCTTTGGGTGCCATGATATAAAAAAGACATGAAGTCATTAGAGAGKGTCCAAGGGAGGCCACAAGGAAGGTGAAGGGTCTGGAGGGGAAGCTGTGAGGAGTGGCTGAGGTCACTTKGTCTGTCCAGCCTGGAGGACACTGAGGGGAGACCTCACTGCAGTTACAGCTCCCTCAGGAGGGGCAGAGGAGAGGCAGGCGCTGATCTCTCTGTGACCAGTGACAGGACCTGAGGGAAKGGCTCTGAAGCTGTGTCAGGGGAGGTTTAGGTTGGATATCAGGAATAGGTTCTTCACCCAGGAGGTGGTTGGGTGCTGGAACAGGCTCTCCAGAGCTGTGGTCACAGCATTGAGCTGATGGAGTTAAGCAGTGTTTGGACAACACTCACGGGCACTTGGTGGAATTCTTGGGGCTGCTCTGTGCAGGGCCAGGAGATGGACTTTGATGATCCTTGTAAGTCCCTTCCAACTCAGGATATTCCATGGTGACTCCACTCCTCTTTTGGGCCTGGCCATGCAGCTTTTTACCCAGCAAAGAGTACACCTGTCCATAGCAGGAGCAGCCAGCTCCTTCAAGGGAATGCTCTGGGAAATGGTATCAAAGGCTTTAATGAAGTTTAAGTAGACAACATCCATGGGCCATAGACTCCTGGGTGTCCAAGTGGTGTAAACTCTATATAGGTGAGATTTGCCCTCTTGAGCACTGAACAGTGCTGTGCTACCAGGATGTAAACCCTGGAAGGGAACCCTGCTTAAAGCAGGGAGGTCCCTAAGGCATCTTCTGGTTCATGAAGAGAAGAGAAGCATTTGCATAATTTAAGCTTAATAGGTGGTAGAGATGGTGAAATAATTCATAAGGCCAAGTTTATTTTTATGTGCTGATATGTAAGTATTTGAGTGATGATTCTTAATGTGGTTGGTTTGTTTGTTTGGTAGCAAGTCTTGATTTTCAGCCATTCTCCATAAAAACATAAATTAYCCATTAGGATGTTTGGCCCTTTTGACTAAATCTTCATGTTCAGCAGTTGCTGATCCTTACTTATTTTGGGGTCACCTGGCCTGAGAGCATCTCTTGGAGATCTTGGGCACATCCACATTGGCCTGGGCCAAGCTACCCAAATTCTGCACCATGGGGCCAAAATCCCCAAATGGAATGTCAAAGCCTTTCTACCACTTCCTGCACCCCTGATTTCTCAGGAGGTGATTGAATCACCCCAGGATGAGCTGAGAGACCCAGCATGACCTTCAGGAGCCAAGCAGCTCCACAGCTGCTGAGGAGGGCGCAGCTGCCTTGGGGGCTGTCAGTGTGGACAGTCAACAAAATTAAGCTGATTTCAGCAAGTGTTCAAATCTCCCCCCTAGGCAGCATGATCTACCAGGAGCTGCTACTGACAACTGCTCTGCTGTCGTTTATAAGGCACCACAGAGTGCCTGAGAGCTCAGGATAGATAAATTTACCATCTGCCTCCCTCTAGTGATTGCATTGCTGAATAAAGAGAAAGTGAAAATCACACTGGGCTAATATTCATAATTYTCTCATGCACCAAAAGCAAGTGGGAAGAGCTAAAGTAGGATGAGAAATTAAGATTTTCCTCATCACCTCACTAAATTGAAATAACTAGRGTCCAAAACAAAGGGTGACAGCTAAAAGCTGTTTGCAAAACAAACTTTTTTTTCTCAAAGACAAGATTATTATTTAGGAAAAATGGTAACATCCCTGGTAGACTTTTTAAATAGGTTTCAAAAGCTGTGTTATTCTTTAGAGCTTAGCAATGTGCCCAGTGAAATTCCAGGGACAGATGCAGGGTGCTCACCTCAACAGCTCCATCCCTCCGAGGGAGCTGGGAGGGCTCTGCTTGCAGGGGCTGCTCTATTATTTATATGTACACTATGTAGAACAAGATCCTTGTATTCAATGACCAGAGATAAGCATCAGTTTAAGTGCCATTTCTTTGTGTCACCCATCAAAGTCCTGTTTCTTTGTGTCACTCCTCAGCCAGATTGATTTTAGCTCTGTTGGGGCCAAAGGCCCAATTGCACTCTCAGGTACAATTAAAGGTAAGGGATTTCTCAGGAGCTGATGTTTTCCTTAAATAGGGAGCTGGCTTTCCTTGACCACCAGTTGCTCTTCCTTGATTCAGCTGCAAATCCTCTGCTCTGTACTCAGGGATGTTTTACCTAAATAATGCCATGATGCTCCACTTTATCATGGTGTTTCACCTGTGTTGATGGTGGACTGCAGTACTGTTACTATAACTGATAGATAGCTTAAACTCTGAGTTTTGTGGGACTTTTATAGACTAATAGCACAGATTGTACACCTGCAAGATTTGTAAAAATATTAGTAGTGATTTTTCCTTAGGATTTCAAGGCACCTATTTCTTCTTTATCCCGACCCAGGCATCCTCAGGCACTATTATTTAACCTCAGTGAGAGAAGTTAGACCCACAAACAAGAGCTGCTGGTCCTGACCCACTTCTGACCTCCCACCTCACCTTGAAGGATGCTCCTGCTCCTCAGAAAAGCAAAACTGATTGCAGCAACACCCACAGTCAACTCCAACTGCAGCTGGGAGAAATCTATCTGAAAACCAGTATTGCTCAAACAAAATAAAATAAAAACCACCAAGAAGTCCAAGTTCAACACCCAAGCTGTAATATCTTGTTTAGCCCACAAGGGGATCCTCAGATGTTGACAGGAATTCTTTTCCTGATGGGATTATCCCACAAAGCAGAGGGAAATTAATCAGGAGTATCCTGCTGCCAGAGAGAGCATCTCCCTAATAACTTTCTGTGCCACTTTGGCTCAATGGCAAGGCATGAAAAACATCCCCTTCTTTTTCTTTTTTCCTTGCAGGATGACTTTTATTGGTCTTCCAACACAAGGACTCAGAGCAGCCACTCCTGCCACCAAAAAAAGCTGCTTGCACATGAAAAAGCAGATGAAGCTCACTGAGATGGGTTTGGTGAAGTGGCTCATGACGAGAGGGACAGAGCAGCTGTCACCCCAGCCAGGGATTTGGGCCCTCTGCTCTGTCCTGGCAGGGGTGGACATGGCCCTTCTGCCCCAGACYAGAGGGACAGTGGCAGCTGAGAGGGCTGATGTCCACCTCTCCTACACCAGGAGATTCCAGAGCCAGGGCTGGCCTGGGAGGGCCCACTCCAGGGGATATGGGAGGGCTGGCATTCAGTCGGGCACAGGCAGGCTCATCCCATTCCTGGAACAGCTGCCACCTTCTGCAGCAGGAGGAAAATCCAGAACACAAACCCTGCAGCRGGGATGCCCCAGCCACCAGCCCTCCCACCCAGCTGGGCCACTGCTGCTGCTGGGAGGAGAGCCAGGCTGCAGGCAGCTTTGTGTCCTGCAAAGCACTGCAAAACTGATTTATATTAAAAATAAAGAGCACACAATACCGAAGTGCTTGGGGTTTGTCTATTAATCTCTCAACAGTCAGCTGCAAAACTAACAAATCCTCTGAAATAGCAGCGGGGAGCTGCGTCCCAGCTCATTCCTCCCTGCCCCCTTCTACAGCTAAAAATAATCAATAATGGCTGTCCAAAACAGGGAGACCAAAGCAACCTCACAGGCTGCRAGATCGTGACTCACATCTTCACTCACAGGCTGGCTGGGCACAAAAACCCCACGGGGCTGTGTTTGCCAGCACAGGTGGAAAATCACCTCTGGACCAGCGGGCACCCGGCCGGAGCTCCAGCATCCCTCCTTTAGCCGCGCCCCTGCAGCGCTGCTCTGCTGGTAAGGACTGAAAATGGGAGTGCTGCAGCCAGGGTGAGAATGAGTGCTGCAGCCAGGGTGAGAGTGCTGAGCCAGGGTGAGACTGAGTGATGCAGCCAGGGTGAGAGCGAGTGATGCAGCCAGGGTGAGGGTGAGTGATGCAGCCAGGGTGAGGGTGAGTGATGCAGCCAGGGTGAGGGTGATGCAGCCTGGGTGAGGGTGATGCAGCCTGGGTGAGAGTGATGCAGCCTGGGTGAGAGTGAGAGTGATGCAGCCAGGGTGAGAGTGATGCAGCCAGGGTGAGAGTGATGCAGCCTGGGTGAGAGTGGCATTACCCTCCCTGTTTTGTGCGGGCGAGGGCTGATTGAACCTCTCGGGAGCAGCGAGCCCCCGGGAGGCAGCGGGGTTGTTATTCTGCTGCTAATTGCTGTTTTCGGCTGCCGTCGGCACCACCGGGACTAGCTCGGGGTGGCCCGGGGTGGCGGTGATGCTGCTGCAGGAGTTTTCTATCCCAACCCCAATCCGAAGGTGCCGCTCTCCTGCCCGGGCAGCTCGCCCTGCTCGGGTGGGTTCATCCTCTCTCGGGCRCATCTGCACGCAGCTGTTTCCCCCCGAAAAGCAGCGGCATCGAGAGAGAGCCAAAACCAAAACAAAACAAAAAAGTCTAACCCGTTCTAACAGTCTGACTGTTAGGAAAATTAATTTACAAACACCAGAGGTTTATGTCCAAAAAGGAGACACAGGAGTCCTTTCTGGCTTTATTTGAATAAAGGGAGAGGCCATGGGACATTCCCCTAGTATCTCTGGAGTTTTTGGAGGACGCAGCCTCTCTTTTATCCCAATTTCCCGACCACATTTCCCTTCTCTCTTTCCTCATTGACTGAGGTACTTGAGAGGTACAGACTTCCTGATACACCTGATACCAAATATTTCCCTCTAATGTATAACCCTCCCTTTTAATTTTTAATTCTTACGGAATGTAGGGGGTTTTCTTCCCCATTGTTTCTTTCATCTCTCAATGCCTAATTTCGTTTATCAGCAACCCTAAAGTTTATTTGTAAAAGCAAATATCTTTTTCCATTCATCAATCAGTGGAATATTTCCCATTGTTTCTTTTATCTTCCAGAGCTAGTTTTATCTACCAGCAGGGCCACAGCTTGTTTGTAAAGACMAATCCGCTATTCCTCTCACGACTGGTCATGAGTAGAAAAGTTGCCCGTTTTTTCAAAAGGTTGCAGAGTTCACAGGTTCGGCCAGTTGCTGCCAGGGCGGAGTTCTAACTGTTTGTTGTTGTAATCACCTGTTGTTAAGAGGTTTTCGTTAACTATCTGTTGTTGATGGTTGAGAATTCCCTTTTTTTTT
>JACDOX010000170.1:1257926-1286339 GCA_014549065.1 Cardinalis cardinalis
CTGCTTCTTGGAGGATGGCGCCCGGGATGGTGAAGAGGACGGGACATCGGCGTTGGCATGCAAATGAAGAGGCCCCTCACCAAACCTAGCAAAAACCCCTAAAAACATCGAGCCAACATGGAATTGAGGGATCGAAGTGATGTCTAGGCGTGAGGAACAGAATCCAGTGGCCGCTAAGACCCTTTTTACCCCTCACCCTAACCTAATAAGACASAGGACCTCGGCTGGACAGAGGACCTCGAATGTCAAACCAAAAAATTGGGCATCTCCTGATGCTGTCCGGAGGACGGAACCCCCAGCTCTGCCCACAGACCAGTGGACAAAGCTGCACTTCTCCTCCTTCTTCGTGTCACTCGTGGGAGCAGCGGCGGCGTGGGAGAGATCCGTCGGTTCTTCTCACCCGAGCTGATTTTCAATAAAAGCATCAAAAGGAGAAAGATCTCCTGCCCTGTTTATTTCAACGACCATTGCCTTTGTGGCGACCACATTTCAGGAACTGGCAACAGAACCCAAATTTCCCGCCTGGCTCGCTGCTGTCCTGGCTCCCACCGCCCCGGGGGCGGGACAGGCCCAGCCGGGTCTCTGCGCYGGCACCGCCCGGGAAAAGCCCCGGAGCGCCTTGGGGACTTTCCCAGCCTGGCCAAAAAAAAAAAAAAAAAGGTTTTGTTGCACCCTTGTGGCCCAAAGCATCCTGGCCCGCGGTGCACAGGAAAGGGACGCGCCAGCACCGCCCCGCACTTTCAGCGTGACGGCGAGCCCAGGTGTGAGGAGCGCGGTTTGTCACCGGTGYGTCACCGCTTTGTCACCGGGGCCATCCCCACCCACGGCACCGCCGTGAGGGGGAGGCGGCCGCGACGCTTCGCTGTTCCTTCCCCTCCGTGCTGGTTCCTCATTGCACAGCTGGGGGAGAGGCAGGGAGACCCTGTTTAAAAATAAATAAATTCTGAAAAGATCTGGGGGAGAAAAGCAAAAAAATAAATAAAATAGCTGCCACAAAGGCTGTGGCCAGATTGGTGGGATTTACTGCCTGCCTGCTCAGGAGTGGGGKGCCAAGGGGTGGCACGGATCCTGTCCCGATGCTGTCACAGGCCCAGTGCAAGCGGCTCTTTCCCTGTTCCAGGCCAGCATGGCTGGGTCTGCATAGGGACTGACCCAGCACGGCTGGAGGSGGGCCTGGTGTCATGGCAAACGAGCCAAGAGGCCCCAGGGGAGGGATTTTCCCAAAGGCCCGGCAGGTCTGCACAGCCCTGGCCAGAGGAGCTCCCTGGGGTAACACCCCCTTCCCTTCCCCTCCCCTCCCCTCAGCCGGGGCCGTCACACGCGCTGTGGGCAGGCGGGTGTGGGACCCCAGTGCTTGGGTTTGCTTGGGAGCCCAAACCTTGGCCGGGTGTGTGCTCCACGCTGGGGCTGTGACTGGAGGCTGCTGGCGGTGAGCTCTGCCCGGGATGTTCACTGCTCCACACACAGGCACTGAGCCAAACCAGGGCCACTCAGACTTGCCTTATCTGTGCTGATAAACCCCTCCTGCCACCCTTTGGCCTCCCGCAGTGAGGAGGTTCACCACAGGCTCCAGGAGGTGCTGTAGCCTCGAACTCCCTGCCTGGGAAAAGGTTTCAATCCCAACCTGCTGCTGCCTTCACTGGGCACCCACCAAACTGGAAGGTGCTGGAGGAAGGCAGCAGGAATTGCTGGGGTATGAAAAGGAAAAAAAGCCCAAAGGAACTGGTGCTTTCAGAATGATACTGCAGCCAGGAAGTGGTTTAAGAAACAGTGTTGAAGTTCAAAGTGAGAACGTGGCACCAGTTTTTCCTCCAGTGCTGTTAATTACACGTGGTTCTGGAGCATGACAGTGTATTCCTGGTACAGAGCTACCACTTCCTGCTCTTGCTCAAGACTCTCACATAGAGCAGAAGTGAAGGCAAATGTTGAAAATCCAACAAACAAATCATGAAAATGAGGACGAATCCCAGCTCTGGAAGGCTGCAGGAAGCACTGCTCTGTAGGCCCACGCCACGAAGCCGCTGGGGGACTACAGTAGCAAAGGCAATTAAAGAGTTGGATTCTTCTTCCTGCTCTGTGCAGGGAGCAAATGGCTCCCAAATATTGTGCACAGCCTTTGAAATCACCCAGACCTGAGCTGTGGTGCCTCCAGCTCCAGACAAAAGCCAGGTATTTTGGTGGAAACCCCTTGGGGAATGGGCGCTCAGAAACATTCTGCTGTACTGGGGCTGTACAACAAAGCCAGAGGCAAAGCCCTGCCTGATGTCAAGGCAGACATGAGCTCAGCCTGGAAGGTCTAAATCCCAGCTGCTCTGTGAGTGCCTGCAGGGAGGATGACTGGGCCCGTGCTGGCAGCTGCCATCACCCTCAGCATCAGCTCTTGGACAGACAATCAGAAACACATCCAGCTCCTCCAGCAGGGCGTTCCAGTGACTGTGCCACAAACGTGAACATCCCCAAACCACAGACCGAATGAGCTGTCAAAGGGGAATTTCCTCCCCCTGCAGCCTGAACTCTCTTTTACTTCTGTTAATGACTCCACATGAAGGAATCCAGATGTTGAAAACAGCAGTCAGGCCAAAAAGCTGTCCCCGTGTCCGTGTGTGACATTTCCCCTCTGTCCTGGCTGGCTGGGCTGGGAAGGAGCAAGAACCCAGCTGAGCAACAGATTGCATTGGCTGAAGAACTGCCAGCAGCCACAGCAGCTCCCCAGCCAGAAAGAAAAATCCCACCTGGAACAGGCCAGAATAATTGTTGGTTTAAAAAAATAGACTGAGCAAACATTGCAGCCCTTCATGGCTCTGAAAATCAACATAAAATTTTTAAAAAGGTAGTAAGAGGTATGCTTGGAAAGGGGATTTGTAAAATGGGACCTTGGTCACCACCAGGGAATGCCACCCATGCTGAGCCAGGGAGGATCTCGTGCCATGGACAATTCTGCAGGGCCCAGTTCATCTAGTAACACATTCATAGAGGTTTTCAGCAAATAGGTGTGCCTGCAGTGAAACAGGACCTTAATATCCCCTGGTGAGGCTCGTTGGTGGCTCTTAGCCAGTAGCCCCCATCAAAAACCCTCCTTGTTGGGGCATTTGTGCTCAGCTGGGCTGATTTGTGCATGGCTTTGAGGTCTCCAGCCCTGATCTGGATGGAAGTGGTTCAGCTGGTGCCACCCCTGCCTGGCAGCCTGCTGGCCATGGAGCACAGGGGCTGAGACAGTCATGCTGTAAATGCAGAAGTAATTTGGCAGCTGGGCTTATGGCAAATGATCCTAATGAAAAGCAGCTGTCTCATGCCTGTAAATAGGATTGTCTATGCAGCACTTTATCCTAATAGAGTAAAATCAGAAGATAGGAATTTTATATAGAAGAAGAGTTGCAGTCTCAAATCTAAGCTCTACTGACAGACCAGCATTATTGGTTAGAGCAGGAGGGCTTAGGGACAGCCAAAAAAAAACCTCAGCACAGAGAAGTCAGGGTACCTCGAACAGCTTTTAATACCCTCCCCTGCTTCCAGCCACTCTGTAAAATGCTTTAGCAAAAAAAAGACTTTATGTCACACAAACCTYTCCAATCCCAACCTTCCCTTGCTCTCCCAGGCTGGTTTCTCTGCCAGGCCCTTGTTGGCCTCCCCAGGCTCTGGCTGGTGGCTCATCCCCAGCTGGGTTTGTGCTGAATGACCGCAGAGAAACTCAGCTCAACCTTCCTCCCTGAGCAGGCACTGATCCAAGGGACAGCCTATTCGTGACACGGAGTGGAAGCTGGGGGACACCAGGRTGGTGAAGGGTCTGGAGGAGAAGCTGTGTGAGGAGCAGCCAAGGTCTCTTGGTCTGATCAGGCTGGACAAGAGGAGATTGAGGGAAAACCTCAGTGGGGTTTCAGCATCCTCACTGGGGCAGCACTCTCAAGGCCAGTGACAGTGATCCCAAAATCCAGCAGAAAAGAAACTTTCCACACAGTTTGAAGCATTAGAAAGCTGGCATCCTTTATCAGCACAGGACACACAGGAGGATGTCTCCTTCAATCTGAGGTGTGTGGTGAGACTGCAGCACGGTTTTGATTCCATCATAAYCATACATATTCATTACAATGTACCTCCTAGCTAATACGCAAACCCCACTTTCCCTGGAACTCATTTGCATGCATCAGTCTCCTACTGGAGGGCCTTTTATGGTCCTGGAGGGTCATCTAGAGGGGTCTCTGGTGGCTGTACTCACTGAATCCTTCAATATTACAGGTGGCCTTTCCTTCAACTGTTTTTTGGGGGCATGCATTGTTGCTTCTGGTTACATAACTTGCCAAAAACCCACTACAGACCTCATTTTCAGTTTCTCCACACATACATTTCCAGCCACATTTATCATCCTGAGTGCATGCCTTTACATTCTTTCTTTTTTTTTTTTGCTAGTTAGTCTTTAGGCTCTGCCCAGCAACCTCAGGGGAGCTGAAAATTTCTATTCTCTATGTCATTTATCAACAGGACTCAAGGAAATGGTATGAAGTTGAGTCAGGGGAGGTTTAGTTTGGTATCAGGAAAATCCAGTGCCTGCTGTGTGTAAAAAAGCCCATAAGGTTTTCCTGTGCTTCTGGCTCACTCCTGTTGAAGACCCTAATTTGCTTTTCCAGGCTACTCTTGATTCTGTAGCTCTCTCTCAGGCCTTTCCTCAGCCATTCCTTCCCAAATCCAGGGCTCGCACCTCACACAGACTGAAGCTGCTACGTGTGGGTCCCTGTGGTCTCCTTCTGCACCTTCTGCAGTTCACCTCTGTCCTTTTGGGGTGAGCAAACCCCAGCTGTGTGCATATTGAAAATATGGATGGGCTATGGATTTACTCCATGTCAGCCCAGTAAGATATGACACAGAGCACTTGGAGCTCTTCTAACTCTTTATCCTGCTTCTTGAATACCAAACTATTTTCCCTCCAAGTGTATGTTTATAAAGATTCKCAGATCTTAACATGAACAAAAATTCCCTGGAGCTGAGGCTGGCATCATGCTGAGCTATATATCACTGTAAAAGACAAATTCCAGACCCTGGATATTCAGAACAGACCAGAATAAAAGGAAAAGAAACTCGAGAGGAATTTAAAAAGAAGTAGGTGGGAGGGATGTTTAATGTAATGTTAAAGCAGCACCAGTTTATTCAAGCAGATGCCAGGTGACTAAATGAAAGGCTGGTTGTTTTCTTCTGCAATTTGTGCCCTTTCCTTTCTCAGGTCTCCCTTCTGGGGATAGAAACAATAACATCAGCTCTGGAGCACCGTGTTTATCTGCTCACTCTCACAGAACTACACCCACACGGGTGATCTGGAGTCTGTTAGGCCCCCCAGAGATATGCAAGGYGTAAACACGCATCTGGAAATAAACTATCCACGGGTTTTTCAAAACCACTGTGCTTCACTTGAAATCACGGACAAGATACAGAGAGAGGGGGGAAGAAAAGCCTCTAAAATATTTCTGTGCACCAGATACAGGCAGGTGAAGGGCATCATTTACCACTTCAGCTGCTCCTCATGAGACTGGGCTTGGCACCATTCCTGCCCTGACCATTCCTGCTGGGCTGGATTGCCAGGGGAAGGGCACAGCTGCTGGGTCTGGAATCACACTGCCCTGGAACACCTTCTCCCAGCCTGGTGAAACTGGGAGAGGTGGTGACTTTATCACCTGGGCTTCTCCTCTGTGCTGCACTGCTCTGGGACACAGCCCTGCCCATTCACCTGCTAGGAAGGTGTGGAGTGACTCTCCTGGATTGTGCAGGAGCCTCCTCTCCAGACAGACACCATCCACAGGGTGGATGTCAGCAGGATGGAATACAAAGATGGATCTTCTCTAGCAGGCTTCCCACTCAGCAAACGTGGCTTAAGGGTTTCCTGAGCTGAGAGCCTCCCTATCCTCATCTGACCTTGGCAATCTCCCGCAGAGATCTGAGAACTTCCACATCTTGTTTGGATGAGGGACAGCAGAGTGTCACTGGGTTCAACCACAGCTTTCTCCATGGAGAGGTTGAACTACAGCAACTCCCCTTGCTTCTCCAGGCAGGAGGCACAGAGAGTTACCCAACACAAACTAAAGAGGGAAATAATTCCATCCAATGCCCTTGTTCTTTGAAGTCACATGAAGCAAAGGGCTGAATCATAGACACAGACAATGAAGGACTCTTATTATTATTAAGTGCCATTAAAAATTCCAGTGCAAAACTCATCTGTGTAATTAGGTCAGTATCAATTACCCTGATAGAATGATTCAGGTATCTCCAGCGTTAAACACCAGCTACATACAACAAACATCCTCAAAGAGGGAAAATCCAGAATGGACCAGCTGGGAACAAGCAAAAATAAGTCTGGGAAAGGATGTCACACTCTTAACCACCCATACAGAGCAGGAGGTCCTTGTTCTCTCTAAAACACACTCAGAGTATGGAAAAAGCACAGGCAAGCAGGAAAGGACCCTCACATGTGCTGGAAGTGCCTGAAGTGGAATAAGGGACCAGGCATCCTCTGAGATTCAGTGCATTAGTTCCTCCTCCCAAGACACAGACACATATTTCACTTCACTTTCAAGCAGGCAGCAGCAACTCCATCACACAGGATGGCTCAGGCAACACAGAGGAGAGCTGGGAAATATAACAAATTATGGCATAAGCAAATGCTATTTCAGCGTAACAAATTGAAGGATGTCAGTTCCAAACTTAGATCAAACGTGAATATTCTTGAAAAGTTTTGAAATGCTTCAATTAGAGGTCCAAAGACAACCCCTCCATAACGCCCCTACTGTGGCATTCACTTTCTGGCAGCTCTGAACTCAATTTTTTCACATTTAATATTATTCCACTGATRGCTAAAATGGATCATCTTGCTTCCCTGTGAGGAAGAAAGCACAAGAATTAAAATAAAAGCTGGAGAAGAATAAATGGATAATCAGCATTGAATAAGAACTGCTGGCATGTATCACATGAAGATACACTTCATGGAGGAAACAAAACCCCTGTTCAATGCATATGTAACCACTGACTACCTACAAACCTTCTGTTTTTCCTGTCACACCTTCTTACTAAAAGATCTCCAGAGCATCAGGTTTAAGTTATATCACTGATGCTGAACCAGCAACACCCCCTGGGCTGGTCCAGTCCAAAAAGATACTGAAGATATTCCCAATGTTCACTCAAATTGTATCCAGGGAGGAGGCAGCTGACTGACAATCTTGTCGTTCTTGGAGCACTGGATGCTGCACGTTCATACAGCACAGGGTTTGTTATAGAGCTCTTTGCCAGTGAAGGTAAAAAAAACCAAAAAAGACAAATTCCTGGCTGACAATGTTGCTGCTTGTCACCAACCACTGTGGTCTAGCAGCAGCTTCTAATGATTAAAGGCTCTCATGAGATATCAGAAGTGTTTTATTCGTCCTCTGAGGGGCTGGAGGGCCAATGGAGCCCTGRGTAGATCCAGCTCTTCCTTGAGCACACATTAGAACAATCCAGGTTGTATTTTTATGGAGAAGAGATGACAGCTCTAAGAATAAATTCCCAGACCAGCTCCAACAAGGAACATCTCTGAAAACTGAAGGGCACAAAAAAAAGCTCACCCCTCTTGAAAGTCATCCAGTTTCCAGGTATCACAAAGCATGGCTCATGTTTCAGCTTTCTTGATAGGGATACTCACCATGATCTGCTGCTAAGCATCATCACTGCTGGCACTGTGTCAAAATGATGTAGGACAGGTCTAAGGAAAACAATTCACTTGGCCTCTMTGGCATTTTTGTTCTCATAAACAAAGTGGTCAACAAGTAACAAGATGATGAAACTTTTAGGTCCCTTGAGCAGCAGCCAAAAACTGCTACATCTAAAGCCAAAGTCTGTTTCCTAACATATGAGAAAGGTTGAAAGGAAAATGAGACAATTTCCTTTAGATTTTTATCTTTAAAAAATTTCTCCCACTTCCCACTGTGACTAAATAAGACATCCACCAAAGTGAGGGTTCATTTTTTTTAGTTCATCTCAGGCTAGTATTTCCTACCCTGGCAAGACTTTGTAACATCTGTAGTGGGGATTTCTTCCCCTCCTCATTTGTTTCTCAAAAAGATTTTGTACTTGTTTGAATATGGGACGATAAGAAATGCAAACAGTTATGCAAATTTTGGAAGAGAAGAAAAGCACAAGGGGTCTCCAAGGACATAAACATGCTTCTGCTTTCTTCAATATTGCTGAAGAATAATTCAAATCTCAGTAAAATTTTGCTTTAATAGGAGGCTCACAGGTGAGCTTTCAGGTCTGATCTGCTAAAGACAGATGAGAGCCTCCCCACTTGGCCAAGCAGTTCTACAGACTGAGCATAAATACACAACTATTTCCAGCTCTACCACAGTCTAACGTTACAGGATTCCAGGAAAGCAAGAGCACAAAATATTAAGAACCAGAATGATCCTACAGGTAAGAAGACAGAGAAGAAGTGGCTTGAAGGATGATGTTTTCTGAAGTCACAACTCAAATTTATTGTACAAATGAAAGGTCTGTGTTCTTAAATCTTGTGATTTCCTTTTAGCAGGGCTTTCAAATGCTCATCATACACAGGCATCCTGGCTGATCTGCCAGCACAGTGTGGGTGTAATGTCCCCAGAAAAWGGGAAAATTTGGGCTGTCATGAGACATTGACTTTTCTGGAAGAGGGGGAGTATCAGTGATAGGAGTAGTGAGGAAAAAAACATGACACATTTAAGACAAGTGAGGAAACACAAATGAATCATCTTTGCAGAATTCAGCCAAAATTTATYGAGAGGCATGGAGAAAGAGGGGAAAAGGACACAAAAATACAGCCACMGCAAATCCTAAACTGCAGCTCTGGTCTTAAAAATCTAACAGGAGATGTCTGGGGATTATTTCTAATCCTTGTAGAAACTCCCTCCAAATCTGTCCAGAGCAGTTTTGTTTAAAGAAATTACAATGGCAGTGGCAGTAGAAAAGCCAACTCCAAAATCAGAAAGTTCACAGCTTGTTTGGCAGCTCAGCATTTTCCTCCATTTAACCCCCTGTTTGAAACTGTTTGAAATCAGGCTCTGATAGAAGTGATTCTGTAAATTTTTTGTAACTTTCTCAGAAAACTTTGAGGTTTACTGGAGAGGCAAGCACAGTATCCACCAAGAGATGAGAGAGATGAGGGGACAGAGGGAACAAAAACATATGACAAGGCAGGAAAGATGRGTTCATTTAGATGGAGAGCTTGGCAGGAAAGACTGGAAATGGCACGGGTTGAACATACAGAGGTAAATCAAAGAGCCTAGAAATTAGGAGRATGATTTGAATTGTCTCCATATAAAATTTGAAACTATCAAATTCATCTTGATGCACTTCTGACAGGAAACTCACTGTGCATTCATCTGAAGCACATAGCTTATATCTGAAGTCTTTAGGCTTGAAGGCAACTTAAATAAATATATATATAACTGCAATAACATGAAAATACACAAAACTGAGCAAAAATTGAGGTCMCAGGGATTTGTTCCATACCTACACAGATGTTAGCAGAACCTGAAGTGGTGACTGACAYCCTCAAGACCAGCTTAGGCCCAGCTCACCTGGTTGAGTCAGGTGTTATTAGACAGGGTACAAATGTTTTAGTTGACAGATGGAAGTGGACTCTTTATCTTTTGAAAAGGCTGGCCTGCAAAGCCCACAAGGTGCTGCTCAGCCACCCCTCAGCAGAATCCAGCCAGAGCTGTTTAAACACTACTTAGGGCAGGCTGAGCCAATACAAATATAAATTGTGATTAGCAATCAAATAGCTGGTCTGAGCACAACAACAGAAAAACTGACCTGCTCAGTATTTCATCACTCCTGACATTTTGAAAATTTGCCTCCAGAACTGCAGTTTACTTTAATTCTCACTCCTACTCCTGTTCTCACCTTCATCCAGCAAGGAGGGGGGCAACAGCTTTAAAAAGTTAGAGGAAGTGAAAGGAGAGAMTCTGAAGAGTGTTTTGTGCTGGGGCTGATCGACAGCCATTGCTCCATTGAGAACAACCTCCATGATTTCTGTCGATGAAAGGGATCCATTAAGCAGCTCTCCCTGCCCTATTTGCTTGCTAAGTTGGTTTCATGACTATTCTGAGAAGGAAATAGTTCAGTGCAGACATGAACTCATTTGGATTGGTGCCCTCAAGCAAACGCAGCTCAAGTGGAAATCTTACACATATGAGGTGCAGCAAGGCAGAAGGGAAAGGAGGCCAAATTTCAGGGGGTGAATGCCGACTGTGGGCTAGATGAGAACAGCAGCACCAGATAAGAGCGGGATTGCTCACTGCTGCATCACAAAGCCCCACATTCAGCATTACCTGCATGAGGAGCCTTGCTGACTTGCATACCCAATGCAAACCTTCCAGTGAATTCTAATGGGCCTCTTTCTTGTACTTTCCGGCCAAAACCCCTTTTGAAGTTTGGCTTTCTGTGCTCCCAACATTGAAAAGAAGAAAAGGACTGCCAGGAATTCTCTTATCACCAGCCCTGTCAAGCGCTACATTTCACTCAAGCCTGCATAACAAAACTGGGTAGGGGAGGAAGGGATCCAAGTGTAAAATGCAGTCAGGCCAAGGAACCAGCTGGCAGAAAACAGGGACTCCATCCTCTGGAAGATAAACCTTATAATTTGTGCATTAATTATAGCTCATTTACCTTCCTTATCCTGTATTTTCTCCTCCCAACTGGATTTTGAAGCAAAGGCCTGAGCCTTTATACAAACAAGCTAATGGATTCTAATGGCTCACCCTGATGCAGCATTATTTAATCATAGCAGCACTTCATTTTCCCTGCTGCATTCAGGGAAGAAAAAAGAACAAAGAACAAAGACTGCATCCACATTCAGCTGTCTCAATCAAACACATCTTATTTCAGTTTTCAAATTCCATTCTTTCTATTGTAGTCAAATTTTCTCATGCCTTCATCTTAGACTCCTTCCCTTTAAGAAAAAATATATTAGAAATTTAAGTATTTAACAGCATTTAAGAAAGATACAGTAGAATGCAGCAGTTACAGGTTGTTGCACATGCTTTTTAAGGAGTTTTCACCTTCTGTGTCTCCAGATGCTGTCTCCAGATCCCATTCCCATCGTGCTTTTGGATGCATTCTGCTCCTTTATCSCTGTTATTTATTCCCCTTACTCTTCAGTCCACACACTCCCAATTATTTGCCAATTGCCAAGACAATTCTTTTTCCGTGGGAGTGGACCAGGCACAGCCACCAGTGCTGCCCCACACCTGGAGTAAACAAAAGTGGTCTTCCAGATTTCTCCCCCAGCACCGCCTGCTCAGCCTTGTCCTCTGCCCTTCCTCCTGTCCCTTCTGAGGGTGGGGAAATTGGGGAAATGCTTTCTCACAGCATTTCTCCTCCCCAGGTGCCACTCAGCCTGTTCTTCCTTATTATCAGGTGTGTCCCACGCAAGAGACCTGGTTTTTACCTCATGGTTGCCAGGAAAGGTATAAATTAAATAATTAATGCTGGCACTACACCAATCACACCCGTTTCACTTAACATCACATGTGCACTCCACCCTATCTTACTCACACGATTTAATTCCTGGGCTCTTTTCCTATCCCTCTTTTTGCTGCAATCCTCCTGTTTGTGTTTGATCCTCCCACAGACCTCAGCAGTTTTATTCAGTGCTCACTTGTCCCTGCCTCTCTTTCCCCTCCACAACTCCACTCTCCCCTAGCATCCTCCTTTTCATCTCTGCCTCACTTTTTCTCTCTCCCCCTTCCTCCTTCCCCCACACCAAGACTCTGAACACTACATCTCTCCTTGCATCTCTCACCATCAGCATAACTTTTTTTTTTCACTTGGCCCAAATCTTGAGGAAAATCCCATGAATATTTAAAGAAACAGGGTAGGAAGTAACTCACGTAAAACCTGCAGCTCTTTCAGAAAGGTGTCACTTCCCATGAGGAATGACAAAGCACAAGGGTCAAACCTCACAGCACAACACCAGAGCACAGCCTGTCTTCTATCCATGCTGGGGTCAACATGATCATCTACAGAACAAAGAGGTGGAAGGCCAGAACACCTCACCCCTCCCTGGACAAATAAAGCACTCTATTTGTTCCAGGTAAATGAAGGAAAAAGAAAGCAGGTAAAAAAAGCAAAAAAGAGCTGTTGCTGCCAATTTGTTTCAATCAAAAATTCAAGTGCCAGCCATTCAATCCACTCCTTGACTCCTTTCAATTGCACCAGCAATGGTATTGTACAGACAATTATTTCCGTACTTACTGTTTGTCCCAAGGCACTTAATGTCGCCCTTGCTTTCAACCAGAGCTGTCCATCTATTCCAGCACCTAATAAATACTGGTACAGCTGTGACATTTTCTTGATAGTCTGCTACACAAACTTAGAGAAATCTGTCAAATGAAACCTTTTGTTTCTGAACTCCTGAAATGTAGAGTGCAACTGCTCTACAAGTCAACAYGAAGCATTATCAGAAATATTTAAATCACGTTTTATTTTTCAAGTTCAAAAATAACAATTAGCTTTATTTACCACGTTACACATCTCAGATTTAAAATATCATGCTCTATTTAAATATCCGAGTGACAACACTATACAAATAAAATGTTACACAAAATATATTTAAGAAAATGTTTTGGTCTTCAATCTGAACAATAAATAGACAGGCACTTCTACATATACAAAGAAAGCGACCACTATTTAGAGTAATTCTTCTAAGCAAGATGTGGAAATAGAGAAGATCTGAGTTTCGAGGACACATGGAACTCTACATGAGGCTTCATGCAAACTTCAGAGTTTGGTTTGGAATTCGAAACTCTTGGGATGTGCACAATTCTGGATTCACCGGCGCTTTACAGGAGACCCGAGCCACGCTCTCGAGAAGCAATGTGCAATTTCAGTCATTTCCAGCAAATCAAGCTACCTGATCACATTTAGTGCCCAAACAGAAAACAAGGATTGACCAGAGTAGCTTTCCACACAGATAACATGAGCAACAAGTCAGCTTCAGTATGTAGGCTTGAGGCAGGGGCAGCCCTATCTGCCCAGCCCTGAAAAAACCTCATCTTTTTCCTTACACATTGACCTCTTAGGGGGCATTTCAAGCAGAATTTTGGGTTTTTTTGTAAAAAAAAAAAAGCTTAATCTAATAAAGGGGTAAATCCTTCAGACACACGTACACTTTGCACAAAGGATCATAAGTGAAGGAAAAAAAAAYACTGTTCCAGGGTGCAAAAGAACTGAAAACTGTAAATAAAATTTTAAAAAAMCCCAAATTTGAAGTCTTGTAACCGTAACACATCTAAAAGTAAAACTACATTCCCCCAATTTGTGTATTTTCAATTTACAGTGGTTTCCACACACAAACACCACTCAAGGGAAAATTATTTTCCACCCTCATAATTGATGAAAGATGCATTGTGGTAGGAAATCCCTGTTTTCAGTACAGCTAACCAGTCACTGACAACTAGCTATGGCCTCAAAGTCTTTCTTAAAATTAAGACCAATATTGAAACATAACGACCACCAGGACTACCAGTGGAAAAGTCAGGACCAAGTCTTCAAGCCATCCCTTCAAATTTTAGTATTACTCTCGATTTCAGAAGTACAGGAAAAAGTTTACAGCAAAAATTCAACTATTAAACAGAGCTTCAGTGATCCAAACTTGCAAAGGTTTTTGGACTTAAGACACTTATGCACATTACTTTAACAATTTAAATGTGGGTCTTGCAAGCGTGTCCAAATCTTAATCATTTCTTGAGGTTTTCTACTATGCACTAACATTAAGTTTGTGTAGGAACAGATGTTATTTCTGTATTTCTCTTCGATATCAAATGTTCTGAAGCCTTTGTGTTTTTCTGGAGCAAGCCCAAGCTTCTGAAGGCACATTCCAGTATAAACATCATCGATGGGGTAGAGGAGTACCTGGTCAGATGCATTATTCAGTCTTAGTGCCAGATCACCAGAGTACAGGAACCCACCGCCTCCTGCGTACGGYGGATACGAACCTTCATAAACGCTCTCTGGGATGTAGTACTTCAATTTTTTCTCTCTGTGAGGTCCAGCATCTTTGATCACRTCACCTATAAATAAGTCTTTGGCTTTTTCCTTTGTTAAGCTCTTCAAGTAATCCAGGATCTGATTGGTATTCACAAAAACATCATCATCACCCTTAAAAATAAACTGGACATTTGCGCAGCTACTGCTGACCCACTTCAGAAACAGCACCTCTTTCAGAGTCAGATTGAAGAAAGTGTCTCTGTAGTTCCAGAGGAGAATGTCATGGTGGGTGTCACTCTCAAATTTAACCATGTGTGAAAGGTCAGGAAAATGATCCTCTGGTGGGGTCTGCCCAAGTAAGAAGACCCTTCTGACTATCACATCCCCTGATTCTATTTCCTTGCCCCAGGATTCCCTAATTGCTTGTCTTCTATCAAAATGGGGTATAAGTGACTTAATAGCCAGCAGCAGGAAAGGTTTCTGTTCACACTTGTTTGGCTGATCCATTAGCAATGAGTAATTTCTACACCTCAAATAGAGGAGGAAGTCTTTGAATCTGTCTGGCAAGTTTGCAAAGTCGCTAACCTCTGAGTGCACCAAGGGGTCAGGGTCACAGGAACTGAGGACACTCAGATTAGAAACCAAGTTCTCTTCCACAGTCATATTGGAAAGCAAGGACAGAATAGGGTTGTACAGCAGCTCAAGCTTCTGTTGCTGTTTGTTCCAATAAGCTTTGTGAGGAGTGTACTTCCTCCAGAATTTGCTACGTGGTATGACAACACGGCCTTTTGCATTCTTGTCTTGGCTACCGCTCTTCGAGACTTCCACAATCACATAAATAAAAATGTTTACCATCATCAGAATTCCCAGCAGCTTTAATCTTCTGCGTCCAACACTCATTTCTCATATCTAGAAATAAATTCAAAAAGAGATTTTTAGCTTTCTTCACAGCAAGTTCTTGATCTCATTAAAAATGCAAACTACTTTCAAATGCAAGTTAGTAGCCTAAAAACCAAGGTTACCTGCACCCCCGAAGAAGCAAAAGCTAATCTGTCTCTAATACACACACATATGGTTTGGGGTTTCATCACCAAKCTGGTACAAATGTGAAGTTTCCATTTGCAGCTTAGGAAAGTTACACAGCTTTTCATGGTGAGCCTAAATTAGCCAGCAGTTTCTGCTTCTCATTTAGATCCCCTTTAAACACTTGACTGTATAATAATTAGAATCTGAGCCCTCAGCTTGGCAGACTGAGAAACTTTTTTTTTTTTTGCTAGTAAGGTGAGCTGAAGGGTATAGAATAAATTGCTATATGATAAGGTCAGTTATTTTTAAATTAGGTTTCAAGCTTTTATGCTTGCACTCTCACACCTTCCAACTACCTAACGGGCAGAGCCAAGTTTTAAAGCACACAATCAGTTTCTGACAATTTTACTTGGCTGCTCCTTGGAAGAAAGGCTGACAAAACTTGCCAGCTGTATTGCTGATATTCAGACAGAAAAGAACAAGAATTTGGAATTTTTTTCCCCTCCCAACTGGAAAAAAGGAATTCAAACAGTAAATGAAAGTAGAAGTGTAATTATTACTAGGAAGGAAAAAAACCTGAAAAGAAATAAAAAAGGAGAGGTCTCCCATATATGCAAGACTTGGAACAGTATGTGTACATCTTTGTCATACAAAAAGTTCCATGATCCATCTTCAGTTTTTACTGAGGGAGAAAATGGATCAATCCCTCTTTCTTCCACAGCTGACAGAATGCAGGTACAAGGCATACAGTACAAGGAGCACCATGAAAACTGTGTTCCTCTAGAGCAGTGCCTACCAAACTGATGTACCCCAGGGCTAGTAAACAATGTACAAGCTCCACAAATAATTCAGAATAAATAAGAAGTTTACAAAGACTATGCTGAAGTCACACACAGAACTCACTGTCAAAGACACTTTAATGTGCCAGAAATAKAAATGATTATTGGAAGATGAGAAAAACCCTAATGTAATAAAGAATTTGTACTGACTGCTGGAAGCCCAGCTGTGAGCAGTGCCTCAGGCCCTGAGGTCACAGAGCAACAGCAGACAGGGAGGCAGACTGAGAAGTACACCTTGTACTTGCTTTTTTTTTTCAGCCATCCCCAGACACCTGAACAACACTGACCCTTGGTCTCTTATGGTTTCATCAGTCTCACTTTGTTTTACTCCTCAACAAGTTAAACACTAAACTTCTAAAAATTTAGGAAGAAAGCAGCAAGGAAATAATCAGTAACCTTTTTTCTCTTATTTGACCCATAGCCATTATTAAATCCAAACGGGGGTGTGTAGCTGTTTTTCTGGAACTGAAATCCAAATCCAAATCCTAGAAAACACAGTCTCTCAGAAAAATGCCTGTGCTTCCTCAAGTATCATCTGCATATTTATCTGTGTATAGGCTCAGGCCAGATCTACTTTATTTCATATTCTACTCTCAGTCAGCTATGAAGTTTCTGTTCTAATTTCAAAGTAGTTTTCTTCTATACCTCAAAGACAAAACCATACTTGTGGTCAGTGTCATCATTGAAGATAAACAGCTGAACTGTTCAGAAAGCACTGGGTTTGGTCACATAGACTTCAAAGAAACTTTATCCTCCTCTTTAACTGCCACTAAAACCAGATAAGTACACTGGTTTTCTAAATTTATCTTTCACTAGACACAAAAATACTGGAGAAGGAGCGGTCCCCTGTTTTGTGCTGTTCCACAGAGCTCAGCATGAATATCAGGGCTTATCTGCCCTGTCCTCAACAGCACTCCCCAGTAAGCAACAAATGAAGGAGTATCTGACCTATGATCCTGGGACCCCAGGGTGACTGCTCCCTCCTAGGAACAGCCAACAAACAAGAACTCAAAGTGATTTTCCAGGATATGCAGCACCACACAGCTCATCTGTCACAGCCCCCAGCTCACCAAGCTGAGAGCATTCAACACCTCTRAGGCATCTGGATTCTTGACCTGAGACTCTTCTGACACAATGAGACACCATTTGCAAAGAATTTATTTCAAACACTTAACAAAATCATTTGGTCCACTATGACTGCAATCCCCTGCAGCAAATGAGACAGGGATCCTGGGCAGAAAAATCCCCATTTACTGTTGGACTTGGTGGAGCTTTTCAGCAGAAGAAGAACAAGTCTGGCGAGGTGACAGTGGTTCCATCTCACAAAGGACAGTTAATGGTGACAGTGGTTCCATCTCACAAAGGACAGTAAATGGTATCATCACCACAAGCAAATACTCACAGCCTCTACCCTGTTCCAGGCTGTGGATCCACAGGTAGCTGAACTAATCATATAATCTGATGTAAAAGCCCCAGGAAAAACACCCAACTTTTCCACCTCCTTGGAGTCTGACAGAAGCCATGGCCTTTCACTATAAACACCTTTCTGAGGGCAGGAGTTAGGCTGTATTTTCTAAGTGGGCTGAGTACCACATCTACATTATCTGCCTGCCAAACATAAGCATTACAAGCCCTTACAAGCCCATTTACTTACTGGGGCTGACAAAAGATAAGATAATCCCTATGACCTGCAGGTATCACACCTACCACCCTACTGGTCCAGGACTAAACTATCAGGAATCTGGCAAAGCCAAGCTGCAATTCAGGTATCTAACAGACATCACCACCCTTCTCTCTTTGCAGAGACCGTAACTGGGCAGACCTGGATGTCCCCATATGACTTCAATTTAGGGCCTGATATCCCTTGCAGCAGCTGTACATGCAGCACCACTTCTGACAGTGCCAGCAACAGCACGTGCAGTAGTGACACTGCTGCCTCTGAAATTAACTGGTTTAGCTACTTAACACATCACAAGCCATATGGAGTCCTTCTAAACCTCGCGTGAGATGAATCAGTTGCCTAATAGCTCAGCTCTGTTCAGTGAGTCAAGAGATTTCTGGACTGAGCAGCAGCAGTTTTGGAGCGAGATGATGTTGAGAGTCCCAGGCTGTTGTAACGAGCCCRTGCTATTTCCAGCTTTAAAGAACTTGAACGCTGTTTATTTTCTAACAGCACACCAGCAAAGCTCTTTTTCCCCCTCAGAATTTTACACAAATCCCCTTTCATAGGACAGTAATTAAGAAAACCTTAAGAACAGGAGAATGTTGAACAGATACCCGTATTGCCCTTCTGCAGAAGCTGGTCTCACACAGTGGTTACCACTGGAAACAGTCAATGTTTTCTGTGTTCTCCAACCAAGACAGCCTGAAACAATGTTCCAGCGGCAGGAAAGTAACCACGATAGCAACACACGCTCAAAGCATGAGCAACTGCACTGAAATTCAGAGCAGCTGATGTTTGTTTTAACGTTACTTTAAATTATTTGCATATACCTGCTTTGAGACATCTTTGAGCGTATTATTTAGCTTTGGGAGAAATTCTAATCTTCCAGCATTTTAATACCAAAGGACACCAGTGAAACTCAGGCATGGAATTTCAAGATCCTAGTAAATATAGCAAGACTAGGGAAGGATATGCATATATTTTGCTAAAACATAGCCCAAGGCACAAAGAACTAAAAAGAGTTTGAATAAAGGCCAAAGTAACTTCACGTTCTGTCTCCCACTAGTTATCTTCAGCACATTTTTGCTCAAAAACTCCTCAAAATCAACACCAAAAAAACCCAACAACCCCACCAAACCCCCCCCCCACACACATCCAAGAGAACTGATGGTACTGCTCTTCTGGTTTTCTGTAATAAGGTTTTAGAGGGCCAGACTCGCATTTGAGCAATGTTTACTTATGTAATTGAACCTAGTCTCACTTTGTCCAACCATTTTTTGAATCTCCCTATATTTTCAACTTCTGTGAATTATCCTGGTTCCTCAATTTTTCCCCACACCAAGAACTTGTAATGACTCACTATTCTATTACCACACAAGCGAGGAACCCTCAGAAAGCACTTATTATTAATTAAAAATGTATGACATAATTTTCTCTATATACATTTGCCATACAAGCTACACGATGAACTTTCATCAGTCAGCCCTTCCCCTTCTAACTGGTCATTTTTGATACGACAATAATGTCAACAAAAAGAAATAACTTAGTACTTTAAAAATTAAGTGGCAGGTTTTTTAGAGTTATATATCAGTGGATTTTGGTATGAGGTGGAAGCCGTTCTGCACAAAGACCATGAGGTCATCGTGCACCCCACACAAGGGATGGCTCTGGAGGGCAAGAGCAAAGCAAGACTCCACTTGCAGGCTCTGACCTCACCCAAGTCACAACCACAACCGAGCAGAGGAGACATGTTCCAGCAGGACTCCTCTCCAGCCCCAGCCACAAGTGACCACATTCCTGCACCAGCCTCCCTGAGCCAGTCAGCCTTCATTAGTTGAGAGCATCACCCTACAAACCTGCCAGCAGGTGCTGGCTGAACGCAGCTGCTGCAGGAGCAGGGCAGACAGCCCTGCAGCCGTCCGTGGGATCTGTGAGCACTGCCTCTACACCTCTCACACTGCCACCACCTGCACAGCAGCAGGGTTTTGTTGTCCAGAGTCTTGCTTCTCCAAGAGATCAGATAACTCACATTGCTCAGAGCAGTCACATTCCGCTGAAACTCCAGAAGTTAACTTGTCAAAAGCTGCTACAAAGCGGTGGGGAAATCCCAACTGCATWCAGGTTTGTGAAAGCTTCATAAGAACCCCAAACTCCCTCTCTCTAATACCTACTTGATTTGTGCCCCACACTACTGATGTCAGCTTTCAACTGTGCTATTAGAAGACTAAAGAGTTCTGAGGAGCAGAATTCCAGAATCTTCACAGTAAGTTTTACTATGTTTCCTGCCACCATCTGGACTAGTTTCAGGTCTTCCCCTACCCCTAGCTCCTTCAGCAGAAAAGAGAAGCTACCAGAACATTGCCTTTTAAGGTGTGCTATTTAAAATAACATCTATGAGACAGAAGTTTTGTTGACTTTATACTGGTGCTTAGAAATACTGCAGCAACACCCACAGAGTCTACAGGGCTATCTTTGCATCAAGTTATCTTTACAAAGTCATTCAACAGTAAAAACTTACTTTTAACTTCTTTAAAACCACCCTATGTGAAAATCCTGCTTGACAGAACACTTAGAGAAGGAAGAGATACCATCGGCTCACCACTGTCTCTAACTGAATTCTTCAAACCCCATACCGAACTGCTGAAATCCCCAAACCTTCAACCAGAGTTATCTATTTTTTCAGCTATTTTTAAATAAGTCGGCTACCAGTAAATAATCAGATTATTCCAACCCTGTCTGTCTTCTAAGTTATTTGCAGGTGTCTTTCACAAAAGCTCTGGGTTTGATTGAGAAAATATTTAAATATGCTGCACCTACTGAATTCACTGCAAGTTAGACCTAAATACTTTCTTTTAACCTGTTAAAATTAAATACTTGGATTGGCTGAAAGAATGTTCAGTTGCATATTTGAATTCTTGTGTTTCTATAGAAGATCAAGGCATATGCAAGAAAAAGCCATTATGAAAAATATTCTGTAAACTCAGTCCTGGGTTTAATGGATATTTCAGTTTTTCTACTGGTATAGACTACTTGAGTTTGGTAATGGTTTTCCACAGGGATGAACAAGCCATGTAGCTGCACATGTACACCACACCTCCATAAGTCAATTTAAACAATGGCAGTGTCTCAATAAATTAGTGCATCATGCTAACATTACCATTCTGCACTGGAATGCCTGCAGCCACACTAGACAACTATGAAGGTGTTCCTAACTGCTCATGAAAAAAAACCAAACCCAAACCAACAAAAGACTTGTGATGAAAAAGGTTTGGTTTCTTTGTTTAAAAGTAAAAATAGTTTGGGTTGTTGGTCTTGGTTTTTTTTCCCAGTAATTTAGTTTCACGCTGACAACCAAGTGTAAGATCTCAACTCACTATAAAAATCAATATTAAAGTTTAATATGCCAGTAGTTGAAAGCTTGTGGTAGCAGATATGACCTGTTTTCCCCAATTGGTTAATGCAGAAAATTACCGTGTCATTCTAAGGTCAGTTCAAGCTTGAGAATGATGACATTGTAAATTTGTTAGGAATAACCCAGAGCTGCCAGCTTCTGCTTTAAGAAGAATTTTAGTTTTCACTTGACAGGCATCAGCTTGGATGAACAGTAAATTATAAAGAATCAAGAGAAGGGGTTTAACCAAGTGTCAGCAGAGAAATATTTCTTGGAACAAAATTAATTGTCATTCATCACATCAATTAGAAGTTAGGGAGCACAGTTCCATAGCAGTTTAAAACAGTTTCAGTCATAGCTGACTCATTCCTGTAATTTATTCCTTCCCCTGCATAAGCTGCACAGTTCCATTTACCTTTGCACTGATTTGATTGTGGTGAATCATTTCAGTTAGCTGGAGGACGACAAACAGCCGACAACAAAGCAGCAATTAGCGTTCAGCCAGCTCCCATCACCCGCTGATGTGCTGCACAAACACCAGGAGTGGGGCAGGAGAAGAGGGAAGGCTCGCACAGCCCAGGCCACAGCAGAGCCCAGCTGTCACCAGCCTCAGCTTTCATGTACCAGGACACTGCTGCTGCTTGCCACCTTCATCCAGAGCTCCCTCAGGCAGGGCCCGACACAACCAGCACTGCTGCACCAGAGCACAGAGCGCCTGGGCCACCCATTCCACTACAGGGTACACCCCGGGCCCGAATTTCTCTGGCACTTTCTGCACCAGGTCAGGGGCAGTGACTGGCCCAGCGTGACCCACCCACGCCTGCTGTTTGCTGTGGAGTTCCTTTCAGCTGCACCTGATCAGCCCATAATTACTAGAAAGCCAAGGAAGTGGATAAGGAAGCACCTTCCTGGCAGACACCCCGTGCTTGGATCAGTGCTAGTTCTGATGAGAAAGAATTGATATAACACACTGCAAACCTGACTGATGCTTTCAGCTAGCATTTAAAGAGAGAGGTCTGCAGGACAGACACTCTTTTACTTCTGACTTCTGTGCTGTATTTGAAATACAACTCATGATTTAGAAAACCCACGCAAAATGCAGATAACCATAATTTCCGCAAACAAGACAACTCATCTGCTCCTGATCTCTTCCAGTTTTAAGATAAAACCAGTAATTAATCCTGCCTTAACTATATTCCAACCACCTTTATGTCTGCACAGAGAGCAGTCATTATTTAGTAAACTAACAAAACCATCCTTCAAGCACCATACCTCGGGCCATCAAAATTCTACCTCTGCTTTGTGTCCCCGTCCACCGTAGACAAAAAACACACTACTAAAAACTGTTTCAAAAACAGGAACAGTGTAACTTGGAACGGCTGATGAAGTCAACAACTACCCCTGGTTACCACTGTCCTTTTGGGTTAAAAATAAACACTGGGTTTCAATTTGACTTCCCCAAGCTGCTGCCTTTGTGCGATGGGATACACAACTAGGAGGGTAAAATTCCCAGCCATATTCCCTGCCAGTGCTATGTGGTTACTCAGAAGCCAACTCAAATCAAATTTATACTGAGAATATTCATCTCAGAATTCTGGGATCTGCCTCTGAACCTACAGTACTTTGTAGAGCTAAACACACATTGAAGAATGCAAAACCTACATTTTAAAATGCAAATACATGAAAAATACTTTTGCCCTCAAGTGGTTTTGGTTTCAGGTGTAATTAACATTTACAGGAAAAGTTCTTAATCTTTCTGAATAATTCATTTAAAGTTCAGAAAAATCAGTGGAGTTGTAATCAGAGAAGTTCATTGTCTTCCTTCAAAGCTGTAAAACCTAAGATACAGATCTCGTTCCAGCCTACCAAGTTTATGGAAAAGGGAACAATTTCTCCAGCAGCTTTAGGCAGCTAAAGATGCATATAAGTATCAGGAGGATTTTGTAAAGGATCTTTAAGCCAGCTAGGCAGCTAACTCCGGTTTTGCTAACAGCAGATAAGCATCTAACCCGATTAGAAACTTCTACATCCGAGTAGCACCTTCTGTACCTGTTACCTGCACGCCAAAGTGAGCATCCACAAAGCTTGAGAGTGGTTTGAGTAATCAACTTAGGGCTGCTCTGCATGGGTTTTAATTGTTTTTATTCAAAAGCAGATCAACAATAAGTTTGCAACAACAACTTCCATCCCAAAGACAGCTTCCCATTAGCAGTTTCTAACTTTCAAGTACCAGACTGAAAAACAGAATTGCTCAAGTAAGATAAACCAGCACTACATTCAGGATTCAGCTGGGCATTCAGCAGCAGCTCTCCTTAAACTCAGTTAAAAGGATTCCACCCTTTCCCAGGCCATGAATTCTCATATTTGTGTGGCTCATGGCTCACTGTGTTACATTRTGTATAACCCTGAAGACAAGCAAACAGAAGAGGTTATTTCTCAACTCGCTTAGTTCCTCAATTCAGTTCACCACCCAGCTGCACGAACAGCTACACCAGCACAAGGCTGGGAGCACAGACACCGCTCTGGCCTCCGAACTGCCCCGGGATACAGCAGGGTGCTCCCGGGATCCAGCACACAGCTCGCACACCTCGGGGGGCACACAAACCTTCAACCACACCGTGAACTCTCCTGTAAATCCCATACAGGAGATACGCAGGTCGTCTGCCGGTTCATGAACCACTGAGCCTCGGCGAATTACTCTTTTATGGGGAAATTAGTCATTCCCAGCCACAAGTCAAGATTTCTTGCTCATTTGATCTAGATAGCTGGCTTACAATTGAAGGGATTTGGTCAATTCACTCTCAAGACTAACTCTTCTGAGTGTGCTTAAGATGAAGCAGCTGCTAAATTTCAGAAGTTATTTACAAAGAGGAACAAAACCGTCTCCAAATTAAATGCTTTTCAATTCTTACTGTTGGATTTCTCCCAAACAACAAAGCTTTCTTAACCAACTGCTGATGGAAACTGTTTCATCAATTCTCCCATGAAAACTCTGAGCACCGCACCCATCACACACAGGGATYCTTTTCCTTACTTAAATGCTAATTGCCTCTCACGAGGCACCAATTCAATCATTCTTCTGCACAGTTCATCAACAGACAGTTTAATGATCCGGTCTTTCACTGGGTTTTACACGATCTGGAAACTGGGGGAGGTTTATACTTAGGCACTTTTGAAATCCTAAAAGGCTCAAGGAAATGAGGAGGAAGATACAGGCAAAGAGCAGGATCGAGTCCCAGGTACCTCTCGGTGCTTCCTATGTAAAAGCAAATAGTGACTGGGCAGGTCTGACATTTATTCCAAAACTTTTGGTCAGTGACTTCTTAGCTCTATGCTGAAACGACAGGAAGAGCCTGTATTTCATTCTACCATCATCATATTTTCTTTCTTTTTTGCTGTTTTTTAAGCACACGAAGGGTGCTTGCTTACATAAAGGGATACAACAGTGAACTGATAAAAACATCTAAATATATCCCTGTGGGGTCAGAACATGGCAGAACAGGGATAACACATTAGGAATTTTTGTCAACTGCACTCACAGGCACACATTCTTCTCCAAACCACATGAAGCACTGTCYCGTGCAGGGCCAGGAGTTGGACTCCAATGATCCCTGTGGGGATCCCTGTTCCAACTATGATTCCATAATAAGCACTCACATGAACACAGCCCATGACACACCAGAAACATCAAACACTAATCCYATGACTGCACATGCACCCAATAACCCAACCTTCTCCCTAAATTAACTGTTAACATTCTGGTTAAAAATGTGTTAGGGACTAATATTGCATATACCTGAAAAAAAAATTCAAGTTTGAATTTAAAAAGTAAATTCATGCCTATTTGCTTCAAAATTAGTGCTGCATTTCTACCTTAGAGTAATAAAAATGTAATAAAGAGATATACTAAGAAAAGAAAACCAAACCAACAACCTGTGTGAGGGCCTTCAAGAAACATTAACATGAAAGCAATAAGTTCTCGTTATTTTGATGAAATATGTGACTTTTCTATATTCTGTGCGTTTTACAGAAAAAGTTCACTCTTGCCAATATCTTCCATTCACCCTGGCTTTGGCCTATTCTTGGCAAGTTGGAGAATTACACACCTTAAGCTCTACCTACAAGAAACCTCCCAGCCTCTACTATGCAGACTGCAAATTCTTCAAAAAGAAGCAATTTACGCTTTTATTACGCAGGAAGCGTAACCAAATCCAGTAAAAGATTAAGATCTGGAATGTCAGCCTGGTGCATTTCCAGCAGAGCTGCTTTAGTCACTTGGCAGCACAAGACACAAGTCTGACAGCACACAGGAAAAGTCCACCAAGTAACCAGCTCTGAGCAGTTTCACAACCCACCTGAAGTCAAGATTTTGCAAGACCATCTGACACATTTGTCAAAAATTCAGTGATCTGCGGAGAAAGAACACAACACGGTACTAAAGAGCCTGGATGAGGATTTGAGTTGATCCTGCTCAATTTTTTCCTGTCCTCTGGKTAATTTGGAGCAATGTGACCATACAGGTGTTGGTCAAGTGCACAGATCGATGACAAGCCAGCTCTGCTTCCTGGCTGCGGTGACAATGACAATATTGGCTGTAGCAGGAGACACGATCACATCCTATGTTTCAAACATGATCAGCACTGACACAGCCTTTTGTCACTACCATTTTTCCCTCCTTCAAGTGGAATTACACRGCCAACAGGAAAAACCACAGGAAAAACAAAGCTGGATCCACTGTGAATATAGCTGCACCAGGTGGCAGTAAAATGACAATTCCTCAGGGTCTCAGCACTCACAAGTCGCCATGGAGCAGCAYTCCTCCGAAAGGCTTGGTTCTCCAAGGAATCTTTGCCAGGGCAGGCAAGAAGATGAAGACTCAAATCCTCCTTTTTTTCCACCCTCTATATACTCTGTGACTTATTCATACAGACAATTGCCCAGATTTGCCAGCACAGAATACGACACCACTTTATCCTCTCTCATTTCTCATCAAACACTGCTTTTTCTCTGAGCAAACACCACTGTTCCACTGATCTCCTCAGCAGCATCTTCATTACCCAGAAGTATTTAAAAACATTCAGGATCAGCTTCCAGGCAATAATAATAATAATATTTTTTTTGACTACCAGTGACAGTGTGTTCATTAGGAACAAGCTCTGGGGAGATTAGTGAGCTTTACCTATTATGAAACAGGGCATCAGCCAGCCAGCCAGCTAGCACTCCCAGCCATCTAAAGCATGACCTTCAAAACAAGTCCCTTCAGCAGCGCTACCTTGCTGCATTTTCCTCGTTGTGGGGAAAAGAAATGAGCACAAATCCAAGCAAAACCCCTTTACAGGTGACAAGGTGACAGAATTACTTTAAATACATTCTATTTTTTTATGCTCTCTCCGTAGGTTCCCTACAGCCACACAGCTCAGTACTGCACAACATCTCCTGTAAAAAGTCACACGTTCAAAGCAAGCAGCAAAAGCAGGGTTTCTTTTAAGCCAAAATACTTTGACTCTGTCTGACAATATTACATTTTTAGGTACAAGACAGAGATTCTGTATTTTAATCCACCTCCACGGCAGTGTTGTTTTTTTTAAAGATATCTATCTTCTCGAGTTGTTTACAGCCCCAGGAAGAAAAAAAAAGGAAAAAGAAAAAAAACAACCAAACCATTACAAATTAAATCTGCCGAATGAGAAAAGCTGATTCTCTGTTTCGTTTCCTCCACGCATTTCGTAACAGCTCAGCGCTCATTCAACTCCTCCGGTGGTTTATCAGGCACCACGGCTGGTTCCCCGGGCGGCAGGGCGGCCTCTGCCAGCAGCGTGGGCTCTCCATCCGAACCGAACCCCGAGCGTGCCACTCACCCGAGTGCCACCGGCCGCCCCCGCCCCACCCTCCGCACACGCCCTCGGTGACAGCGCCCGAGCCTGCCGCCAAAGCGGAACTGCAAGAAGAACACGAAACGGCTTCGAGCAGCTTGGGAAGAGAGCTGGATTCCGGGCTGTCTCTCTCTTTAAGACAGCGAGCAATAATTTACCAGAAATTTCCTCAAAGGACAACGCTATAATCATGTTTCCTCAATAACTCGCAGATGCCATGTCCAGCATGTAATTTTGTGCACGCATCTTTCCATGGCCAGACTAAACTTCTTCTGTGCCCAAACCGGGTCTTTCTGTCCAAAATATATTTAAAAAAAAAAAAAAAAAAAAAGGAGGGGGGAGGGAAGGAGAAAACCCTACATGGAAAAAAAAAAAAACCAACAACCAAACCACGTAAGCTCTTATTTTGCATAGTTAAAACTAACCTTGAGTATTTAATAATCAACCCCAATAGCACTGAGCATTTTGGGAAGTCGGATTAAAGGGTTACTCAAGGAACTTTCACCACAAATTTTTGCAGGATGACGAATGAGTCGCGAGCTGCAGTTTAGCCACAATCCCTGCGAGTAACCTGAAGACCCCTCCTGACGGGGCACAGGATGTGTCAGGAAGTTTGACGGAAAAAGCATCATCTCGTGAAGGAGCACATATATTCAGGCGAACCCCAGCAAAAATACCACTTTCTCCCCTTTCAGGTGCCCCAAAGCCCATACTTCAGCTGCCTCAGCACTACACGGTGTAGGATCCCGAGGCGGATGTTAATAATCAACCCGCTGGGTGGCAGCGGGCTGACGAGGTGACCCTAGGAGCGCTGCGAGTGTCCCCGCTCCGCCACCGCCGCGCTCTGTCCCTCCCCTCCCGCCGGGGAGCGACTGCAGCAGCCCCGGCACTGCCACTGCCGCAGCCCCACGGCTCGGGCTTGCTCCGGAAAAACCTCACGGCTTCGGCGGCACCAACGCCGCCTCCCCACGGCTAAATGAACAAACGAAGATAAAACCTAAAAATGAATTTAAAAAGCGAGGACAAACATACGGTGGGCTGAGCTGGCCTGAGTTTCATCCCTGCCCAGCAGACTGCGCCTCTCTCTCTCCGCCTGGCTCCCGCCGCTCCGGCTGCAACATGTGCCGGCTGCCCGCGCTGCCGGGCAGGGACTCCGCGCCGCGCGCTGTGACCCCACCCTGCCGCCGCCCGTCCCCTCCCAGCCGGGGAAAGGGAAAAACCCAGCCCTAAAAACCCCCCAGATTTACATCTCCGGCCGTTCGTCCCCCGCGCCGCCAGCTCACAGCGGTCGCTACGCAAACAACCGAGAGGCGACGGGCAAGGAAAACCTCACAACCGCACGACGAGCACGGGAGGCAAAAATTAAGTTAAAAACCGGGGCTTTTTCGCCCCCCGTCCTTCCTCAGCCGCTCCGGCAGCGCCGATCCCCGCCGGCCCGCGGAGGCAGCGCTGGCGGGGGAGGCAGCCGAGCCCCCCACCCGTACCTTGCCAGGCTGCCGCGGGGCTCCGCCGGGGTTCTTGCTGCCGCCGCCTCCGCATCCACCATGCTTTATCCGGCCGCGGGCTGCCCTCGCCGCGGGTTCCCACCGCCCGGCCCCCGCCTGCCGCCCCACCACGGCCCCGGCGGCTCCGCGCCGCCGCCCC
>JACDOX010000170.1:1286832-1382105 GCA_014549065.1 Cardinalis cardinalis
CCCTGCGGTTGGCGGCGGCCGCGCCCTGAGGGGACCGCGCGGGCGGGCGGGCGGCCTGGAGCGGCCCGGCCCCGGCAGGACACGGCGCTCGCCCGCCGCCTCCGAGCCCAGGCTGTAGAACTGGGAGGTATTTACCACAGAAAAGGTGTTTGTGTTCATGAAGAGCGAGGGGAAGGGGACAGACGCCGCTGCGTTGCCCTGTCCGCCCTCCAGCCGGGCCAGGGGCTGCTCCCTCCCTGTGGGAACGGCCCCGCACCGGGCACCCTCCTCCTAAGGGTGGCCCCGGTGACACCCGGCTCCTGAGCCAGCTCTGGTGTGCTGGTAGCGGGCTCTGTGTTCCCTCTGTTCGCCGCGGGCCGCCGGCCATTCCCTTAGGACAGTTTTCCCTCGTGTTTTTTTCCATACGGCCTCAAGCAAAAGGGAAAACCSCTCAGCCGCGCTGAGAAACATCGTGCTACATCACTTTTTAATGTTTCTTCTTCAAAGAAACATTGTTGCTTGCACCTGGCTCAGCTTTTCGTGGAAGTCTTCAAAGCTTTTGTTAGCGAGTCCAGGGGGGAGTAGCAAAGGGGTCTTTTAGGCTGTCGAGGCTTCCCTGGGTAAAGAAGTTCGTGAGAATTTCCGATTTTGGAAATTCGCCTTGCAGTGATACTGAATCGTGCATGACTCATTCATTAGTAACCTCTTTTGTTGTTGTTTTCTTACTTGCTAGGTTGATGAGTCTACCAATGCTAGCCAGATGTCCCTGYGGAAACAAACCAAAGGAAACTCTCAAGAACCCGGGATGCTTACTGGAATAAAACAGAATTGTGTGCTGCTGCAGCAAAGAGGGCACATCTTATCGTGGACAGATCAATAGCAACCAGCAGACAGATTTACAGTTCTCACAGACTGTGAACTTCTCAGCTTTTCGTCCTTCCCTGGATGAAAGTGAACACATGCCATTTGTTCCTATTTTTAGCACCTRCATTCTCAATCCAGTATAAGGAGAGGCCCGACCAAAGGAATTGTCTCAATGTCACCTGGCACAACCACTTAAAAATTGTTTTCATTGCAAAGGGAGGGGTAAGTATGTCCCTGTGATCCATGAAAGCACAGGTTGTTCACTTCCATTTACAGCACTCATTTTCACCAGGATTCAGCTGGTGTGCRCAGCCCTAAACACAACCAGTTTGGGAAACAGCATCAGTACCCACTGCACATCCCCAGCTCCCCATCCTCTGTGTGTTAAATATGGCATGCCAATAGGAAACCTGCTGCAAGTCTCTTGGAGCTGCTCTAAAACCTTCACTTCAGAGTCTGGAAGGAACATCCCCATTCACAGTGCATTGGTAGGGACATTGCATATTTCATTCCTCTTCAAATATTTATATATGTACTTCACGTTTGAGTAAAGCTGACCTTTTCATCAGAGCAGGAAGATTACAGCAAAGGGAGGAATTACCCTAAATTGGCAAACATCATTGTCTATTAAAGTAACACAAGGGTTTGAAAGGAGAATTGAGTGTCTGGCAGCCAGGAGCTTGGCTCCACTGCACAGGAGATTTCATAATGATATGTTTTGAGATCAACTGTAAAAAAAAATAAAAACAAAAAGCCAAAGATCAACTAGAACAGTGTATCCCATGACACTGGGTGCTAAGGAGCCTGGAAAAACACGTTCAAGCTAAAAGGGTTAGTCAATGCTGAAATGGTCTGCTGCCTTTGGGGGAAAGGCATTTCTCCCTCCTCCCAGTCCCACAGCCAGGGCCTGCCTGCTCCTCTGTAATCAGAGCTGGTCAGGGGGCTGCCTTTGGGACCTTCGCGGTGGCAGATGTTTTAATCCAAATGTACTCCTTGATCCACTCAGCAGCCAAGCCTCAACAGTTGTCTGAAAGCAGGAAAATACCTGGAACCAATGCTGGCATTGCCCACAGCACGTTTCAAACCACTGCCTGACTGGGATGGCCCTGCTGTGCTCAGAGCAGCCGTGCCCTAAAAACCCCAGGGGAGATGAGGTGGGGGCTCATTTTGCAGCCCTACTCTCCCAAGCAGGCCACTCAACCTTCTCTGGATCCAAATCCATGCATCACACCAGGCAAGTCCTAAGCCCCAGGATGTTTCTTACCTGGTGCTGCCAATTTACAGGTCCTGGGTGGAGCAGAACAGCAGGGACCACATCTCAGCCCAGATGTGCAACCTTTCCTGGATGGCTGCTTGTGTGGGGTGAAACCAAGGGAGGCCTGGAAAATGTGTGGTTAAAGTTGTTGTGCAGTTTGCTTCCATGGAAGAAGCAGGGTTTTCATGTTTCAGGTCTGTAAATCCAAGTTTTGTGACAGACACAGCAGCAAATCATTGCATCTTTTTTTTTCCCTCCTGAGAAAGAGAGCAAATCCTTTTGACTGCAGCAGCTTTAATTTGGTCTGAATCTGGAATAACATTTTTGCCTGYGTATTCAAAAGCACCACCTTCACTCAGCATCATGATGCAAGTGATGAGATGCAGTGTACAGCCCAGAGCAGCAAACATTTCCCAGGAGCTGGGTACTGGAAGTCTCAGGGCATTGGTGCCACATCACTTGGTGACACAAATTCTTGTTGCCCGAATTTTTCCGTATGTAGCATGGCACGCCCCAAATAGCCAGAAAAGAGAATCTTTCAAAAAGATTCAACTCTCATTTTTTATMAAGTTCAAAATAGTTTCTGGGGGTTTTTGTTTTGTTTGGATTTGTTGTTGTTGTCGTTTTGGGGGTTTTGTTTTTTGGTTTATGTTTTTTGGTGGGGTTTTTTGTTGTTGTTTTTTGTGGGGTTTGGGGGTTTTTTGTTTTTGTTTTTTGTTTTCTTTTTTCCTCCCCCAGGCTATTTATTCACAGTATTTGGGTTCACTGTAATAAAAGCTGACCTGGGGACTGCTGCGTTTACATCAATGGAAGCAAGCTATGTACATTGGCCTTTTCTCTAACATTTGCCTGTTAATTAATAATTGGTACATTGCCAGGAGCAAAGGAGAAGTAGGAATGAGATTCAGGTTATAAAATCTTCAAGGTTATCTCGCTGTCCCTGCAGCAAAGCAAGAGCGAGAGGGGCGGGACAAGCCAAGGTACTGAGAGAAGGGGACGGGCTGTGGGCCAGTCGCCCCAGGGGCCATGTGCTTCATTCCCGGGGGAGCCACATCCCAGCACTCCCGGAGCTGCGGGCACGTCCTTCCCCAGCGACGGGAGAGCAGCAGGCGCAGGAATTTCTCTGTCTGCTGCCGGCATTCCCGGGTACCTGCCTGCAGCCACCCTTGGGAATGTGGCTGGCTCGTCCCCCGCTGCAGCTCAGCGCAGAGGACCAGAGCCCAGCTGGGCAGAAACGCGGGGCAGCTGTTTTCCCTGAGTCTGGCATGGCTGGCAGTGGCTGATGTTATGGAAGTGCTTGTCCAGAGCCCTCACACTGTGTCCAGGCAGTGACTGACGYTATGGAAGTGTTTGTCCCAGAGCCCTCCGGGACACGGTGTCCGGATCGTGCACCCACATCCCTCAGCCCTTGCTCCAACATGTGCTCCCACCGCCCCATGCTGAAAACGCCGCAGGCACACAGGTACTGAAACACCTCCTCCCCACCTGCGAACGCTCTCTTGGCTCTCCGAGTCAAAACCCTTCCATAAGGCCAGGATAGCTGGAATTAATTTTCTGAGCTGGACCAAAGCCTATCCAGGATACCGATCTGCCTGATGTTGTGGACAGATTGGTTGGCTAGAGGACACCTGGAGAGCACAGGACAAACCTGAACATGCTTCTGTGACCAAAGGAGATGAGAACAGGAGATAAGAGGCTAAAATTTAAATAATGACTAGAGACTAAGGATTGTGGCATGCAAGCACTTCAGCGGCAGTAAAAAAAAATTAAAAAGCAAAGGTGACATGCAATTCAAGCTGGAGCATCTCCTTTCCTCCAGGAGTGAACCTTTTTTTTCCCACCCAGAAGTTTGAGCCTGGAATTCAGACAAGCGAAGAGCCTTTCCCAGGGTAGGCAGGGGCTGTCAGCAAGGCTTGCCAGCAGCACAAGCACAGCATTTTGGTGGTCTCCTCACACAGTCATCTCCCCACCTTCTGCCCCTGGCACACGCAGGCCAGCCAGCACAGCAGGTGCTACAGAGGTCTTCTGCTCCACTTCCCTTTGCTTTTATACCTTGGTGAGGTGGGGGAGCTGTGGCTGGCAGGTTCAGCTTTGGCAAAACCACTCAAGTCAAAGAGATTGTCACATCTCTGTTTCAGAACAGCACTTCTTCTTCCTCTGGAGCACTGCAGCTTTGCTCTTGCAGGCACAGCAGGACAGGACAGAGGCTGTGGAAAGGAAGTCATCGCCCCTGTTGTGCTGAGTGCTGCCATTTGCGAGCTGTGGGCAGAGCTGCACTGTGCTGGTATTGATTTGCATTTGCCAAGAATAATTGCTCCTGAGCTGCTTGGATTCAAATCGGTTTCCCTGCTCAGGAAGGACATACCTGCCTTTTTCAGACATAGCCTGCAGTAACTAACACTCTTTGCCTCCATGTGGGCCTCCTTTTCCTTGCAGACACAAGGCAGACACAGCAGTGCAGAGGGCAGGATGCCAGAGGATGGAGAAGAATCCACTTGAAATTCAATTTCTATCATAGCAGAAACTGGACAATAATTATTTTGCAAAAAACAAAAAAGGCACTTGCTCTATACAAACCATCTTTTTTTGTGTCCTGGCAACATGAGTTCTTTGTACCTCTCCTTACCTCTGTTCAGAGGCATCCCACTGYATTTTGCAGCAAGACCTGAAGAGCTGCAGAACTGAAAAAGCTCCAGCMAAGACTCTTCAAATGTAAAGAGCCAAAGTCACTTCTCTCCTTTGTTTACACCTAGGAAAAAGTTTACTGGACCCACTTCAGCTAAACTCCTTCTGCTTGGCTTTTACTTTTTAGCAGATGCAGTTTTAAGCACAGCAAAATCCCAGATGAGGGAAAACTGCCAGTCCTCACATGTCACTTAGACTTYTCCAAACCATCTTGATTTCAGGCACCTCCTGGATGAGATTTCCTTGGACTGTCACAGTGCCAATTTGGGTAGCTCCAGTTAAAACCAGTCCTGGGAGGGTGCTGGCTTCCAGGCTGGCTGATTCTGGGTGGCAAAGGAAGCTGTGCCAACACCATGCGCAGGAGGTTTGCCAAGACACTCCTAGCCCTGGGCAAAGCTCTCAGCTTTGGGCACAGCTGCTCCCACAGTGAGATCCTGCTCAGCCCATGGGAGCTGCACACCAGTGGCAGAGGCACTGTGCCACCAGGCCTGGGGCTGCTGCTCCTGGCTGCCCCTTCTTTGGGTGGCAGGAGCAGAAGGGTCACCAAAACCAGGGTGAAGAGAGTGCTTGGGCTCATTAATATGCTGGCAGTGCTGGGGTGGGACCTACCTGGGCTGTTTTGGAGCACCCTCCAAGGCACTCCTGAGGCTCTGTCCAGAAGGGGGTTTGTGCCGGCCCTGTGGGCTCTCTGTCAGGAGAGCAGTTACAAGCCCGGGGTGCAGGGACCTGTCCAGCATGCTGGTGCCCAGCCCRGGGCCTCACTCCCTGCTCCCTGTTCTGCACCATCCTTCTGCCTGCCGATGGCTTCTTCTGCCAGGCGCTCGTGACTCACCTGGTTTCCCCCAAGACCTGCCATTGTTCTCCTGTAACCATTTCAGGTGGATTTGTGTTCCTAAAAGCCACCCCAGAGGCCACAAGCTGTTTGCCATGCCTCAGCGCTGACTTAGACACACTCACTGGTTACTGCCCAGCCCACCCGGGTGCAGGATGTGGCCCCCAGTGCATCAGAATTACGATAGATCAAAGGAGGAGATCACAAAGGTTTTCTCCTATTATTGTAGGATTTGCAGATAATAAAAAATGTAATAAATAATCATTCAGAAATAAAAGATAGGACAAAGGGAAATTAAATAATCCACATATCAAGTTTTTAATATCCAGCCTCATAGCCACAGGTTACTGAAGAATGACATAGAGGGAAGATATATGCAGGAGMATTAGAGACTGGGATCAGCAACATTATTGAAGTAGATGAAGGGTTCTCCCTATGCTGCTTGATGGAGAAAACCCCCTGACATGCATGTGCTCACTATAAATAAATGAAACTTCAGAAACCAGCAGAGATGAGATCTAGCCTTGTAAATCAGTAAACCACTGCCCAATGTATGGAATCGCTGCAGGTTTTGTGCCTGATCCTGTTCACATTTAGCCTCCCCCATGTAAATAGTCCTCTGGAGTTAATGGAGCTGTACTAATTTGGAATGGCTGGAGATTAAGCCGTTGGGGTTAAGCACTTCAGCCAGCTCTGATTGCAGCACGCTGCAGTWACAGGGCTGTTGGATGACTCAGAGGTGCTCCCGTGCTCTGGGATAAAAGCATCCACGGCCATTACACCACGTCCCCAGAAGCCCTGCAATGCAGCCCGGGTACAGCACTGGAGGAACCCTGTCCTGCCCGGCGGGGAAGGGAGCAGACACTTTGCCCAGTGCAGCAATGTAAAGCTGATTTCTGTCTTTCGTTCTCCCTGGGTATGTACCAATGTTTTCCAGACACTATTTCACTACTGTTACACTGCTTGCAAGCATCTTAATTTAAATCCCATTATAGATGCACCAGGGCAAAATGATCTGTCCACAGCTGAAATAATAAACTGGAGTGAAAACATCCTTGGGCTGTGAAGAGGCTAGAACAAGCACTAACTGAAATGCATAAACTTACATAACATTATTTACAGAAAGGAGCCCAATTGTCAAAGGCCCTAAGAGAGCTGGAACATGGGAATGTTTGTTCTCTTTGCRAAGAATAATTAATTATGCAAGTTTATAAATTCCAGTTGCTTGCTTGCTCATCTCCTGATGTGCCTAAGGACTGCCTGGAAGGTATTTACAGTTCCCAGCCACTGGTTCTAGAGGCATTTTTTTAACCTTGTACTTCTGCATGCCATTGCCTCACAGGATCTTGGAGCAGGGATTTAACTCTACACACCTTGTTCCTCAGCCACAGAAAAATGCATATTTGTTCTGAGGTTCTGCAGGAGTGAGTTTATTTTAGGGAGATACCTGGAGGAGGCCACCACATGTTTTTCAGAGGGTGGTGGGGTGGCTGCTACATTCTGTGAGTGCAGGGAGAGCCCTGAGCCACACGCAGGTGGCTGGGACCAAGCACACACCTCTCTCTTTCTCTGTCTGTCTCTGTCTCTCTGCCTGGGCCACCCATCCACTTCTGAGGTGGCTTTGCTTATCTGTCCCTTTTGCTGCCAAGAGCAGAGACGCCATCAAGGCTCTCATGCCCTGCGAGGTTTGATTTGCCAGGCAGAAAAAGTGCCACTAATTACTGAAATACACTATGTAGTTTCCCAGCAGTGTTGTGTTCAGCCAGGGCTGCCAACTGGCCAGAAAACTCAGGAGATGATTGCTGCCTCCCAGGCTCCTCTCAGAAACACTATGGATTTGGGGTTTGTGCTGCGATTGCTGTTTTTCTCCCATCCACTCCTGTAAAATGTCACTCTTCGAGGGTCTGAGGCACTTGCTGGCATCCAAAAATGCCATTTATGCAATTACCTGTTTTTATGTATTCTCCAATACCATCCCATTACAAGAGCTAATGGCTGAGTGCTGGAGTTCCAGTGCTGCAGGCCACTGAGGCAATTAAAATGCAAGAACCAAGTCRCCTGTGTGCAGAGAGAATAATAAACAGGAAAATATCTTTGGGGAAATCTCTCTTGTACCTCCTTGCTCACAGATGCCCTCTGCCAGCTCTGCATTTCAGGGACCTCCCATTTCTGCAATAACCCTGCAACTGCCCCCGGGTCAAAGCCCCCAGGTGGGATCTCCCCCCCTGACATGACTTCAAACTTGTTTTCCTGCAAATTCTTGCACTGCAAGATCTGCCTTCCTATCACTAAAAGGAAGGAGGAAGGGCAAAGCATTTGGGGATTTGAGCTTGGGGTTGGTCAGCCCCAACACATCTGGAGGGAAGTTCCACAGCACCAGCCACAACTTTGTGCTTGGACAAGCAGCTCAGGTGATATCCCAAAATAACACCTGCCAAGTGGCACTGGCAGTTCAGAGGTGAGGCTGCAGCTGTGTCCCTCTTGCCACCTTTCCATGGGAGGTGACACACACCGTGTCCTCTGGGACTTCTGTGGCCCTGGGGAATCACCCACAGGATTCACACTGCTGGGAAAATGCATTTTTGGTGTCCTGTGTGCTTTTTGAGGTGAGGGGGCCTCTTCCACAGCTTTGGCAAAGATTGGCTGAACCAGTGTGACGTGGATGGGTGGAAACAGCTGGATTTTGGTGCACTGAGGGGAGGTGCACTGATGGTGACGGCCGCCTGTCCTTCCGTGCTGGCATCTTTACCCCCCTACCCAGGCACAGTGAGGGAGACCCAGGAGCACAGCTCTGGCCTCCACACTGGATTAAATGACACCCCCAGCCACACTTCCCTGGGATTTGGGAATAATTTTTGAGGAGGATTTTAACAGGCCCAGCTTCAAGGCAAGGAGCCCTCGCCTGTTTTTCCAGTCTCAAGCCACATGAAACACAACACATTAAAAAGTCATCAGTGGCTGCTGCTACAGGACCACTGCATTCCCCTTATTCAAAAGGCTCCCTCTGTCCCCAGCACTGAGGACTTCTTCATAAATATTTGGAATGAATGAATAAACTGTTGAAACTGCCCAGAAGGAGAAGAAAACACTTCTGTGAGCAATCTATGGCCAGTGTGAGCCTTGGGGTAAAACTTCTCAGATACTTGTACACCTACAAATGGTCAGTAAATACTTAAATCAGGAAACCTCCTCAAAAAAAAAAAAAAAGGTGAGCAATTCGTTTTATCAATAGGTAGCAAAGAATTGACACACAGAAAAGAAAATCTCTCAAAATATCAATCAGTTTATTAAAAAGTCCAAGCACAGTAAGATGTGGAGATTACGGGCTCCTGCGGAATCCTTTGTGAAATCTCATTGTGAAACACAATGAGAGCATACACACTGTTATTTACACTTGCAAAAGGGCCTGTAAGGAAAAAAAATTAAAAAAAAAGACTAAGCAACCTGAATAACCGGAAAGCAAATCAATACCAACATAAAATAAGTATATCACTGTGAAAAATGCCAATCACTTGTTTTTAAAATTTTAAAAGTTTAATAGTAATAAAATGGTTATAAAAATAGTATTATAATTAGAGTAATAATAATTTGGACAGTTTGGATTAGGACAATATGAGACAACAGAAACAAAGAGTTACAGATGTCCGGGTACCTTTTTCTTGGGCAGCAGGAGCCCGAAAAAGGACCCACGTTAACAGAGGATTAACCCTTAAAAACAACAGCCTGTTGCATATTCATACACTTCATACATGATGCATAAATTCCATTCAGATACAGGACTCTGTCTGGTCATCGTCAACTTCCTCTGAATCCTAACAGCGCCTTCGAGGCGGGAAGAAGTTCGTTTCTTCTGATACGAGGGCAATAAATTATTTTTCTCTGAAGGATTTAGGTGTCCTGTGGCTGCAAGTCCTTTCCTTAAAAAAAGTATCCTACATAGCATAGTTTCTATTTTAACATTATGTTATAACCTAAAACTGTATTTACCACACTACTTAAGAGAATTAATACAGCATTACTTTCTAACACAACACACATAATATTCATTTTAATATTTGCAAAAAGCCAATCATAACATACGCATTTTTCACAGCGGGGCAGCAGCCAAGTGYTGCTGACTCCGGGGCTGGCCCTGCTCTGCAGCCAGCGTGGGACAGGCTGGATCGAACCCAGCCCCCGGTGGGAACCCAACCCCAGGGTCTGCCAGCAAAGCCGAGAGCAGCGGTGCCGCTGCRGGGACACCTTCCTCAGCCTAAGGACACTGGAGCCTGGCAGGAGCTGTGTGGTTGGGTCCCTGCTCCTGCCTTTGAGGAATGGGCAGGAAAGCCTCCCTCAGGGGGGACTCCCTCCTTCGGCCCTTCTTCCCGCTGCTTCTCCCTCTCTCCCTCCCTTTCCCCCTCCATCCCTCCCTCCCTTTCCCCCTCTGGCCATGCTGGGCCGCTCGTTCCCTTGCTGTGAAGTGAGCCTGTCTGCTTCCCTGGAGAAGGAAGAGGAAGAGGAGGTGGAGGAGGTGATGGCCCTGGTGCCACACTGCTGGCCTGGCTTAGCAGATGGGCACAGGAGCTGGGCCATGGCAGGAACCACAGTGGTGTCCAAGGCTGGGTGAGGGCCCAGGGGCCAACAGGGCTATGCTGAGATGTCTGCTCAGCTGGATCCAAGYAGGAATGCCCTGCATGGATCCAGATGACTGTGGCCCCAGCCACTGCAGGAATTGCCTGGCCATGCATTCAGGATGAGTCTGGTTTACATCTGGGCTTGGGGGGGAGGATTTAGGAAATCTCTCCTGAACAGGAGCTGTCATGTGCCAGCACCACAGAGATCTTCAGCAGGACCACAGATAGCGAGTGACATCCGAACAGAGGCCATGGGGGCTCGTGCCTTCACTCAAGGAAGCAAAGCAGAGCGGCACCAGAGGCCTTGTCCCCTCCAGGCTCAGCCAGAAGCGGTCACCAGGCTGGAACACCACAGGCAGGGCAGGTGGATGCACACACACAGAAACCACCTCAGCAGGAAGGCACAGCCCTGCCAAGGAGCAAACCTGCCCTCGTGTCCCAGCAGCAGCTGAGGATTACAGCACCGGGAAGCACAGCATCCCCTTCCCTGCCACATCAAACTTGGTGAAGGAGGAGGAATTTTGCTGCCCAGTGACTACCAAGGACTGAGCAGTGTGGTCCTCAACACACTCAGTGCTTTTTTTCCCTTTTTTCTTTTTTTTTTTTTTTTTTTGCACAGTAGTTTTTTTTGAAAGATCCACCAAGAAGAAAATGAGGATGGTGAGGTATCCAGGGGAGGGAAGATTAGGAAGAGAGAGAAGCATCCACCCATAAAAACATACCACTTCAGACCTCAACTAAGAAAATATCCAATTATTTCTTTAATTTCCCCTAGACTTTTTGCCTCAGCCTCCTTGCCTTGTTAGCCATTCCACATATTTATTATTCTTTGCATGAAATAATACTTCCTGACATCTGTTCCTAGTTTGTTTCTCTTTAATTTCCATTTATAGCACATTTTCCTATCCTCTGACCATGTTAAAATAAAACAATAAGTATGTTTGACACAGTGCAAGCTACTTAAGATCATGATCCTTCCCTGACCTTGATTTTTTTTTTTAAATATGTCCTAAAACACAGAAAGCACTTGAATGAACTGAGTTGAAAAAGGCAACAGAAAGCTCAGAGAATCACAAAGCACTCATTTCACAGCGGTGCTGCAGCCAGTGACTCAGGGAGCAGCACGAGGAGCAGTTTGTGGTTACAGCCCAGCTCCTCTGACAAGGATCAGCTGAAGGCAGCTGGGAAACAGAGGTGCTGGGGGGTCCATGAGATGAGAGGGCACAACCAGGAGGCTGTAAGAGAAAAGGCAGCAGTGGGACAGGGACAGCAAAGGAAATGTTAATTCCCTGTGCAGGGACACAAATTGGCTGGAGGGATGTTTCCCCTTCCGACCAGGCAGATGGGAAAAGGTGCCCTTCCCTTGCTCTGAAGAGATTTTGTGTCCAAGTGCAATCTGGCAACTCCACAAGCAATAAATTCTCAAGGAGAAGCAATGAGGAGTGCTTTAGCTATGGCACGAGAACATTTCATGTTGTCATCTCTATATTGGTACAAGCCCTAAATGTAATTTTAGCTCAGCAGGAGGTTGCTTATGGAGCAAATATAAAATGGCAAGAAGCAATGCAGCCTCCAACCAAACGTGTGTACACACCTTCCAGTCAAGTGACAGAGCAAACCAGGATTGTCATCTTGTTAGGGACCACCAGGCAGCTCTGCTGGAAGGAGATCCTTCCATCCTGCTCTGTCCAAGTGCTGGCCTGCCCAGGCTCAGCTCCTGCAGAGCCAGTTCAGTGTGGTGGCACATCCTGCTGTGACCAGGCTGGCAAGGTCACAGCCCTGAAGGGAAGCACAGGGAACTGGAAACCCTTCTGGGAGCCTCTGTCAGCGCAGGGGCAGCAGCTGCTCTGCAGCTGGGTGTTCCAGCACAGATGTGGGCACTGCAACAGCCAGGAGCCATCCAGGCAGCGCAGATCCTGTGCCCCTGACCTGCCTCTGGCAGATTTCTTCACTCACACAAGTATTTTACTGATGAGGCCTCGGGCTGCCTCAGGGCGTTTTCCTTCACCCACATTCCGAGCTGAGCTGGACGCACTTAGAAACCTTGGGGTCCATCTGAGGTTTTCTCAGGTCAAACCAAGCCATGAAAAGCAGGACTGAGAGCAGCCAAGTTCAGCTGTGCTCTGACAAAGCACTGGCCCCTCAAACACAGCATGCAGCTCTGTGCCAGGGCTGCACCACTACGGCCCAGGAGCCAGAAGGTGATGAGGCTGGATGGTCTTTGGGGAAGCAGATCAGAGGTGCCTTTGAAGGCACCATCCAGCGAAGAGCTGGATCAGGTGCTCTGCACATGCAGGACTGTTCCTTTTGGAAAGCCAGCACCTCCCATTGCCCAGGAGATTGTCCCCTGGCAGCAGTGGGACAGGGGACAATCAGGGGAACAACCCCCAAGGGCTGCAGCCAGTTTGGCCAGCCCTTGGGAACCACTGAATCCTTGGCAGCACAGAACTCACAGCTACAGAGAGGTGTGTTTGTGCCTCTGCTCCCTGAACTCCCTRCACTTCATCTGCTTTCCTGGGCTTTAACTCCAAGCAGACAGAGCTCACARAAGTGAATTTGTCCTATAAAGTCCATGGTTTGGAAGCATAAGCATGAGTTCCCYCTAATCTGCCTGTTTCTTCTGCTCATTTCTCCTCTGCCACAACTGGCCAATCTACCATTACTGTTCATCCAGCCCAGCATCCACAGCATCTGGAAGACTCCARAAGTGACTGAGGAGATAAAGAGAAAAGCTGTGCTACACCCCAAGGCCTGATTATGCAAAGCTTTGTGCAAACAGTGTTGCTGCTGCCTTGGAAAACAGGTTGGGAGGAGGGGATGAGAAAGCTTCACAGTGTGATTTAGCCCATTCTTGGGGTTATAATCTGGATTTAACCAGCACCCCCTATTTTATGTGCTGAAATAGGATTTATGAAAATGTACCAAGAGTCATTTTTTTGTAAGTTGCAATCTCTTTATTTGATTAAGTAGTCTGTGTCAACAAAGTCATACTCTCCTCTATTTCTGACAGTTTCTTCAGCATCTGGCTCATCTTGGCCTCATCAAACTCCAGGCAGACAAACTCCGATTCCTACAAAAGAAGAGAGAACAATATTTGAGAAAAACAATTATGTTTGATCCCCGTGCAGAAGTTTGGTGAGGAATTTGACAGCTTAACTCCATCTGTCAATGGACTTTCTTGAATTTTCCTGTCTGATTAGGAGCAYTAATTTGTATCAGTGATAAAAATCCAGGTGAGATCTGCCTGAGGCAGATGTGTTTGCAGGAGGCTGAATAAGAAAGTGTGAACAAAATCCTGGAGTATATCTCAGAGCATTCCTTGATTAGGAAGCACTGGAAAAGTCAGATCTCAAGCAATCCATGAGTTAACCCCTGAGGCTTTGAGGAGACCCAGACCCTTGCTGAGAGAACCATTCTGCATGGACACCAGCAGACCCAGACAGCATCAGCCTACCTTGAGCAACTGCTGCAAACTGGGACTGCAGAGCCAATGCCTCTTCAGCTCCTGCTGGATCTCCCCAGTTCTAGCATCCTTGCTTTTCCAGACCTGAGCAGGCTTCCACACAACAGCTCCTGCAGGAGGAGCAGCTTTTCTCACCACCCCTAAATAATCCCAGTAACTGTAACACATTTCAAGTCTCCCTTCACAGACGAGATCCACAAGAGCTCTCTGTGACCTGACCTCTCTTTGCTCCACGTGTGCCCCAGCCAGGGCTGGTTTCTGTCCTGACCTTTGGGAAGGAGTGGCAGTGCCACGCTGTGCAGGCACCTGGTCCTCCATGGGATGACCTCCAAGGCCAAGCTCCTGGTGACTCCTCAGGCCGTCCAGCCACAACTCTGCACCCCGAGTCATGTGAGCCCATCCACAGATTTAATCAGGCCAGGGCTGCCCATGCAACCTCTGAGATCTGCTAAAGCTGATTTCATGGCTTAATCACAGGGGAATGTGAGGGGACAGGAGGAGATGGGAGCACCTACTTCTGGAGAAGATGTTTTGGCCTAAGCCTAAGGCGTGAGGAGGACTTTTTTTTTTCTTTTGTTCCCCTCTTCAGGTTTTGTCAGTCAAAAGGAATGTAAGTTGATCAAAACAAAACACTTTGATAACACAGAACTCTTTGATTACACAAAGACACTGCCACTTGGTACAAGTGTAAGTGCACTCAGGAAACATTCTTTTAGCTATAAAGCAGCTAAAACTCTCCCATGTGGGCTGGACGGTGTCTGATTATCCACTCTCATGTGCACCAACCTAAAACCTGACCCAAGAGGGCTGTAAATCACACTGCTCAGAACCGAGCTTCAGTTTTATTTAATGCTTTGTTAGTTCATCTCCCCCATGAAAAACCGAACAAAAAATAAGATGGAGCCATGAAATATAGAAATCCTTATTCCTTCCCTAAGGCTTCTTCCAGGAGCAGGACAAATGGTATCCCTGCTCATCCTCAGCAGGAAACAAGGCACCCCTTCTGATCCTTCCTACTGCTAAAAAATAATCCAGCTCCCTTGGAGTTGAACAGAACCAAAACCAGTCACGGACTCGAAGTCCTGAAGCCCAGCACTGCTGCTGCCCGGGCTGGAACCGGGGCTTCAGCTTCAGGCTGGGAAGCCGCGCTCGGTGCCCAGAGGAAGGTGTGGGAAAGGATCCCCATTTCCTGCAGCCGCCTTGGCTTTGTCCCTCCACACTTTCCCACCCCTCCTCCCCTTTCACTCCCGAGCCTGGGCTATAAAAAGGAGCTGCAAAACAAAACATCCAAGAAACACAAACTGCCCCCAGCCTTGAATCGGGTTTTCGAGGAGCTGCAACAACAGAGTGCTGCAAAAATATTTATACGAGAGACTAAAAGAAGCACGACTTTTTCTGTCTCAGTAACTATACTTAAAAACCCCATGTATTTTTAGAAAACCAATCCTCACAAATTGAAAACTTGAAAAAATTACGATTGTTCTCTATTGTATCAGTTTGGCCGGGTACTTAAAATGCTTTCTAGCAACTTTGATACACACCGTATTTCTAAGTTTTAGCCACTACATTGGAACAAGAGAAAGGAACCCCTCAGAATTCGCATATCATTGCGTTCATATTCATTTCCCCTTGATTTGGAGGATGCTACAACAACATTGAGCATTTCAAAGCCACCAGCCAAGGCGCCAGACCCACTCTTAGAAGCTGCCTCAACTCGACGCGGTGCTTGTAAGATCATTAGAGGTTCTTTGTAAAGGAATTATCCCAGCTTGAATTACCAGGAAAGCTCTTCAGACAGTGCGAAAGCATCAGCTTCGGGCGCCTGTGTGCAAACACAGCCGGGCAGCCGAGTGCTCCTGGCCTTGGGCACGCAGGCAGCCTCTTCCCGGGGCAGTGGGAGGACTGGAGGGGTTTGGGCGCGATCCTTCCGGGGCAGGCRGTGCAGCCACGGGCTCTGCAGAGCCTGCCAGCCACTGCAACCGCACTGCTCCTGAAGAGATCTTATTCTCTCCTATTATTTWAGGTTTTGCCTTAGAGTAGGATGTTTTAAAGATTTAGCTTCCCCTTGCATATGTAAAACCCCAATCTGTAATGTCACCAAAACTTGCCTTCAAAACAATCTTTCATTGTGATTAAGAACCTACATTAATTTTCAGCCTCCCCAATTTTATTTTATTTTTTTTAATAAACAGAGGAAAAAAAAAAATGAGTCAGAATTCCTATCAAAAAGTAGGCGAGTTCAGAAGTGCTGCCTTTTTGGACATTTTGGGCTTGGCTCGTACCCAAGCGCAGGGCTCCGGTTCAACCAGAGATGTGTTAGCACAGATGAATCTCTGACCGTTCCCATTACCAGCAAATTAGGCTGAAACACCAAAGGCGGTGGGGGATAAATAAAACAAGGAGCTAGGATGTCTTGGTCCCCAAGACATCAGCGAGCCGGGACTCGGAGCCAGCACTCAGCGAACGTGCCCAGGAATTCACAGCACATCAGCTCCCCCAGCAACACCCACGGGCACAAACAAATGTCATTTTGGTTCCAAGRCATTAATTAAACACAAAAGACAAAATACTCGTTTCAGAATAAATCTACTGCTGATATTTTTTTGTCCAATTTTGCAAAGAAGTGTTAAGAGATTGCTTTTCTGGAGTAAAAGAAAACACCTGCAGGGGCTTAGGTATAACCTGCTGTTGCCAAAAAGTCTGGTTTATCTGGTAATGTCAACTCTCCCACTTCCTCCAAATTTGTTAATTCCATGTAAATACTATTCCAATAAAACACCTGCAGGGACTATCCTGTAAATATTATCCCAAGTCATAAGTGCAGTTGTATTTCAGGAGGAAAATCAATCACAGAATCACAGGATGGCTTGGGTTGGAAGGGACCTTAAAGCTCATCCCTGGGCAGGGACACCTTCCACTAGACCAGGTTGTTCCAAGCCCCATCCAGCCTGGCTTTGAACACTTCCAGGGATGAGGCATCCACAGCTTCTCTGGGGAAACTGTGCCTCACCACCCTCAGTCAAGAATTTCTTCCCAACATTTACTCTAAACTGACTCTGTTTTAGTTTAAAATTGTTCCCCTTGTCCTGTCACTCCATGACTGTGTCCAGAGTCCCTCTCCAGCTCTCTTGGAACCCCCTTTAGGTACTGGAAAGGGCTCTAAGGTCTCTCCAGAGTCTTCTCCACGCTGAACAACCCAAAGTGTCTCAGCCTGGCTGAGGTGCTCCAGCCCTGGCAACATCTTCATCACTTTCCTTTGGACTCATCCCAGCAGGTCCATGAGGTTCACTGGTCAGTAATGGTCAGCTGTGAGCCTCCATCCTCATGGCTCAGCACCAGAGCAGGTTTTGCCTGAGCCAGTACCTGCTCAGGCTTGCATGGCACACAAATGCAAATCTTAATTTAAAAAAGGAAAAAGAAAAAAGAAAAAAAAAATGGGGAGAGGAGATATTAAAAAAAAATCCAAATGCCCTCCCCAATACCGAAAAGGCAAGAGAAAAGAAATTAAACACCCTGCCCCCCAAAATCTCAACATAACCAGAAATTCAAAATGGAAATTAGACATTTTTAACAGCACAAGGACACATTCTCCTTGGAAAAGGCACATCCAGAAGTCATTTTTGCAATGATGCTGCCAAGCTCTATCACAGAAGCCTTCCTTCACTGCAGACTATCCTTACTCACTACTGTGGGAATTCGGCACTGTGCTGCCCAGTGGCAGAAAACAAACCCTGATAAATTCACCCCTGCACTATAAACTTGCTTCCAAACCTTTCTCTGGGTGGCCTCTCCCTGACACCTGGTGCTCACCATTCCCAGGGCTGCCTGGGTCAGAGGGACCTGTCCTGTCACCTGTGCAGAGCTCTCTCCCATCCCCTCTTCCACTCAAACATTTGCTGCAGGAATGTCACAATACACAATATCCACCTTGCATGAATGGTCCAAACAGAAGAAAAACCTTGGATTTTAGCTTGAATTTCCTACTTCAGAAATGACAGTAATAGGACATTAAACTGGGTAGTTCCACTGGGTGCAAATATTTAATGTCAGAAGTTTATGAGAGCAATTTATTTTTGCCACTTAGATTCTTGTCTTAGGAACATCTGATAAGTGGTAAAAAGAAAATAAAACCACAAAAWGTTGCCCCAAACCAATGCAGAATGACGAAAGCGTGAGATGCTACATCGATTCTTCCATCMCATTGCATCAATTGTGATCCCACGGCAAACTTCTCAAGTTATTTTTATATTTATTAATATTCTGCAAGATGTACTGGGGCATATGACAATGACAGCAGAATCCAGATAATTCCACAAAAAAAGCAACGGATTGCAATCCATTGATTTCACACTCCCACATATCTGACAATACTAAGTTCATTATTTTTAATTCAATTTAGAGCTATTTTTGCTAGATATCTACAATCATGCCCTTCAAAAACTCTAATGTAAAGTGCAATTCATTTCCATAATACTGGATAAAATAAAGCACAAATATTTGTAACTATGAGAGCCTTTTAATTCTCCATTATTTTGGTATTAGATGAACCAGGAACCTCTTAAGCAAATTATTATTACATCCCTTTAAAAAAAAGTTAACTCAATTGCAGATTTTTAATACTTTTAATGCAACATCAAGCCTGTAATATCACAGATTGAGCAGATTAAGCATTGCAGAAAATGGAACAATTCCAAAGGATAAAAGTAGATCCCTGATACTGCATAGCAAATGTAATGTCATTCCTTTTACATTATCAGCCTCCTGAAAATATTCTACCTCCTATTTTATATCCTACATGAAAAAGGAGCGTTACTGGATGCAGCTTTAACCTGCTGCTCCCGTGCCTTTTGGAGGTGCAGCTTTCTTTTCAGGAAGTGTTGAAGAAAAACAAAGCCGAACCATAATTTAAGCAGTATAACTAATTAKAAGGTAGCATACTCTAGCTTTTATACCTTTCACATTAAAAAGCTAACAAGAATAACATGATTCTTACTAATTAACAAGAAAAAAACCCAATATTTTTATGAAAGCCTTTTCTTATATGGCTCTGTGATATTAACTTTCATTGCTTTCTGTAAAYTTTCCAATTTCTCTCTTTTTGACTTTTTTAAAAAATGACACTGTTTCTGGTTTCTGACCTTATGCATTCCCCACATCCCACCCTGAGTGCCCTGCCCTGTGTGCTGCCCCTGCACAGGCTCATCACTCCAGGGGTTTCCTATCCACTGTTCCCCCCAAAACCCTCCCACCACATTGTGCAAATGCAGAGGCTGGCAGTGGACAAGTGCTGGATGTCCAGCCCAGGTTTGGGATTAGTGATCCCTGATTTCTGTTCACTCAGTGCTCACACTGCTCCAGATGCTGGGAGGACACTGCTCCTCCCCCGGGGATGTCCCTCAGACCCCTGGCTGATCAGGGGAGGCAAACATTGCAGTGCTGAGGGCAGCTTGCTGTGGTCAGAAAGGAAAGGTTCTAAGAGCCACAGTCCTGCTGGAACCAACACAATGCAGAAAAAAGGACCTGGTTATGCTGACAAAATGCAGATTTCATTCTCATTTATGGATGACTCTTTGCAAGGTCATGCCTGTGACTTTTTGTGTGGCCTCACCTGATCGATTGCTGTTTGCTAAGCCTGCTCACCTGGTTCCTCCAACACCTCCAGCTACCTGAGGCTCAGGCTACCCCACAAAATCTGCTGCAGTCACAGGAGCTTCACAGAACAGAAAACCCTTTATGGCTCTCCCTCAGTGAAGAGTGGTGGATGTTTGACTGTGTACACTGCTGCACCTGCACTCTGGAACATGCTCAGTTTAGCTACCTTGAGGTGTTCAGAGTATACTAAATTTTTGAGGCAATTCTTTTTCATGAGGGCATCAAGAGGCACCTTTCTGACCTTGCAGTCACCTTGAGCTTACTATTTCCAAGGTTTGGTTCTTTCCTCAAAGCGCCCCCCCCCCCATAACAGCATTTCCTATTAAAAAATTTAAAAATGAAAAAAAATAAAGGTATTTAAGGGGAAACCTCCAAAGTATTTTTTCTCTCATAGTCTTGATCTTGGATATGTGCAAAGCAGTCTGGGGAAGGGTCCAGGCTGGCATGGGAAATACTGACCATGTAAGCAGGTCATAGCTGAGGGCCACTAAACACAGGGCTGGGTAATCCCAGCCAAAGGCACTGCCAGAACTTCTGCCTTCTGAGATAGGAATGGAATTGAGAGAGGGGAACAGAAAGTGTTGTGATCTAACTCCTGCTGCAGGAATGAAAAGTGAAACCTCTYTGTTTCTGAACTGTTTCTAAAAAATAATGCAAAAGCAGTCACTCCTCTGACCCCTCTGTGCCCCTCCAGACACTGTTTTGTCAAAGCAAGCAGACCAAATGTTTCCATTTGAATTCCAGCATCTTTGAAAGCACAGCTGAGCTCCAGCTCTTTCAAACCCTAAAACAGTGAGTGTGGAATGTTTAATCTTTAACAAGATMGTTTTTCCTCTGCTGCTTGACTGGCTTGAGGTAAGTAGGTGTGATGGCATACCAAATAAATCAATTAACCTGCTTAGGCTAATGACACTGTCTTGGAGACCTGGTATGCAACTCTGCCTGGGTCTTGAGCCAGCTGCTATTTAAACAAAGGTGTAAGCTGAGCTAAAATCATTAACTAAGAAATGCATGAAGAGGTTTTAAAAAGAAAAAAAAAACAAACAAACAAAACCAGTGATATCTGCAAGCTTCATCAAACTGTACACGGAAGCACMTAAAGCCAGCATAAAAAACATATTAAATTACCTTTGTATCACTGTGAGATTTGAAACAAAACATGTATTAAAAAACTAAATCTAAAATAAAAACTATATATAACTATATAAGAATATATACATATCTAGTTTATACAGTTATATATATTACATGGAAAACTATATAAAAACTATTTAAACCTTYCACTTCTGGCAGGGCATCAGGCTCTCACACGGGTACCAGTGATGGGAAAGCTCCATTGTCACTTATCCAAGCCCTGCCTGCTGTGTCAGCTCTCCACTAACAGAGTCTCTCAGTGGAACCACTGCAAGGTGAGGTGCTCTCCTCTCAGAGTCCTTGCAGGGGACCTCAGAGGGGAAATGCCCTCCTCACTTATGATCTACACTTTCCTACCTTGTTTGACAGCTGTCCTTGTTTTCTTGCGCAGTGTTTTGTTTGGTTGGTGTTTTTAAGGTTGCTCAGGGAGCTGAAATACCAGTGTACAGCTTTCCCTAGGCATGTTTAATGTCCCAATAACTAGGCTAGCCTTTGTTTTTTCAGTCTTGTAGCTCTTAACTGCAGTGTGAAATTAGTCTAAGAACAAGAGTCCTTACTGATGCATCTTCTGCTTTTATACTAAATCTAGCTTTTCTAGTGAGAATATTCTTTAGATCTGGAATTAATTTTAATTACATTTACATCTACCTATTACCTAACATGGGAATAATTCAGCATGGCAAAAAAAATTAAAATCAAACACCACTCATTATCATAACCCCCCCACACTTTCTCAGAATAAAGTTTCAAATACTTTATGTTATTATTTACCATTTTCTTAAATGTTTCAGGAAGTACTCTCTGCCAGCATCAAACCCTCCCTGCCACTGGGGTATGTTTTTGTAACAGAGTATCCCCAAGACCAGGAACTTGGTTAACTCCTGAGGACACAAGGAAATTTCTGTGCTTTTAATGTAACTTTTTATTTCATGAAATCAGTGTCAACCACATTCTTCTCTGTTACTGCAATAAACAATACCAGGAAAACAGGAATGAATTTGGGGGGGTAAAAATTACTTTTATATCAAACCAATCAACACAGTTAAAGTAATCTGCATTTAGAAATAATCCCACAGTTAAAGAATACACTAAAAACTTGAGCAGAGAATTCCTGACCTTTAGGACTTGGGATTCTGGCATTTTCTGGCTGAGAGTACTGCTGGCTTGCAGGCTGAATAATTTGGTTAGTGGCCCCAAGACAGATCATTCTTGCTCCTCCACAGCTCTTTCATGTTTATGTGTTACATAAATGACTCCATTAATGTCCTGCTCAAATACAAAAGCWGAGTAGAAATGAATATCCTCTTCCAAGCCAAATCGTTCTGTGGTTCTGTAATATTGAGATATTGGGACACAAGACAGATGATGGACTTTGGACCTGGTTAGCATAAGAGATTTGATAACAGGATGCCTTGGCAATAGCAAACAGAACTTTGAGGATTAAATCAAGATTGCAAGAAGATTCAATCAGACTGACTTACCAGAAAAAGAAAATGGCATCAAGACTTCTGCAGGCAAGAGATGTTTAAAATGTGTAAGTTTSTTAATGTGATGATTAACCCAATAATTGCAGTAAAACATTACTAGTCTTCCTAAAACACTACATAAGCATTTTTACTTCACAATAAATTAGAATTATTTGACCATCACACTGACTCCCTGTCTCTCTCYTCATGACTGATACTGTAACCCTAAAACAATTGATTTTCCATGAGAGCAGACAATGCTGGCTCCTGTTGATGGCAAAGGCCAGAGGATCTTGGCTTTTCCTCTCCAATCAGTCTTCAGTCAAGGCTGTAACCGGTTTTCTCAGAGAAGAGACCAAAGACTAGAATTACTCTGAAATAGCATTTTGGAGTAAGATATGTTTAAGATGTTTAAAACCATCCTTTCTGCTCCTTTTTGAACCCTGCACATGACCCGTGGCCCAAAAGGCACCTGGATTGCCTGAAACAAGAGCACATGAGGGGTAGGTGGCTCCTCTTGCTGAAATGCTTCAACACCCAGAGCTGAACTAAAAGTACCAAGGTGTTTATTTTGGTTGCTGCAAGTTTTGCAAGTAGTGAGTACAGGCCATGCAAACCCTCTGCTGATTTATGTGKCTTAATGGCAGCTGGTAATGCCCTCAAAAAGCCCCATTTCAAAAAGTCCCTATGTTCTTCACCTAAGCTCTGGGATCAGCATGACCCACTTACAGCAAGTATGTTTTGTGCCCACAAAATGGCATTTTTCAGAAATAATTTTTGAAGGGCAGCTGTTTGAGCCCTTCTCTCCTGGCCATGTTCACAGCAAGCAGCAATGCCAGGCACCCGTTTGCTCCAGGGCATCTCACCATCAGAGAAAGGAGAGAGAGACAAGGCTGGCACAAGAGAGGCACACACACCCCCAGCAGCATCCCCATCTCCTCCCAGAAACATTAACCCTCTGGCCCTGGCACACTGATCCCACACATCTGGAATCACAAGCAAATACACCTTGAAATGGATGGTGAAAAGTCACGGGCATTTGGGCAGAAGTGCTCATCAAAAAATACATAAACAGGGTACCAAAGGCTTGAAAATATGCCTGCAGTCCAGCATGCATTCAGCTGGGCTTTCCTTCTTAAAATATTTAACAAGACAAAGCAGTCAGACCAAACAGGCTTTTTATTTTTGCTGCTTTTACGGCATTTATCTATAACCTTTCTGATGATCTGAAAATAGAACTTATCAGGACAAAAGGATCCACTCAGAGTTCTGTGGCCACTGCAAACACGTCTCCTCAGTGGGACCAAAATAACTATATTTGTTTCTTTTCTGTAATTTGAGTGTGTGAACTTACAAGGGGACAAAAAAAGCAAAATAAAAAAAACCCAGTCTAAATAATTTTAGGTATTTTTTCCTCATTACTTTTAGAATGCAAACTGCTGTCTTTCAATTCACCATGAGAAACCTCCCACAGCAAAGGGGGCAGCCACGTGTTCAGAGTCCAGCCTGGTTTACAGCCCCTCCAACACTGCTGCTCTTGCTGTTCCACAGCCTGGGGACAGGCATCACACATGGATTTATCAGCACAACAGCAGCTCCTGCTCRGTGTGGTGCAAAGTCTGCTGAAGATTCTGAGAATCTCTGCATTGACCTCAGTGACCTTCAGATCAAATGCACAGAAATATCAGCATTATGTGCCAGCAGGGAGACACCAGAGGAATACAGCTCTCTTCTGAAAATATAGGAAAAGCTCCAGATTTGCATTTTTCTTTGCCTTTTTAATTTTTTTTAACCACAGAACATGTCCTTGGTATTATTTGCTGCATAATACATAACTCCTTTTTCATTTTTTTCAGCCTCTTTTCTCGTGTAAGGTGAAAAGCAAAGGCTCACAGTGAAAGCTGAAGCTGGAGGTGCAACCCTGAAGGGACAAGCGTGGGAGGACATTTCTGCCTGAGCAGAATCTCACTGCAGCCAAGGGACTGCCTGCTCTGCCCACACAGCTCTCCTTGCCTCAGTTAAAATTACAACTTGGTTTTATTCAATCTGTGACTTCACAATTCATTCTAGAAATGAATGTGGGCAATAGAGCCTACACTCAACCCCACACCTGGATTAATCTGTTTAAAGGTCTCATCAGGACAGATCAGGACACCAATTCTCAATATGATCCCCAAACCAGCTTGGCCACACGGAYTGTTTTAAGGCTGGAACTTCATAGTCCTCTTGACAGGCATCATGTTYGAAACATATATTTTTCCAGAAAGATAAAAGGTTTGAAGAGAAGTTGTCTAATTTTGGTTGACCTCCCATTCTCAACTGAAGGGCAAGTGGTACTGAAGTAGAAATCATTTCCATAACTGAGTTGCACAGCAGTCATTTAACAATTAATAAGCAATCCACTCAGCATACGAAAACTGAATAGGAAAATAAACACATGAGAATCAAAGATACCTCTGCAAAGAAAGGCTTCAGCTCTTCCACATCAGATATTTAATTAGTTGTCTCTTTCTTTTTCTCATGGTGAACAAGGGGAAAAGAAGGCAATAAAAGACCTTAACCACTTCTMCTGAGGAAAATGGAGATGTTGTGAATGGCTCATTTAGCTTCYTCTGCCTTTGGAGCAGAGAAGAAATCTCTTTGTTTTTTTATTTTCCACAACAGCAGTTTTATTCTCTGTGCATTTTTTTTATTCTCCACCTGTCTTTTTGGGCCTGCACCCAGARTTTGGACACCAGCCTCCAGCAGAGTGGGCACGTGTCCCCTTGTGGTAAATCTGCTTCTCCTGCATCAGGAAAATGTCCCATTTGTGACTGGCTCCCCTTGGCAGATGTAAGGTCACTGCCCTTGCTGTAGGACTGTGAGAAATAGAATGTATTCCAYCTCCTCCCCATTCCTGGGATGAGGCTAAAGATTTCCTCCTGGGAGACCAACCTAAGCACAAGGACTTTGCCTGGTGGGCCTCATGCTGGCCTGGCACACCGTGGCCAGGAGGGCACAGGGACACCACTCCTGTCTCCACCACCACCCCTGCCTGCTCTCTGCAGCTCTTGAGCGGGAGAAGAAGTCACGTAGCAGCTCTCAGATAAAAGAAAACAGAATGCTGCTGTGATTTCAGACAGGGAGATGAGATGGAGAAAATGAGCATTACACAACTCCTAAAGAAGCAGGGAAGGGGAGGATGATGTGCAATGCCAAATGCTGTTGCCTGGTTTTGGACAGCTGTCCTGAAGTGCAGCTACAGTAAAATCTGTGAGTGGACCTGTGTCTCTAAAATGCACGTGCTTCTTCTCTTTTCAAGCATCAAAACACTGCACAGGATTTTAAATCCTGCCAAGCCTAGGGGTTTGTACCGATGGCTGTTCTTCCTGCTGCCCTCCTGACCAAAAGGTGCTAACAAAGCCAGGACAACTGTGCAGCATTGTGATAAAAATAAGCCCCCTGCCTCCCGGGAAGCTAAGCCCTTACCTGTGAAAGGGTTGGGAAGTAGTGGAAACTGTATGGAAAGATTTRGATTATTTTGAGGGCTAGTAGAAAAAAAGGGGTCTGAATGTAAAGGCAAAGATGCCAGTGAGAACAGGGAATGTCTGTCTGCCTTCCCTGCCTGCCTGCAGGATTTTCATGTCTCTCCTGACCCTGCTAATGCCTATTACATCTTTCCATGCCTATTACAAGTTTCTTTAATGTTAGGAGATAGGAGTTAGCACATATTTTGCAGCAGCAATAAATACTTCAATTCTCAGGTTTATTTCCTCCCATTCTTTAAGCTTGCTTTTATCTGACCCCCTGCTGAATGCCTAACAGGGATTTTCACTGACCAGCCAACCCTTGCACCCCTGGTTTTCCCTTCCTTCTCAAGCCTTTACAACACACACAGAGCTCAGGGGGGTTTACAAAACCCAAATGACTGCTTCTCCAAAAGCATCATTTCATCTCCCTTCTGGAGATAAAAAAAAATAAAATCACATATTAATTAGCAAAGCTGGGTTCAAGTCATGCTAGCTGTTGTCTGTATCCACCACAGAACTGTTGGGATTAAATTCCCAGAGCCTGCCAAGGCATCTGCAGGGAGAGCAGAACCCAGGACACCGCGCAGGCACAGCACCCCTGGGACCTGCCTGCTCCGTGCCTGAGGCAAAGCCAGAAGTGGAGTTTCATCTTCAGAAGGGCCAAACCTGCTCAGAAATTGAAAACAAAGTTTGATAAACAGCTATAAGGTTCTAGGAGAAAAGGTGGCATGCTGGGTTCCCTGCATTCACTCTGCTCTGCTGTAGGCTTGGTAATATAGTGGGTATTATAAAATGTGCCTTAATTTCCTTGGAGAAAAGGATTATCCTGAGATAAAGAGTGCTGGGAAGCAGCTTTACATTTGGAATGGCCTTTCATCCCACAAGCCCAATTAACATTTCTGGAAACAAGCTGTAGAGATGTAAAGACATTTCTAAAATATCACCCTGAGTTATGAATAAGGTATTGGTACTATGGTGCTCCTGAAATAACCAGGGAGAGAATTTGGCATTTCTGACCTCCTTTGATTGGATCCCCAATCAACAAGTTCTTGAAGAGAACTCAGCATTACCATTTTATGGGTTTGTGCTACTTCTGTAAGGAGCCACTTAACAAAGGACTGTAATTAAATGCTGATGAAATACCTTAAATTGACATTACAGACTCCTCATTTCAAACCAGTGCAGTGGCAATGTTTGGTTGTGGCTTGGGATTTTTGTGGTTGTGTGGCAGCAGAGCAGGGGAGGCACCACAAGCATCCCCTGCACCTAAAAAGCAACAAAAAGAGAATAACTTTCAAAACAGTAACTTCCACTGTACTTTTAAAGAAAGCCAGGCAGTCACACACATTAGAAAGAAATCTAACATATTYTGGGTGTGTTATAAAACCAGAACAACACACCCTGGCTGAAAAACATCCCAGAGTTGCTTTCCAGAAGGAACACTGAATCCACTCTCGGAATCCTGTGCTACTGCAAAGGGATTATTACCATTTTCAGGCTGAATTTTAAACAATAAAATAGGGACGGACAAAATCAAACTTGGATTTCTGTTTCTTAACCTCATTGTGTTTTTCCTATCACAACATCTTCYCAAGAGCTGATCCAAGGGGAGTGCAGTCACAGACCTTGGGCTGGAAAGAGCCAGGGGTCAATCCCCAGCAGCAACTCCAGGGATGCACCTGCACTTCAGACACTCAGGGGCCCTACACCACCTGCCCTCACAAGAAAAAACAAGTAGGGATGAGAATGGAGCTGCCTGTGAAGCACTTGAGAGGAGTCATGAGGGACTTCCCTTGCTGGAAACCTCTCCCAGAGGTTATCCCAGATGGATAATGCACTCCCCTCCCTCCCCTGTCCCCCAGCACTGCTCTTCCAGAACGTGTCTGAGGAAATTTCCATCATGAACTCTCCAAAAAAGCCAAAATCTTCCAGAACAGGGGATTAATTGTAGTGCTCCCACTGCAGATGAGCCTCAAAAATACGAAGTGGTCCTTGCACTGCATCTCTGCAGAGGAATTAAGGAGGAGGCAAGAAGKTCACTGGCCATGTCAAAAAAACCACTCCAGACAGTATTTTTCATCTGGACCAGACCTCTAATGCAACCCCTCTTTTCTTGCAAGTTTTTGGTTGCCTTGGATTCTGTGCCTCAAAATGGTCATGAATAGAAAATGATAAGGAAATGCATCTCCACTCACTCCCACCACACATTACACTTTCTTTGTGAGCAAAACTACCAGGACTTGTTCAAAGTGTGGAAAAGCATATTTTTAACTGCTACTGAAGATACAGTGAGTCATTAATGATCTGGGTGCCAGGAGACCGTGATTTGTGAAGTCACTGCTGCTCATTATTTCCAAAAAATAATTAGTCAAAATGAAAAACGAAGCTCTAGAGCTTCCAGGAATTGGATACTGTTCTTTGGATCATTCATGAACAGGATGAAGATGTAACAGCTGCCTGGGCCTTCCCCTCACCCCTTTAAAATGGGTATAATAACTTGAGATAAGCTCATCTGTAAGTGACTATAAAAATAAGAGATCCCTTTCAGGAACTATGGATGGGGAGGATGGAGAGCTAGAAATGCTGAAAAATTATTCTTATTTACTGACCTGGCTGCATTAAACTCCAGGCTACCTACTTTTTATTTTTAAASAAGAGTCTTAAGCATATAAAAATCATAGCCTGGGATGGATACTCATGCTGGAAATAAGTTCAAATAACAAAACCCACAGGGTTAGAATTGGAATTAGACTTTCAAAAGACAACACATTGAATAGAGACTGTATGACCAGAAACAAAACATCTGAAGACATTTTCTTTTCATTAAAAAATGAATCACCATACTTTCCCCCAGCTAACACCCATTGATCTARCAATAATGAGGGGCTGGCATTTGATGTTTTATTTGATGCCTACAGATTCACCCACCAGAACATAACTACTGCAGGAGCAAAAAGAGCCTGGCACCTAGGTCTGAAGCACCAGTAGCACTGTGTAAAGTTCTTTAGTCTCAGAATAGCCACATCCATATGGACAGATGCACTCAGCTCAATGAGATTTACTGCTATGAGATAAAATGGCCAGAAAAGCAGCTTTCCTAATTTTTTGTCGTAGGTAAAAGCTCTAATCACTGTCCTCTTAGTTTTCAGCTATGAAGGGCAAAACAGAGTTGTTGGGTTGTTTTTCTCCCTTAACAAAACCCCAAACAAACCTCCAAAACCACAAACAAAAATTTTTGCTTTAGAGACACCCATGTGTGACACAGCCAAAGTGTCCAGCACTTACAGCAAAACATTTCAGGTTTCACAACTCCAAAAAGATGATCCCATGCTACAGGCACTGTCTCAAGGCTGTATTAAATAGAAGGGGGCTTAATACCAGCATGTGCTACACTCATTTTGAGTCATGTCCCCTCTCTCCCTAATTCTGCTGTTCATTTCTCGGGCCCGTTATCCATGGGTTGAGCATCCCAAAGCGTGCAACAACACACCAGTACCTCCCAMATGCAAACCTGGGGCACTTAATAGCAGCAGTATTTCACAAGTGCTGTCCCACAGGCACCAGTGGATGTGCTGCTCAATATTTACAGCTCAGCTAAAAGCAGCTTTGAAAAGGCCATTTTCAGCCACAGGTACAAATGTTAATGATTAATGTGCTTTTGCATGAAGTGGGAAAGAGGAACAGATGTAGCAAAAAGAAAACAACAGTAGGAAAAGGGTTGTTGGGGAAAAATATTGTGTAGAAGTTGAAGAATGGAGGAATGGTCCATCCTTGGAGGTACCAAGTGTAGCAGCTCACAGTAAAGGAAAGAGGATCAGTTTCTCTTGGGGAGAAGACAATTTGCCATCAGCACAAATGCTTTCACAGGTGACACAACAGGCCAGCAGTCTTTGAAGGGAATACAGAACTGTTTCTTGCTGAGGGAGATGTTTCTTGCCCTTCCCAACCTTTACAACAGACATAATTACTCAACACACACCAAAGGCTTCTGGCTGAAGAAATCAAGATTAGCATGTATTTTCTTCTCTTTCCTTTTAGCAAACAATCAGGTATGACAAGGCACATCAATGAGAACTCTGACACTTCCTGTGAAGGACAACACTACTGAGGATGGGAAAGTAAAATCTGAAGCAGCCTTTAAACAAAATCTGTCTCAGAAGTAAGTTTCAATACCTTAGCCTGATTTTGAAGGTTTGTTATCAGAAAAAGCCTGAAACACAATCAGACCTTTCAGGAGTTTGGTTCCCTGTGGTAAAACACCATGTCTGGTTGGGGATCAGAGGGCTCCTTCTGGATTCCCCTTCCTGAGAAAGGACAACCAGAAAGCTGCCACTTCTGACTGCATGAGGAGAGCCATGGCAATGAGTGACTCTGCTCGAGATCCTTCTCACCTGCTTCTTGGAAGTTTCCTCTTCCTCAACCCAACAAGTTGTTTAATTTACCTTGTCATGTGCTTGAAGTGCTTAGGAAAAGCACAGTCAGGAAGGATGTACAAAGYACCCTCCTCCTATGAGGAGAACAGTAAGACAACTCTGTATTTTAAACATCTAATCAAGGACTGGGTTTATTACCAGAATTTTATGTTCTGCAGTATCTGAGTGGTCTGCACAAGAAAGCAAATATGCTCAGTTCAATAATGTGAATCCCTCTGCAGCAAGGAAGTTCTTGCAAAAGCTTTTCCTTTAATGCCTGAGCTGGGCTGSTTATTTGAAAGAGACTCCAGTTCACAGGGCAAGCGACCACGCTGAGAGCTTCAAAACCTGACATTCAGTAATCCATCAGCAGTCATTAGCCTCCCATTTAGGCTCTAATGCCCTTTCTGTTCTGTTCATGGATTACCCAGTTCTGCTATAAAATTGCAGAGATGACATAAGACTCCTGTTATACAAAGCTGTATCACATTCAGCATGGGAACAGTTTGTGTAAGGCTGCAAACCTGTTGCATAAGCTTTACAGAGAACCAGGTTGTATGTGGATTTTATCTTGCTCAATGTGTCTAGYCTATAATCCAGTTTCCAAAAATATCATTATAGTTCCTTCTTGAAAGAAAAAAGACCCTGAAAAGGTYTGAGATGAGATGATGCTACCTATGAATGTTTATATTGGTGATGCTTTAATGTTTGCATAAATGTTCATTTGACACTTGCTTTTTATCCTCCAAAGTGAGCTTTACATGAATTCTAGATGTATTTACCTTCCATTAATAACAGTACCCATAAATCCACACTTCTTTCCTTTGAAATAAAAAAAGGATTTTAAAGAGGCAAGGAAGAAGCTCACAAATCAATTGCCTCCCACACAAATCAATTTCCTCTGTCAGATGACAACAACTGGACTTGTTTTTAAGTAAATGGACTTGTTTTAAAGTCATTGGTGAGCAAGACATCAATACAAGCAGGCAGCTCACAGCCAAACTCAAGCTCGGATGAATTTACAGAGCTGCAAGACAGCCTTTGTTTCCTAAAATTCAGAGGAAGGTGAGAGGATGTGAAAGACCCAAGATTATGACCAAGGAATCTTTCAGATCCTCAAATTCACAGAAAAAAACTCCTGCATTTGAGACTTGCCACCTTAGAAATTGAAGTCCTGGCAGTAAACAGTCCTACCTACCCCTCCTCCCACCCRAAAAAAGGAAAAGCCAGTGTCTTTTGAAGACCTTTGAAGCTCCCTATGCTGGGAGAAGGCTGATCATTAATGACCACAAGAAACACCAGGCAGAACTAAAAGCAATGGGACTGGCTCCCATCTGCAACTYCAGACATTATTCCTGGAGTCCGAAGGAATTTTTCACCTGTATTTAAATTTYTTTTTGTTTTTTTTACAGGGATGCCATCCAGGCATCTATCAAGAACAGAGGAAAGYACCTTGCCTGACAAAGGCTTTTCTCCTGCTTTTCAGTTTTTTTACAGTGTGTGCTTTTGAAATCAGAGCTCTAATCAGAGCTCCTTCCATGTCCATCAAAGGCTAAAGTACAATCTAAATTTTGATCCAAACCAAAACCAAGACTGCAAACTTCTGCTATTACTTCCTTGATTAATTCAAGGCTTGAATATCCTCAGTAGAGCAAGGGTGAGTGTGATGCCCTGTGTTGATGTCCAAGTGCCTCGCCCAGCTGAACGTTACTGCAGTTTGGAGGTTTAATTAGCAATAATTACTTGTTTTTCTTAAGCCTTTACTTGCACATCTTGGAAAATCTAACAGGTTAAAGGTGGACAGAGCAAAGCACTAGACACCCTAATCAATACCACATAAAGTATCGAGGAGAGGAGAGGAGAGGAGAGGAGAGGAGAGGAGAGGAGAGGAGAGATCTCCTGGTTTCATCTGAGGAGAGCACTTTGGGCTGCAGCCCACTGGCCCCTCCTGGTCCCAGCCAAGGACTTCACCCTTCTGCACATATGAAATTAGCTTAGGATCACCAGAAAACTTCAGCATTTGCCTTTTATAACTTTGTTTATTGATACCTCTTAAGAAGTTTGTCCTAAAAAATGCAGGAAATGGAGGTCTATGGAATCTGCTAATGAAAGGTTTAATTGAGGCTGATGCTGCATCTGGGTTGGGTTTAYTCATTTATGCTGTTGAACACTGATGAGCTCATCAGCAAGTTATGTAAAACAATCCATATTCTGCAACTTGAAAAGCAAAATTATTTTCAGCAATCCATGTGAAAAAAAGCAAAATGCATCTCGAAAGCCCTTTCARTTTTGCTCCCTGGGTGCATTTGTTTCAGCAGCCTCGCTCGCTATCTATGTCCTGAATCTTCTCACAACTGTGATCCACAAAAAAACGGGGACAGAGTAACTAAACACTGACTTCGACTCACAAAACAAAGTTGTTCACATTTGCTGGTAAAAAAATCCCTATTCCTGTTGGACTGAACTTCAAAACACCTCTGTTAACTCACACCACAGATAAAGCTCTAAAAATAGCTTGCTGCCCTTAAGACCAAAACAAATGATCCAGTTTAAAAGGCATCGTTCCCTCCTTATCCTCTGAACGTTATGCATGCCAAAGGAATTAGAAACAAAATTAGTGGATTTATCCTTTATTTTCTTCAGAACTACCAAACCTACAGGCTTCTGAGAGAGCTGCAGTRCAGAGGAGTGCCGCAGCCTCAGCTGTACAGCATGGGGAAAGAAGGACAGAAAATGGTTACTGAGCTCTTCAGGTAGGAGAAAGTGCAGGATGAATTACAGTCAGCAACTCCCCACGCTCAACCTGAACTCCTGCTCCTGGATTATCAGCTGCTGACACTCCCCCCAAGGCACAGGATTACAAATATCCCCTCTGAAGCTTGTCATTAGGCATTCCAAATAAACTCCAGAACAACCCCAAACCTGAAGATATTTTAAGTAACAGATGACTATGAAAAATACGAAGTGAATGTAGAAAAAGACCATGACCTTAATGAGGCTTTTCCTTAATCCATCCTTTCTTGAACAATCTGTTTTTCTCCCGAGTGTTTTTAAAAGTTAAATAAAAAGGTTTCGCAGGTTAGTAAAACCTGATGGTTTGTTCATGCCAAACATGACACATAAACTTTTGTTATAGGTGCTTTTTCTAAGAGAAATTACAGAGGAAGCAGAGATGGCTTAAATTAAAACAATGTAAAATGGACTGTAAGTGATTATTTACATATGGTTTAAGAACTTATGGGAGTAGGGGAAGACAGCTGAACAAATACTGAACACTATCAATTTCTCCCTCCTTTAGGACAAAGAGTACCCACTCTTACCTAATTCTAAGAACAAGTATTATTTGAAGAATTACCAATTACTTCTGAAGTAAAGCTTAGTCATCAACTAAGCAYGAAATATCAGAGTATTTTTCTAAATATGCAATGAATTCCAGATTTCCTGAACAACAGTAATAATTAAAAATTTTTGTATTTTATAAGATGTAGCACTAAAGTAACAAACTATTCTTAGAAATAGGCACCYTCATTTAGAATAAAACATAAATTCATTAAAATCCCCTCTTAGAAAATGAAGCTTAGCAGCTCAGGGATGGGTGATGGACATCTCACAGGGGTAACATGAGATCACAGTATGTGTTTGCCCAATAAACTGGTGTGTTAAATCAAAGGACTGCTGGTGCATAAGTAACTTTATGAGGGAAAAGCAAAGCTATAACTGCCAATAAAAGCCTTGCCTCACAATTGATGTGTATTGTCCAAAAAACAAAGTCCAAACCAATTAAGTTTATTTGAACAGCAGCTGATGTAAACCTTCCACCCTCAGCGGTGAACACAGTGAACGTGCCTGGGGCCCTGACGGGGTGAGGGACTGGGTTCACACTCTGAGCATGGCTTCAGGTCACAAAATGCCCCTAGAGCTTTTCAGGTGACCGTGGTTGAGGAACCACAGGGCATTCTGACACCAGGATATGCCGTGGGTGGCTCCCAGGCCAGCTGCCAGAGCTCTGGAGCAACAGGACGGCAGGCAACGCCTTGGGAAAACAAGCCCTGTCCCTGGGAAAACATAGCCTGCCCCAAAACCTTCCTCAAGGACCCACTTGTAAACAGTCAGGCATCAGCATCTTGAGAGTTAATGCCCTTCATCAGATCCCAGCCCAGCCCAGCAGCAAAGCTGAGGCAACCCAAGTGCTGCCCAGCTGGGCTGACAGCACTTCACCAGACAAACAGCCTTTCTTGGCAGATGGGACTCCACAACCACTGCAACAAGGGCTGCAATCCAGTGCCCAGAAAACAACAGGAGACTTGATCCTTCCCACATGAACATGAAGAAATAAAGTGTAAGGCAAGCTAAGCTTTAGCCAYGGTTTTCATGGAGAAAAGTCTGAAGGTGCTAAACTGAAACTCTGATGATGAAGGAGATGCTGTGGTGCTTCCTCTCCCCCTCTACTCTTSCACCAGGCACTGAGCCAGCCACCAGGAAAGAAGCTGAATTTGTAGGGAAACGTCTTCCTTGCTAGAGTGAGGAGAGACTCCTCTGACCCCCAGCTGCACAACACCAGGCAAAAGTGTTTCTTCTCCCTGCACTACCTGCAAAACATCATTTTGCAAAGGTAAATCATAAATGCTTTAAGCCTGGTGTGGAACTCACCTCATGCAGGCACAAATGCTATGATAAATTACACTGTGTGCACAGGGGACAGAAGGCAGAATATCATGCCAGAAATAGCCCTGTCTCCATCATTGTTTACTGTTTTTCTTTCATTTTCATTTCAAACACACTTTAGAGATAAGCATAAAAGACATTTTTTTCTCTTTCCAGGTCAGATACAATGAACTTGTCCTGAAAGAATTTAACCTTGTTCTCCAGAAAAGCTACAAAAACAAAGTTTTCCTCATGCTGAGAAGAACAGAAACAAAATCATAACTTTAAAATCTGGCTGCTGTGGGCTGAGCTCTCCTGTTCCAGAGCCAAACACTCTGCTCATCCTCACCAGGCTGCACCCAACAGCTACAGCTCAGCACTTCAACACCATCTTCTGCTCTTTTTTTTGTCCATGTCAATACATGCAACATTATGATAACACAGACAGCTGATAACATCAAAATGTGAGGATTTGGGGTTTTTTTTTAAGTTGGTATCAGCCATAGCGCAGGATTTGGCCAGACAGCTCCTTCCACAGAAAGCCACACAATGAAATACAGAGGTTTTYCCTTAGCCATGAATTATCTGATATGTAATTTCAAAGATAAATATTTACAAATTTCCTGAGAAGCAAAGGCACACAACTCTTGCTGGTTTACAAGTACAACAAATATTCCTGTAAAGGAATATTAAAAATATTACCAATAAAACCTTGCCTAAAATTTCCCTCTTTTTGACCTATGTATTTCCTGGTACATTTTTTTCAGGCAGTTTCTGAATTCTGAGTATCAGCAGGGCTGCTCCCTGGCACGAAACTCCCTCACCCAAGGAGTGCACAGGATAAACAGGGAAAGCAGGCTAAGTTAAGCTAGAAGTTCAAGACACAGAGGTCAGCAGGCATTCCTGTGAATTTATCCCTGGTGAAAAAACTCCATAGATAGAGCTGGYTGCTTCCTGCTCAGACAGAAAGGAATTCATCTTGCCATTGTAGGTGATGCTTCAACGYTGAATAAATGGTTGGTTTTTAGAACACACTGACATTTTCCAATGAAAAGATAAAACAACCTTGGTTTAATTCTGGCTGTCTTCACAGTCATGCTGTCAAATCCAGTCCCTCCTGCTCCAAAGACCACACAGTCAGCAACTGGATACATAAGAGTTTCCTACCTTTTTTAAGATAGAATATCTAGGTAATTTTATTAACCCTATGATAAATCTTCTATACTCTATCAGGTATTCACTGCAAAAATATTGATATGATGTTAAACTTATTCCATTTATTCCATTTAACRATATTAAATTATTCCATATTTTTAAGATATAAAAATACGCTTGTTAAAGACTGATAAAGGCAAAACAGTCTCCGGCGAAAGAAAGAAAGAATTAAAGAGGTTTAATTGTTTTTGCAGAAATGTTCACAACTTTGGTTGCAAGTCTAGGAAACTACTCAGAGCYACTCAGCAATATTTCTGTGGGCAACAGATGATCAGTTGGTGGATGAAGATTTTGTTTCATTTAGAGCATTAGAGAAACAAATTCCCTCTTTTTTAATCTATATAAAAATATTTTTCCACTATTTGTATAACAACTTTTATAAATGTGCAATCCTCACCAAAAATTGCACTCACCTTGAATTTCCTTGTTTTAAAAACTGAGAAGTCAAAGTGTAAAAGACACAGGAGGGAACATGACACCACTCCAGCTCTGGAGGGGAACAATCAGCAAACTCTCAGCTTTTACTTAAGGATAATGTTACAGGCACAGCTGTTACAATGTCACCGAGTTAACAGGAGACAGATACCTCACTAAAAATCCCTTTCAGAGCACACCCTTTCTTTTCACCCCTTCGCACCACTGGCGACAAAAAGATTAAATGGTGTGACCTCCCAAAATAGGCAGGAGAATGCTGCCACCCAAAGCATCGGTGTTGGCTTTGGAGGGATCAAGGAGCAGGACAGGAAAAGATGATGAACAGTCGTGTTCACCGAGGATGGACAGCATGGGTACTGCAAACAAACTTCTTTTTGCTGCATCACTTGAACTTGGAAGGTGGCTTTTGGAGGTGCTGGCTGAGCAACCAACAGGCTTTTACAAATATTTGTGCAATAAACCACACAGAGGAGTATTCACCCCAAGCCCCGTTAGCTGCAGTGCTTAAGGCAGCCTTTGTCAGSCTGAATCTGCCCTCTGAACCCACCCGAGCCACTCCCTGGAGAAGCCTCTCCCTCCATCGACCACACAAGGAACCTACAGAGACAAGACTCAACACACACCGTTCAGAAGCAATTCTGACTGCCAAAAATTAGGTGGGGAATAAATCTTCCCAGATGTCACCTTGTACTTCTTGGAAGCAGCTGCTTGAATTTTGTATTTTGTGTTGTTTGGTTTTCTTTGCTGTTTTTATTCCGACTGCCCATCAGGTCACATTAATTTTGTATCCTCCTAGGGAAAAGATCTCTTCCAAGGATACCTCTGGCACCTTGGATACAAGCTCCAGGAACTGTTCCCACAATCAACAAACCTGAAGAAACAGCCCAGAGGTGTGTATCAGGATCCACAGCAGAGGGGGAAAACCACCCAGCTCGCAGATGGAGACTCTGTGGGTCCAGCCAAGCTGAAAAAGAATGAAGTTCTGCCATGTCYCAGGAGAACAGCATCTGTCAGGAATTTCACTGATGTGCTGGCACTGAACTTGGGAAACAAATCCTCTCCTTCAGCTGCTGGAGGGAGGGGGAACAACCTAAACCTTGAGTAATTCCACTCCTTTCACTGTAATTSACATTTTCTGACATCATCCCAAGCCCCTGTGCTGCAGGGAAACGGGCAGCCCAGTGTATGGAGGCTGCACTGGGGAAGMTGAGCATCACATAGAAAGCTGGAATTCAATTCCTCATGGAAGTAAATAAACCCCTGCAATATTTCAGAATTCCTGCTGTAACAACACCTCTCTGAGGCAGCAATGTTGCCGCATTTCAGCGACATCCTCAGTGAAACACAAGCCATTAGTACAACAGTAATTCATCACCTCCAGCCTTATCTTGCTCTCTGGACTCTTTTACAAAAAACAAGGCCAGCCTTAGAGACAGAGCTTTAGCTGAATGAACACAAAACTCCAGGGATTTGCCCAGGAAGCTTGATTTCAGGTAGGTGTTGCAGGGATCAGCCCCAGGAAAAGCCTGTGGCCTTCTTTTTGAAGAGATAAAAAATAAACKATCTTGAATCTCAGATCCTGAGATTAATAATGAATAACCCTCTCAAAAATCAGTAGAAGTCCCCTTTTACTTCAGATGCTGAAAATTAGCCTTTGTCAAGCCAACACAAGTTATTTAGATACCATAGAAGCAGATCTTCTGTGTTTCGATATTTATATTTGTAAAAGTTCTCCCAGAAGAAAGCTCTCCCACTCAAAGATTTATTTCCAGCCCCTGCCCCAGTTTCCCAGTAAGTTTGGCTTCTGGTGCTTCTGGCCACCTGATCCTTATGAGAGCCATGAATTAGGAGAAAAAAGAAACAAATTTATGGCATGCTCATAGTTTGTCATTAACTTGTTTGTTGGCTTTCTGAAACTCCACAGCCCCTCAAAAGAAAGCTTTTATGATTGCTGAAAACAAGATATGCTTCAGGTTAGCAGGAACTAGGAATCCAACCTCAGTGAGTKAGAGACAGCACAAACCCTTGCCAGCACCATCCCTCACAAGACAATATCAGCTGGATCATGGTACTAACCACTCTCACACCCCAAAGAGGAGGATCCTGTTCTACCTGGGATTCCAATATGGTTCTGGAAGCACAGCAGGCTTTGCCACATTCTGGGATCACAGGGAAGGGAAATTACACAGCCCTGGTGCCACAAGAGATCCCTAAAGACAATTCCGAGTTGGTTCTGCTCTTCCACCTGTGGCCATGGCATTGAGGTCTGTGTGCAATGCATTTTCCACATTTTAGAAAATCGTTTCAGGCCCAGAACAAGGCTGATAAGAATTGCTTCCTGAACAAGCTAAAGGCCAGGGAAGTTACGAGAATATAGTTTTGTATTTCTGCTTTCAGAGAGTTTCTTACCAGTGTCCATTTGAAGCCCATGTCCAGAAGCAGAGCTCCATTTGCATTTCAGGGATCAGCACTTTCACACAGGCAGATTCCCATGTCAGAAGCTGCTCCTGTGCAGCTACAGCAGCACAAAGGAGTAAGGTGCCGATAAGCACTAAGCAAATCATTAAAAATTAGTTTCTTCTCAGGTAAATAGCATTGACATTGTAGTGGGGATTAGATATGCCTCTTTTTTCAGCACCTTGGAATCAAAGCAATAAAAAACACYTTACAAAAATGACTTGACAAGTATATGCAGGCAGTGTGACAGTGTTTAAAATCACCATGGTACCTGACTACAATGCTGTTCAATGATGACAGTGACAGCAAGCCAGAAATCTGGAGGTTTTTCAAACAAGACAAGCTCTAAGGCTCCCTTTTAGATTCTGATTTCCTTGGGTGGAAAAAGAAAGGGGAGGCAAGTGCACAAAAAAAAAAGTRATGATGATTCTGTTGAGTTCCTGGGGGCTGAAACAATTCCAGGGTGATGCAGCTTACACTAATAAGCAATTCAGAGATTTAAAAGCAGCATGTACTCTACTCTCCCTCTCCCCCTTAAAACATTTTCTAATATATAAGAATAATTAGAAATTAAATGCTAGAGGAGAAGCAATATCTTTGAAAACACAAAAATACAGTACAAAAAAMCATCTTTGTAAGGTTAGGATTGGGTCCATCCATAAGCATCACATATGGAATTAACCCACAGAATGACAGAATGGATTAGGTTGGGAAAGACCYCTGGGATCACTGAGTCCAACCCATGACCCATCACCACGGTGTCGGTCAGACCATGGCACCGAGTCCCACCTCCAGTCTTCCCTGAAACACCTCCAGGGACCATGACCCCACCACCTCCCTGGGCAGCCCATTCTAAGCCTTATTCGTCTTTTCTGTGAAGAAATTCCTTCTAAAAATTCCAGAAAATATCTCGGAAAGAAGTCAACAGCTTCTCCTAATTTAGTTTCATCAACAAACTTCCTTAGCATCCCTTAAGACCTGTGTCCAAGGTGTTTATGGAGATGCGAAGAGCTCTGGGCCTGAGTGAAACCCCACTGGTGTCAGGTTGCCAGCCTGATGTCACCCCATGCAGTGTAACCCACTGAAATTACCAGATCTCTATCCTTGCAGGAACCTCAGAAGAAACAAGCTCTGGGTATCTCCAGGGCCTCCTCCACCCTGGAGATTTCTCTGGTTGTCAGTAATTGATAATTTGCTCCTGGCACACCCACACACAGCAAGCTGGCAGGGGTGCAGCCTTGTGAGTTTGAACACAAGTTTCCAAAAAAAGTCCATGGGCATGTATGTTTGTGAGGGGGTGAGCTACACGAGTACGTAACACATTGCAGTGACTCAAACGGGGAAATCAGATAAGAGGGAAGAAAAGAAGGAAGAGGAGACAAAGTGAAGAGCAGAAAAAGCCAGAACAGCTTGTTTTAGCCAGCTGTTTGTGCAAATGGAAGGCTGCACATGAAACCAAATACACTGAGAATTTATTAGGGGCATGAAGATGTGCCATTAGCTTTGTAAAGTGTGAGATTTTCAGCCCATGAACACAGCACAGAACTTACAGTGGCAACTGTAAGACGCAACTTCTTTAGTGGTGTAACATACCCATGATCATAAAACCTTTTTTTTTTCTATTTAGGTTCTTATGCTATTACTTTAATACTCAAAAAATACCCTGGCAGGACATGAAAATCTCCTCCTGCTTAACCAGAAATCCAGAGTAYACAGGTAAAGCATTTTGCTTCCACAGAATAAAGCCCACATCTTTCCCTCTACATCTGACTCATTGTTTTTCACCTGATTTGTCTCTAATTAGTACCAGCCAAGTCTAAAGACTAAACACAAGCCTGAAAGATAAAGGTTTGCTTGTACAGAGGAGTGTGAAACCATGAACAAAACACATCTTTATAATTTCAAGTGTAAGAGATCTCCACGTTATCATTTTCAGCACAAAAAGTCATGTTCCATCCACTTTGGTGACCCAACTCCTGCCTTCATCAAAAATACCATTAAGTGTCAAAAGGATGCTGGCATTTGCATTAACAATGCTCATACTGTGAAGCATGTTTACCACAGAGGAGAGGAAAAGAAAAAAAATACTTATTTCCATGTGCAACTGACCCATTTGTTCATACTTGTTACATTCATATTTTCTGAAAAATATTTCTCTGAAAAAGCCCAGGATTTTTCTCCTGGGAAGCTGAGAAGCCTCAGAAAAAAAGGAAAACAAATTCTTATCTCATTTGCTTCTCCTGTGTTGTGCTCTCATGTGGAATGTGTTTGGAAATTGTTTACCCACAGGTGACTGTTTCATTGGATTCTGGTGTGAATTGTTTTGACTCGTTGGCCAATCAGGGTCAAGATGTGTCGGGACTCTGGAAGGAGTCACAAAGTTTTCATTATCATCTTTTTAGCCTTCTGTAAGTATCCTTCGTGTATTCTTTAATATAGTTTAGTTTAGTATTCTTTAATATAATATAGTATCTTAAAATAATAAATTAGCCTTCTGAGAACATGGACTCAGATTCATCATTCCTTCCTGCCACGGGGCACCCTGCAAATACAGTACATATTCAGTTCTCAAAATCTATTTTCAAGTAAGGCCAACTCATAATAAAGGTCTGAAGAGGGAGATAAGTGCAGGCTACAAACAGATGACAGATGAGGTGAGGGGGGGACAGGGGAAGGGATAATGACCCTTTGGTTTGCTGATGTTCAATGAGGCATCTGAAGACTTCATCCAGCCCGTGCACAATCGATTCTCTCYGTAAATCCATTAAACCCCTTGACAGCATCCTGTTTGAAGCTGGGATTGCCACTTGATTCACTGCTCCAAAGGGGAAAAGCCATCAGAAAGAAGGAGCAGTGTCCTCATGCACCCCGCAGCCACACGTCCTGTCACCAGCGTGAGGTTCCACTGCTCCAGACTGATGGACAATTCTAACTGACAGGGCGAGCACATCTTCACTGCAACCACAGCTCACTTAAATGCAAACAGGCTGCTTACTTTCAACTGCTCTCTGCCCAATTCTAACCAACTCTCCAGGGTAATAAGCCTTGCTTGAGTTCACATGCACCTCAGCTAGGAAAGCTGGTTCTCAGCATAATCATCATTATGAACAAAATTTTACAGCTTAGCTGCACAAATGTACCACACAAAGCTCATAACTTCAAACATATTAGAAGAGGCAGGTGCCAAGTAATTCTACTGTATTCCACCCTTGTTTTTAAAGCTCTGTTCACTAAATCCACAGAATTTTAGACAAGGAGTTTCACTAAAAATTCTAAGTGAAGATTTCATACACTGCTTTAAAAAAAAACAAACACCAAACCATACATAACCATAAGAATACAATCTGTTCACAGCTTCCCAGAAAAATCAGCTGTGCTGCAGAGCAAGAACCACACACTGTTTCCATAACAGCACTGGGGCTCAGTGGGATGATGTAAAGCAACAGCCCAGGGAGACACCCTGCAACCCTGAACCTTCTCCAGGACAGCCTCTGTGCCTTCATGTGCCCATGGGCAGTTTTAACCTGGGACCYTTTGTGGTCTTTTGCTGTGTTGCACAACTCCAGTAAAGGAAAAAAACCAGCAGCTCTGCTGATACAAAACAAAGAACCAAGTTTGGGAGTGAGGATGAAGCCAAGGGAACAACAAGATGGCAGAACAGCAGCTTGAGGGGCAGAAGGGAAAAGAGGAGAAGCAGAAGAAATGAAAGCAGAACCAGCAGAGAAAGACAGGAGGGAAAAGAGGAGAGGCAGAAGAAATGAAAGCAGAACCAGCAGAGAAAGAGAAATGGGGCCTCACACACAGCAAGGCAGGCTGTGCTGCTGCCAAGGGGTGACACCTGCAGCTCAGGACCTGCTGGACTCTGAGCCCACTGCATGATTGCTTTCTCCTTTAGCAAAGCCTGAGAGGGATTGACCTGATTGAYTAGAGTGCATGCAATAAAACCAAATTACTACATTTTACTAGGTGCAAAGAGTTATTGATTCACACTTGAAAATCTGGAAAAAGGAAGATGTTCAGAGAAGGATAGAGGATGAATAATACCTGGAACTGGCATGGAGCACAGGTCTCTGGGGAAACCACTTCAGATAAAAGGCAGCACTTGACGTAGGTTCTAACAACTGGGAAAGGAAAGAGAACCACTAAAAGCCATTTCCCAGATTTTGGATGGGGAGGATATTAATAGTCTGCTCCAATATACCTCCATTTCACATATTCTCTGGCTGAAAAAAAAATCCCACTAGTATTTTCTCCAGTAGCCTAGAGATATTATGAGTGTTCTGCCATTATAATGCATGGAGCCATTAAATAAACTTCTTTGCCCACAGGTAAATGTTCTTGTGTGCATACAGGAGGCCCAAGCCAACATTTGTTCCAGGTGATAAGTCACTGTGTGTTCCATATTTTTTCCAGATTTAGCCAGAGGCTCCTGGGGACTGGTTTGCAGGACTGATGTCCATCAGTGCCATGGCTGCACTGTCAGAGATGTACCCTGGCAATACCACAAAGGCTTTGCACTCTGGGAACTTGGGTTGAGGGTTTTTCACACCAGCTACCAGAATTAATGGAAATCCTTTGTTTATGTTCTCCACCTTCTGACTGTATCCTTGAAATGGGAATTAAAATACCATCATAACTGATTATAAGTATTCATTTATGAGTTTTTTACAGCAGTAAGAGGGGTTGTGTGGGAGCCTCCACAATAATAAATACAATTGAAATAAACTACAATGAAATTAATAATTTTGTATGCAAAGCACAGCGAAAACAAACATTAAACAAAGAGAGAATGAATGAAGAAGACAAATTACTTAGCAGCACCCTTTCAACAAACCTCTTATTATTCTGGGCAGTGAATGAAACAGAGTCAGTGTGGGAGAGAAAACAAACACACAAGCAGAGCCAAGCAAAGGGCACAGAAGAAAGGAGGGCGCGGAGGAGCCGCCTCGGGCGGGGAATGCTGCCAAATGGGGAGGGCAGCAAAGGGAGAGGCCTGGTGACAACTCCCTGTCTTCAGGAGAAAGCCCTGCCCTCTGACAGGACACAGGAGGGCTCCTGGACACTGCTGTGGGGCTGCTGGACATTGCTGTCACTTCCTAGGATGGGACATGACGAGCCAGGCTGGCCTGGAGCAAAAGTACCTGAAGCCAGTGTAAATTCCTGGCTGGCACAAACCTCATGTTCCCTGTTTGCACTGGCCATCCTCAGCCCTCTGGCCAGGAGCTCTGCCTGCTGCCCCAGGGAAAGGCAAGAGCTGAAACTCTCCTGGGAGCCAGAAGAGTTCCTGGAGAGCTCTACACGGTGTCATGCAAACACACCAAAAGGGGTACAAGGAAGGACCAGGCTTGGAGCACAGCATCTCAGTTCTCACAGCCCCTTCCAAAAATCTTCTTCCAAAAAGCAATGCCAGAGAACAGCAACATCTCTTTGAAAGAAAGTACTTGCCTGCTCAGAGCAAAAGCCTATGGTTTAGGATAAAATACCAAGATTTGCTGAACACAGTTTTCTAATCAGGTAGCTTCTGCACAAAGATCATGGCAAGCCAAAATCTTTCAGACAACTCAAAGGCCACCAGGATGTGACAGCACCACCTAACATCCAAGTCCCTCAAACTGAGTTCTCCTCCAGCAGCTCTGGAGAACAAACCTCTTCAGAGGTGAGCGAGTCCTGTTGATGTCCAAGCTCTGTGCCTGGAAAAACAAGCCTTGCCTTTCCTTTTTCCTTTCCTTTTTCCTTCCCTGCCTCCTTCCCTACAGAGCAGCTCCAAGGCCTTCAAACTGCTCCATTTGTCCATCATCTTCCAAACCCTTGCTCTCAGCTGCAGGTACTGTCTTTCTTCTTGACTTGGTGTACTTGCAGAAGAAAGTGCTGGGGAACAAAGTGGCCCAATCACACCTCATATCCAGACCACAACATATCTCAGTGCTCCTGGATCACAGCCTATCCATGCTGTGAATTGTCATGCAAAGCATTTGGTGTGCTTAAACCTGCAAGTGCTTCTGCTCAGTAAACYCAGTGCTTGTTCAATATGGCTTTTAAAAAGAAACTCACATTTAAAGTGGTTTTCTTTATAATTTCATTTATAACTTGCAKTAAGTTTTAGCCCAAGAGTTTTGATTTAATGCAAATACAGGTCTCTCACCCAGCAGYCTGCACTGCTTTGGCTGACAGTTTAATGACATTCACTCAACTACACTTACCACAGTGTAATGGGAGGTGCTGCATTTCTTTCCTGCTTTTACTTCCTAAAAAATGAATGCTGAGGCAGTTTGCCTCCACTAGCCTGAGCTGAACAAAGTGACAAGGTTTTATCCATACCACTCATCTGAGAGGAGTTGTCAAGCTGCATTAATCGCTAGGCAGTTCAGACAGAGGCTGGCATCTATCTCACCATACCTGAGGCTCCTAGAGCTGACCTAGTAAGGCTTGCTTTCCTTTGGAGTCCATGTTCTTTGAGGGAATAGTCCAAGGCAGACAGATTTATCATTCCCTCAAGCAGCCTGGGCTTCTCCAGCTCCTCTCTGGTGAGCTCTGGGTGAGCACCAGGATGCAGACACAGCTCATTGCTCAGCTCAGTCTTCAGTGAGAAGGAGCAGGTGAATYCACCCCTCTCACATTCTCACAGCAATAGCTATCACAAAAGCCAATTCTGTCAAGTGGCATGTCTCTTCATATAATCAAGACATCTGTAGGCAGGAACAGGTTCCAGTCTAATTAAATTTGATCAGACTTGAGCTTTCTCCCAGACAGTTGCACTTCATAGCTGTCTCAGAGCATTATGGTGATATTTACTGGGAAACATGAGAGTTCCCTTTCTGTAAAAGCAGGTGGTCTACAATTAGCTGCAGACAACTCAAAACGACTGCTTAGAGCAGAAATGTAATTTTCTGAAAGGGGTTATTGGTCCTGACCATGATGCACTGCACTCTTGATCTGTCACACCTCATTACTTCAGCCCAAGGAAGTCAGGCCAGGGTAACTGGCTCTAACTGGCTCCGTTAGAGACTCTCCTCAATGCTGAGCCCTTTTAAGATGCTGCCTTCCAGGCTGAAGTCTTCAAAAAAAAAGCAATTATCAAACTCATTTTCTCAAGTCCTGTGGCATATTTACAGGTTAAATGGAATGAAATTTTTTAATAGTCCTAAAAGCACAGCTTCACTTTTGAGGGTGATTCAACAGAAATGGAATCAATTGACTGAAAAGTTTATAGCCTGTAAGCATTCAAATACCACTTCAGGGCTTTAAAAAAAATCTGGATATTATAGCAGCTTTGTATGTTCAACCAAGATTCAGAAGCTGTCTAATTCTAATTCCAGTAGTAATTTGTATCTCATTTAGTTAGGCCACTGCAAATTAAATACAGGGCAAGCACATCCCTGATTTGCATTGGTGGAGCTTGGCCATATTTGAACACGAGGAAACTTTTCTCTTTTCATCTTCTATCTCCTGTCTAACTCTACCTAATGCAGTCTGGAAACTCAAATCACAATACCACAATCCTCACTAGGTCTCCACTGATGCAATTTATTACAATTCAATCATTAGGAATGTGACAATGTGTACAATGAACACTGATTTCCAGCATAAAGGTCCTTTGGTTGTGCATAGTCAGGGTAAAAAGCACCACAAAGTTATTTCTGTACAAAAACCAACAGGTTTTGTACTCTCCTTGTGATTTAAAAGTGGAAAAATGTCCTGAAAAATTGATATCAAGTATGGCTACTTCTAAAATTGGGACTGTATTTCAAGCATTTATTAACCAAATTAGGCATATGCAATTTAAATTATGCTTTCCTTGTCATATTAACATATTAATGAATCTACATCAGTGAGTTGAACTAAAAATATATTGAAGATTTGCATGTCTGATTATCTCTGTGGAGTTTTGCAACTGATAATTTGAAAGGAGGACAGGAAAAAACCCCCTTGTGTCAAGGTCTATGCAAAATTACAGCTGCAAGAGGTTTCTTAATCAAAGGATTGTCTTGTATCTTTTGTAAGTTAGAATCTGTTTTTAAATGAAGAGGATTTGCTCCAGGAATTATGTTCAAAGTAGTCATTTCCTCAAGTAGTATATAGGACAATGATGTCTTAACCAAAAGCCAGTGATCTCCTCCCAACCATCTCCTTTCAGAGAAAAGCAGGGAAATGTATGCTTCACCCCACTGCCTCTTTAGTTTCAAAACAAGAAAAAAGAAAAAGAAAAAAAACCAAACTGGACCAGATGCATGCAAGGAAACAGAGAAAGCTGTTTTGAGGATGAAACTGTCAACACCAACCAACTTCTTGTAATTATTGAAGAAAAAAAACCCAACAACAACCCTGAACAATAAATTAGTTTATTTGTTAAAGCTGTAAGTCAGGACTGTAAGACTGTTGCTGTTCCCAGACTTACAGGATCACTTCAGGCAACTCAGCCAAGCTGTGGCTCAGCTCACCACATTTCCCACTAACTCTAGATAAAATAAGCAGGCAAGGAATGGGACCAGTATTTCAATCATGCTTCTCATTACTGCTGTCACAAATCCATGTAGCTGAGAAACTTTCTAGAACCAAACAATATCAACACTGTTAAAGCATCAAGATTCTCCTGTTCCTGCAATCTGCACAGATTGCCACCTCCAGATTCCCTTTTACATCATCTCCGTATCAGATACCTTTCCCACCCTTCTCCAGATGAACTCCACAATACAAAACTCATCCAACAGCCATGCCTCTCATTTTCTATTCCTCCTCCATTCTTGGAAGAAAAATTGGCACTTCAGAGAAGTTATCTTCAGTATTCAAGRAGAGCTGCTTTATTTCTGTTCAAGAGATCACTAGCTAGAATTTAAAATGGTAGTTCTTTCAACATGCATGCTTAAATGAGCATTTTTTTCAAGGCAAGACAGAGCTCTCAATTTCTTTTGCTCGATTTTGCCCTCAGCCTGTCCCTTCAACAAATTGATCCACACTAAAAATAATGTAGGTGAAAAAAAATAAACGGGTGGGGAGGGAATAAAAAAAATTTAATTTGGACTCACTCAGCCACTTTCAGCTCCATGAACATGACACTGCTGGGGCAGCACAAGGCTGAGGACACACAGCAAAAGTCAGCAACTTTTCAAGTCCACCTGGCAGCAAGGAAAACACCTGACACCAAAACCACCCTCTCAAACCCACATGTGATCTTCTGTGGCAGTTCCATTTACTGCCTTTCTTTCAGTCTACACTCTGACAATACGAATCCACCATACCAAGGAGCAGACAAATCCATTTAATATACAGGTAAGTGAAGCTGCAAAACAAAGGCTTCATTTCCTACAGTCTTCATTCACTCCCTTGGGAAGGGGCACGAGCCTCTCCCAAAACTTCTCTGCTGGCCTCTGGAAGTCCCCTAGCAGCACTGCTAGTGGTTTGTAACAGCAAGAGCAACTGCAGCAGGAGTGAGAGCCTGCTTTTATCCAAACAGGGGGCCAGTATCCCAAGCCCTTCACAYGCTGATTTAACTGCATTTCCATGCAGGGAGCTTGCAGCACCTCAGCATTAATACTCAGCTACCAACTGCCAAGGCAGCTTTGCCCACCAACAGATTCCAGCCAGCTATCTGTGGAATCACTCTGCCAGAGGTTTTGTAAACAGAATGAACAGAGGAAAAGAAAAGGAAAAAAAATATGTTTATCTTTTTTCATTTTTAACTAGGATGAGCAGAAGCTCTAGAGGGATGGAAAGCCCTAGCTTGCAGAAACTAGAATGGAAAWATCTGATCCATGAAAAGATGACACTGGGAATTAGCCATGAACTGAAGGGGTTTTGCTTTGTCACTGTGGACTGTGTTGTTCCTTCTGCTGCATCAATTCTTGCACAGCAAAAACTGGAGTCCATCTTTTATGAAAAGTATACAAATATATATATAGATATCCACATATATTTAATATAGAATAAAAAGAATCCAAAGGATTAAGCAGCAAAAAGACTTTCATGCTCTGCAAGTGTTTCTCCCCAGTTATGTGGTAGCTTTCTCCTTTGTGTCTTCTCATACCTTCTCCTGCAGTAGCTCTTCCTAATTAAAATAAATTAAGAACCTGTTTGCTCTTACTTGCACTCTGAAYGCCAATGCTCAGAGATCTCAAAAGACACCATGCCACACATGAAAGGATCTCCAAAGCATTTCTCAGCAGCAACATGGCATAGTGTCAAGAGGGGCAAGGCTGGCTAACTGGCAAAACAACAATTTTAAATGTATTTGGTCAGACTAGGCCTGTAAAAACAAGAAGCATTGTTAGCCAATGCAGTGGGCATTTATGTTCATAACAACTCCCTTTTTTCCTGAGTTTCCTAAGAACAAATTACTTGCTTATGTTGATATCCAAGTCCTCTGAAGAACACAGATGGACAAGACCACCAGAGCTAAGATGCAAAGAGGCTTTGATTTCCTGTATACAGGATCTCCAGCAAAGAAACTTCCACCTTTTAAAAATGCTTTTCAAGAATCATGCAAAACTTTTGACTTCTGTTAAAAAGATGCTAGGGAGATTACAATTTTTGGTCCTTCAACTACATTTCACCTCAATTATAGACTGGCTATGCTGCAAGGTCATGCAGCCAAATGGTGCCAGTCTGGCAATTCTGTGCAAATGCAGGGCTTTAATTTGCATGTTTGCAGATACTCTCCACACAGCCCCAAGTCCCTGGTGGTGGGAACTGCACAGTGGGACTGCCTGTGATTATTTACACAACAACAGAGCAAGTGTCACACAGAAACTGCTCTGCCAACCTGCCCCAAACAGAACAATTCCTCTGGTGATGGGGGAGATGCAATTTAGGGTCTCTGGCTCTGCAGAGCCAACCCCAAGAAAAGGTATGTAGTGAAACACTTTTGCTGGGACAATTTTCAACAGCCAGGTCTGTTGACCCCAGCTGCCCCTCTCCCAGCCTCGTTGCAATTTGTTTCTCAAGGCTGCAAGAGATGCTCTGGAGGACATTTCACCAAAGCTATCCCACATTTTATTGCTCTGTGTGAACTGATTGATGTTAGATTGCAAAATATTTGTTGATATCACTGATATTATATATTTAACAGATTCCAAGTCCTCTGTCATAATGTGCAAGACCTGAGAAGGTAAAAATTTCAAGGGTCCAGGACTGAATCTGAATTTAGGCAGATGAAAGGCAGTAAGCAGGCATCACTGCTGGTTTCATACAGCTTACCTTCAATTAATGCAGAATTTCCCCTGTAATACCCTGAGCTCAGCTACAACCAATACTTCTATCTCAGYTAACTTATTCTACTTAATTACTTCAGCAAATCCAGTTCCAGAGTAAAGACAGGAAATATATGAGTATGTGTGCACTTGCCCATCCAGATATACAGGGCACAAATAAACCAGCATGGAAACTGTCAGCATTACTGATTAGAGAATATCCTTGCTTTGTATAGGATGTATACCTGAGGTAAAAAATACTGTCAAATATACCCAGTGGAAAAGTGACACTTTTGAGTTAGACAGTTATTTAATATCTCCATTTAATGCTCTTATCTCCTTAACATACTTATTACACTTCCACGTCCCAAGAACTACAGCTAACAGAATTCTCTTCTTGTTCCTCAAGTTTCTCTCCACTYCAAGAAGGTGACAAAAACTGACCTGTCAAAGCAAAGGGCTACAGAGTGCYATGCAGAGGATTAAGTAAATAACTGAGTTAAGTCAGTCAACTGTGTTCGTTTCCTCTCGGTGGAGTGACCTGCTGCCCTCTCCATTTTTTACTTGCTTTTGCACTGTACTGCCCTTATGTAACTGTTCCCTCCAGCTCATAAATTTCCAAGGTGAACAAAAGCTCAAATGATTACATTCGGCTTGGCCACAAAGGTGATTTTTTCCAACTGACTTCTACTTACCAGATTCCATCATTTTAATCACATAAAAATATTAAGCCCGTTGGAGTTAAGTTGATTAATTTGGCTTCTAAATGCCCATGCTTTTCCCATTTTTGATAGGAATATCATTTCTGATGATGTTAATAGCTACAAAGACTAAGACAGATTATGGCTGGAAAGGAAAAGTGGTTTGGTGGCTGCTTTTCCTTCCTCTCTGCAGGACTGGCTGGAGTTATTTTGGTTTGGATACCTGCAGTTGCTTTTCATCTCCCCACGCATCGCTTTGCCCACACCATACCCTACAAAAAGCAATCTGCCTTTTCAAACAGTTCCTACATAAAAAAGACTGGAGATCCATTATCTGGGGCTATTTTCAGCCATAGCTCTGAAGCAGCCTGACCTGGAGGCACACAGAGGCAAAAGCAGGTACAGCCATAATCCTTCCTCCCTATGGCATGAGTGTACTCCTGATGTTCTCTTGGTCTGACCTCTGCAGCAGTGACAGCTATGGCTGGGGATAACTGCAGCTGACAAAAGCCAAGAGAAAAATGGCTCAGAAAAATGCACAAAACACCACCACATCCTCAGCAGTGTTCAGTGTGTACTCCCAGCAAGGAAATGAGTTTTTATAGAAGATAAATTCTAAGATTTTTTTTATTACATCGTGTGAATGCTAAAAATAAATATAATTTGTTTATAGCACAGATGATAGAAACTTCAGCCTAGATTTGTGTAGCATGGACATAATTAACAAGTCAGAAAAAGAATTAATCTCCCAGAAGTTTACTTTGAGACCTACTTTACTTCTCCTCAAAACATTAATTAAACCTTTATAATCATTGCAACTAAAACTTGATGAAATGTCAAGCTCCAGACTTTCAAATTACTGGAAGCATTTTATCTCCAACATACAGCACGTGACAATTGTCTATACTCCTTATGAACTCTTTCCATACATGAACTAATAGAATTACTACTTGAATTATTATTATTATTATTATTATTATTATTATTATTATTATTATTATTATTATTATTATTAGTAGTAGTAGTAGTAGTAGTAGTAGTAGTAGTAGTAGTAGTAGTAGTAGTAGTATTTTCTCTGAATTATCAGGGTCTGGACCCAGCCACCAGCAGACAGTAGGTAAACTGCCAGCTGACAGTTCCTACTTTTTCAGCATCAAGTATGCTGTTGCACTGGAAAAGGTGCACTTCACCTAGCAAGTCCTTTCATCAGAAAGTATTTTATCTCACTGGGGAGAGTTTAAAGTGACAATCAAAATATAATTTTAAGTATTGAATATTAGACTTTCACTGAAAAGGCTGTTACTAATGCTTGCCTGTTCTATAAAGAAAAACACWTGTTTTTTGTGAAGATACACATCCCTGGTGATTTCAGACCAGAGAAAGTATATGGAATGAAAGGCTGCTGTTTGCCCTTGAAAACATTGAAAGAAACTATCCTAATGTCTTACCTTGTATGTAGCTTCTAGTATTTGCTACATTGTGGAATTTACTTACTGTATATCATTAACTGTTATGACCCCTCTGGCAGATRGAGGCTTTTAGAAAAGGAAAGAGAAGAGAGATACAGTATTTTGGGAAAAAAAAGCCTTTAATTCATAATCCTGATGTGATTRTCTCAGGTCTTTCTGGGAAGAATCCTGCAGGAGAATCCCAGCTTCATGTTAAACCAGGGCAAAAAATACTCTTTGATCATAAAACATGCTTTAAGATCCAACAAAACCCCAGGAGAAGTGATATTACATGGATTACTGGTAACTTAAACACTGGAAAGAAATGTATGTGAAAATACCCATTCTGTAAATAAGCTAAAGCAAAAAAAGCCAAGAACAAATTCTCAGCTAATCTGTAATATCTGATCAGTCTCAGACATTAAACTGCAAAATAGATAATGCTATAAATTTATATAAAGAAAGTAAAACTTATTGGCAAATCAGCCCACAGGAAGAACACAGCCCCAGGGGAGAGGCAGATCTCACGAGAAAAATAACATGACAAAATCCAGAAAACAAGTTTAAATGTAATATTTGCGCCAAGCCATGGCACAAAACCAATGCAGTAATTTTCTGTCAGTGGCAAGGTCAGGTATAAATGTGGGACTGAAATGTGCAGGTAAGCCAACACTGCACAGCAGTGCTCCCACCATGTGGAGCAGGGCTGGTGCAGAGGGGCAGGAAGGGCGTGGGAAGGAGGATGCTCCAGCTCACTCTCCATCCCTCTGAGCAGATTCACGTCTGTCTGAAATTTCATGCCAAAAGAGCTTTACAGACATGCTCAGAGAGAGAGAACAAGATAAAAAAGGACATAAAGAAGGGGACAGGTAGCTACAGACGTTTTAAGAGAAAGCCAGCAAAGYAGATAAAAAACCCAAGAGAATAAAATCAGTGTGCCAAAGAAAAGATGGAAAAAATGGACCAGCAGTTATGAGCACTAAATATCACAAGATGAAGGCAAATGCAGGCTAAAGTGCAACTGCTTTATAATTTTATTTTTAGTCATATTGTTAAGAAAATGGGCCTTCAAAGCTGATGGCAAGCATGTTCATCTGCCTTTAATCTTAATATAGACCTGCTAGGATCTATAAAGACTACAGCACTAGCATCAAGGAAACTTCTAATGTTGCTGGAAAATCTTTACTGAAGAAGAGTTCAAACTCTAATTTACAGATCTTGAATCAAATTTTTCCAAGTTCGGAGCATGGTATTTTCAAATGTTCCTCATTAGAAGTGTTCTCAAGAGCACTTAGGGAAAAGGGTTCAATTTTTTCTCCTATCAGTAATGGCAAGGCTAGTAAGGATTAATGCATGAAAGTTGTGATGGATTCTCAAAAGCATCTCTCTCCAGCCAGAAAACATTTACAAAATTTGACAAAATTCACATAAACCCAGGCTAGTGGCATTTATGAACCAGTCACTTCCAATTAATTCCCCATTCCCAATCACACCAGGTTTCACACACAGAGTCTTCCCCTCATGAAAGAGCTGACTAAACTTCAGAGAAGTCAAGCAGGAAGCAAAATTATTTATTGAAGTAGAAGCAGCAGATGCTCCACCAAGCAGMCTGGTCTGCTGGGCAGAGACCTAAATCCAACCCAGAGGCACTGAGAAGAATCAGAGTGACTTCTGGAAAGGTACATTTTCTACAGAGCATTTCTTTGCTTCTGTTGAACCATGAAATATTCATATCAATTCATTACATATCAATGCATTTGTATATTCCCCTGTTATCATGTGTCCAAATGAAAACAGTCTGTTGTGAATAATTTACTCCTGAGTCATCAGCTAGCTTTCTTCTTCAAAGCCAGATCTTCATTATTCATCAAATCCCATCTATGGCTGACAACTGCTTAGAAAATATGTTCTCTGCTAAACTTAGGAAAGGTACCAGTATATGTGTATTTGATGTGCTACAAAACTTGATATTTAGAAGAGATATGCTAACATTAAAGTAAAAATACTTATAAAGACTATAAAACATGACAGTTTCAAGTTAGTGGGATGGATCCAGTGTGCAGCAACAACTTGTTCAACCTCCAGTAAGAGTCTCTGTCACCTATCTTTCCAGGAGGTCCCCAAACCCCTGTGGTTTCCCAAACCTCATCCCTTCACAGGAGCATAGAGCCTGATGCAAAGTGCTTCAACCCAAAGATCTACAGCAGAGAACTTATTTAATGCACAGCCAAAGGCTATGTGAAAGCAGAGCTCCTTAGAATAAATGTACATTGACTCAAGAGGTGACAATGCTAATTACTCCATGGCTGTTTCAGTAAGGACCAGTTTAACTCACACCAGGCTTGCCACAGCTCACTGGTATCCTCAGGGAAGGAGGCAAAATTGCATTTGATGGCAGTTCCAAAAATGCATTTCCACAACCATTTCCCTTTGCAGCATGAAGGGGCATTGCTAAAATAATTCATTTTGATTTTGTTGTGGGGCTCTTTGGTAAGAGACATTACAGTGTCTCAGAAATGTGTATTYTTCCTCCATCTCCTGACTCTCTGCAGAGGGTGAAAGGAATATAAATGTCCTTGCTGCTTGATGTTACTGTAAAATCCATTACTGGGGGGAAAACAGTTTTAAAACAGGAGTCACTAACTACATAATCCCCTTGTGAAACACAACAGTGATTCTGAGTTAAGGATGCTTTTTTTAATGAATGTAGGTATTTCTCCCATTTGCTCGCTAATGTACTCAATGCACTCATTATAATGTGCTTCCTTGTAACCTTTTTATTCAAAGCAAACTTTTTTCCATTTGCTGCTAATAGAACAGAATCATTTTCAATCTCAAGATCCTGAGCAGAAAACTCCACTTCTCTGAGGTTAGGAAAAAACCTGAAGGCACACACCATTATTGTATTGGTCACTGCAGAGAACCGCAAGTGGAAGGCTCAGGGAGGATCAGCTTCCACTGACTGCAAAGAAAAGTGAACCAACAGAATGACTCCAACAATACCTTCTGCCTCTGTAGGATCTCAGACTACATGTACCTTCATCCCTGGCTTGGCTTAGCCACACAGCTGGAATTCAATCATTCCTATGCACATGTATATTCCAGGTGTATGGATTGAGGTATTCCTAATTCAGGTACATTCTTACCATTACAATACTATGAAATACAAGGAACCTTGCTAAACGTTAACTAGTAATATCAAAATTCCCAAATCAGCTCATGGCATGATTTGCAGTAGCTACTGCTAAGAAATGAGGTTTTGAAATTTACTAAAAAATCACAGAGAGAAAAGATACCAAATTGAAACACATTTCCTGTTAGAAAACAACAGCAAATRTGAAGATGGGAATCTGGGCCTTTAGCTGTACAATCCTATGGACTATAAAGATAAAAAAAGGAAGGCAATGTTCAGCACTGATAGAGCTATATATAGATAGATAGATATCCTTCAGGCAGATAAGGCCAGATTGCATAATGTGACAGGTAATAAGTAACATAATAATGGGTGTTATGTAAAATAAAAAGGAGTCTTTCCCCTCATTTGTTCTAAAATGTAATTTGTGAGCTTTACTCTTTTTCAGCTCCTACTTCGCATATTTTAACCAATTTTAGTGTTGAATTAAAAGAAGAGTAATTGAATTTGCAGTGCACGGTATACAAACAGAATTATAAAATCATGTTTGATTTCTACATCCTCTGATTCTTCAAGCCTAGTGTAAAGAGAGCTGTCAATATATATGTCATATATATAGGTCAATATATATGTGATATCTTCTTTATATGAAGATATGAAAAAAGCAAACATTGCATTCACCACCCAGAATATTTCTTTGTATCCAAAGATGGATCCCAATTTTAAGTCCATTAAAGGGCCAGCGATGATGAATCAACTGGCTTGATTTGGATGCAGTGGATTCAGCAATAGGTAATATGCCTCAGTGCATGTGCAGCTACATCAGGCGTATGTATTTTGCAAAAGGAAGCTTACCTGCCCATTTTTYCCCAGTTCCATTTCAACTATTGCAACAGGAGTGTTTATCTGATCAATGTGCCTCAACTGTGCCTTCAGGTCCACTCTCCAGTTCATGTTTTTCAGGACATTATCCCAGCGGCTCTGATTGATCAGGCTCTCGTGGATTTGGGTCCGGTGGTTCTTCCAAAATTTTGCAATGACTGCAGCCTGATCTGATGTGATGCCACCTTGTTTTTTGGTCTGGGCAGTGAGGAAAGCTTCCAGCTGATTCAAATCCATGTCTGCTGAAGCAATTGACTGTAGGAAAATAAAGGGAGTAAAAGGGAAAAGCTTGCTTAACTGAGGACTTAAAGGACACATCTTTAGGGTTTGACAAATATGGGATCTTAAGGGGGTTGCACAAACAAACCAGGTTATGCAAATAACCTAACACTTCTCATTAAAACTCCATTTGCAAGTGTCTACTACTAATCTCAGATTCCAGCCCCACAGCAGCTGGAGGGGAGTGGGTTGGCTCCAGAATGAGCTGGGAGCACCTCTGGGAATTCAGCACTGGTATGGGGTAGCAAGGAGGCTTCTCCCTGTCTCCTGGCCCTTTCCCCACTGTGCCACAGGGACTCCCAAATGGACAATGCCACAAACACTGTGTCAGGTCTGGCACYGCACTGCTGCCCAGGAAACAGGAAGGCTGGGACACAGAAGGTGAGCTCGTGGGCTGGAACAATGGAGGCACAGCCCAGCTCACTGCAACACCCACAGTTTCATCTGCCACCTCCACACCACAAACAAGGAAGCAAAACTGGTAAGTGGTGCACCAGCAAAGGCAGGGCCTGCAGCAGCAAGAGCACAAGCCTTTCAAGGGAAAGTCAAAATGCAACTGCATTTTTTCATCTGTATTATTCTATCCATAAGGCCCAAAAAGCCTTAACAATGCACCTGCAGCTTCTTTTAGAGCATTGGTGGACTTTGTCAGGCTTTATCTGTATTTTGTAACAGAATGGAAGGGGTCATTTACTCCTCATCTCTGCGCAGCAACAGAAATTATTACTATTATTATTCCTAAAAATTTTAATACAGATATCCAGTTTTTTCCATCTATTTTTCCAAAACTGATAAACTCACAGCCTTGTATTTGCATTGCCTCAGTGGCACTAGCTGCTGCTATATATGGCCACAAAGGGAGCACGGGAGGTAGAAAAAGGAAGCTGTGGTTAAGCTTCCCCATYGTCATTTCAAGCAGATGCTTTTGCTATGTTTTCACACAAAATGGATGCAACTTCTCCAAAATGAGCACACCACCTCCAAGCACATGCTGACATGGAGCACAGCAAGGTGAAGTGCAGCCAGTCCCYGGGATTTGCCTCTATTTAATCTTCCTTGACGTGGTAGTGCTACAGCCACATTCCAGGCACTAGGGAACCGCAGCCTCATTCCTTTAGCCAGGGCTGTGACATCGTGTGGCTTTGGGCTGGACACACACACTGTGCACCTCACACTGCCTGTCTGCAAACTGGGCAGTGCTGATCTAAAAATGGAGGTGTTTGTAGTGTTTTTTACAAGGGATGAGCTGCCTTGCCTTGCTTTCACAATAGATCAGCTGCCATCTGTTACGTGATTGAGAAAAGAAATGGCAATCAACACTAGGAGTAAACCCTCAGCTGTATTAAGGCTTCAGCTTAATAGGAGCATCTGTGATTTTATTACAAAATCTGAGCTGCCTAGTGCACCATTCTGGCTTTTCTATAGGGCATTTGACATATTGGTACATACTGCTTGCTTTATACCAGAAATATTTAACTTAGGAGGTAATTATCCTGTACTAACTCATTATGCTGGAAGTGAAAACAGCATTTCTTTTTATTTCCAGAAGAAAAGCTATTCAGACTTACAGTCCTTTTCTACAGCCACATCTTACACTCTCTACTAACAGCAGTGTGGAGTATTTTCTGCTTCAACATTTTTCACATCACTGCATCTGCGTTTGTGTGCTGTGTGACACTGCTCCTGCTCGTGTACTCCTCCTGTGCTGGCTGATGTGAATGGGAGGAGGAGGGCAGGTGAATCAACAAGCACAGACCCCAGCATCTTCAGCAAGCCCTGTCAAGATCAAGTTCAGATGCAGACTTTCTTCCCAGTTCAGCTGTGCAGAAAATTGCCTTCTGTTTTATTCCTGTGCAGAAACCAAGAACACAAACTGTGTCCTCTGCACTGAGTGAAGCAAAGGTGTCATGGCAAAACACCTCATTTGTGTTAAATGTTAACCTAATGCAGGTTCATGGTGATACCAGGCACCCCTTTTCTAGGCTTGATTTCATAACCTTCGAGCATTTCACATTTGCAATCCTCTGSAATTTTTTTTTAACCTCACTCCCTTCACAACAACCCTTTTTGCAAGATGCAGCAAGATTTCTGGCAGTGCCCTTCTAAGCTGATAAAAAACTGCAGACACAAAGTTCCTTATTGTGCTTGACACGTGATATAAATCTGACTTTGAAGCGTATCCAGACAAGGGAGCTTATGACCAAACTTGAAATTTTAAGCATAAGGGACACAAAACAATATTACTAGAGCATATATAGGACAGTTCAACCTGGCTATTTGGTAAAGATCATCAAGAGATTGATTAATTAAGGTGTGGTGTGAGCTACATTTAAAAACTCTGCACCTTTATGTATTATAAGCACCCTGATACAGTTTGCTACCAAAAGAGTGCCACATAAAACCAGAGGGAGGAAACCATGTGTGATAACTAGCCATCATTCATACCTCTCTCATATACACATGTGCACATGTGCACACAACAGGGACAGTTTGATACCCTACACACAAAAGAAACTGACTGCATACAGCCAAGAACCCAAAACGTAGCAATCATACTGCATTTTGGTGCAGTATTTATCAGACAATGCATACCTTAAATAACACAGCCTTGTAATCCATCATTCAGACTAGAATCTCTCCCTTCTTGGAAATACGACTACTACTTAAAAATTCCAGTTAATTTTTTTCAAGGAAGTGGGTATAAACAATTAATGAGTTATATTTTGGTACAGCCACATGAAGACTTCAATAAGTGGAGACATATCTTCTTTGAATTTCCTAAACAAATCCCACTGGCTATAATGGTTTTCAAGTCACATATGAGCAGTATCTCATTTTAGTATTCTTTTTCATCTTAACTTGGAAACATTTCACTGTGGACAAAAAAAAAGACTATTTAAAGTCTTTGCTGATCTTTCTGGTCTCTTGTTGCATGAACATTTACACAATCTATTCTTTAAACAAATGTAATTCTACTCCAGTGCTGATATGAAGGGCCTCAGTTCAGAATTTTTTAAGCTTGGGAAATGTTTTATTTTAACTTGGCAAAAAATTATATTTCAAATCATATTCTGCATAGCATTACAAACAGTTCTTTCTATTACTTTTAACAATGCTCATTTATTACATAGAATATCCAATTACAGTGGATACATCTGATTGGTATTTCTAAGGATTGATTTAAGTTAGAACATGAGTGGTTCTTCTGTGCTTATATCTGGAGACAGATGAAATATATCTGATTATAAGTCTCCCTCTCATGCTATTAAACCCCCAGGAGCTTCAGATGAGCATTTATCAGCCCCAGGACAGTGACAATTATCAGCTGTTGTTCAACTCCAACTGCCACGGTGAGGACTGTTTCACTGCTGGAATAAACAATACATGCACAGTTTAGCATCCTAACTGGAAAATTTTCAGAACTTAAAGGTATTGAAACCTGTTTTATCCATCTGCTGCTAGAGCTGAATCACTGTCAGCATTGGTCTAAGAGTGAAACATCTTATTATTGCCAATTTCTTAGCTCAGACAGACCTTAAAGTGCAGAATAATTGCCATATCTTCAGTCACTGTACTGTTAGTGACACATCATTATGTTATAGAGACTTTATACTCAGGTAATTTCAGTTTTTGTTGGTAATCACAAGTAATTTACCATTTCAACATAAAAATCTTCAACTAACAAAACCCAGAAAAGTTCTCTTAAGAATGTATAGAATCACAGCTGTTCTATGCCAGTGCCAAATGCAAATTAACTTTACTGTGACTATTCACTTAAATATCTAAGTAAGAAAAGTAAGAAATATCTATTTCAAAACTAGAGTCTGTAAAACAACACCATTAGATATTAAAAATTTCCTCAYATTAAGTATTTTGTGATTTGGTAAAACACTTCTTCTTTTCCTTCCAAGAAAGCACAGCTTATGGACAGTATGTCATTACAAGCACACAGATCCTTTACTTTCCAGAGGCTGGGCAGATGCTTTTGCACAGCAAGAAACAGTTTTAGTCATACTGAATTCTCCTTGTGTTCTCCTTCAACACAAACCCACTGTGTCTTCAAATACAATTCAGCCAATAAAAATAAGACTTCAAATACCATTTCCTTAATGAAACAATATTTGGTGATCTGGAGAGTTTTGTATTAGCCTAATTAGATCTATCAGACATGTGCCCTGGTGCACAGAACAGGAAAACAGACTTAAATTCATTATCTCTTCTGAGAAATAAAGCCTGACAAGCATGCAGTACTAGTGAGAAACAACAATTGGTAAAACCCACTGGGAAAAAAAAGAACACATTTCATTTTCAGAAGAAAAACATTACTTGTCAACCATCACAGAAGAGCTCTAAGAGCTGGGCACAGCAGCACATGGAGGCATTTCCTCCAGCTGACCCCCAGAAGTGCAGGCTGCTGCCAGCCTGCAGCACAAAGAAATCCCAAGCTCAAGGAAACAAACAACTCAGTGCCATGGACTGTGCTACTGAACTCACCTCCTCAGGCTTTTGGGAGGTGGGGTAAAAGGTTATTCCTGCATCACAGCCCCTCTCATTCCTGTGCTTTTAGAAACAGAACCCTGCATGCCATTTCTCAGCCCCCAGGAATGCATGCTGGGAGCCGTGGAAGCAGCTGCAGACAGGAGGAACGTGCCAGGGAACCTTGCTCAGCTGAACATTTTCAGCACACAAAGCCCATTCTGGGTAACACCAGCGTGCATCTCTCACTTATCAGCCTCAGGATGAAACATTTCCTGGATTTGGGGGCAAACAGCAGCGGCCTGCAGGGAAGAGAAGGAGCTCAGAACAGCACGAGTGCTGCTGACACTGTGCTATCTGCCAGAGTCAGCTCAGCGTGTTCCTCTGCAAAGAGCAGCTTCTGACAGGAGGAATCCAACATCTTCCCAACCCTGTGGTTTCTGGGTCTTCCTTTGGATGCACGAGCCTGACTCTCCCAAGGGCTGCTGAGATGTCCAGCTCTGCAATAAACGAGCTGTTCCCACAGATAGTCCCTGGATGTAAATCCAGAAGACTTTCCCACRTTTCTGGAGATAGTGGAGGTTTTCAACTAGTTGGTAGGTTGTGCCTCACAAACACTGTTTATTACAGTCCAAGAGCTCTCCTGAGAATCAGAATTAAGATAAAATTAGATACAACAGCCTGCAGCCTGTCTGCACTTGGAAATGGTGATCCATCTTTTGGGAAAAAAAAGCCCCAAAACGAAAGGCTTCTACACCCCCCACAAATTTCTAAGTCAGAAATCACAGGCGAACCCAATTCATTTAGTATTTCTACCACAAAGTAGAAAGATTTTAACTCATCTTTAAGTCTTCATTGAATCCATGGGGGATCATACRAATTCTTTTATTCACATTCCATACCACGTCCCAGTATTACTTTTATTTACCTCTTATGGGGCTGTAGTGAAAGCTAAAAGTGAAATAAAACAGTTTGCTAAGAGAAAAGAACCATTGAACCTGGGAACCATTAAGAGGTTAATAAATACATTTATTTATTAATAACTAGCTTACTTTTTTCTAGTATGTAACAGGTCTTCTGCAACAACTATTTTTTTATTCCAACCTTTTSGTTCCTTGCCAAGGAGGACCTCACCAGGTCAACACAGGTTCAGCAGACTTGTAAATATTTTTGAATTTGACTTCTGATTTTCATCAAGCTTTCTCCTTGGATGGGAAAACTCACAAGAYACACCAACACAAAAATTATAGAACTGTTACTGCAGATGGGAAAAACGTGTGTGTGGATGATCAAGTTTCAGGCAAAATTACATCCTTCCTGTGTTCCTGATCTTATTAAGCTTGATTCCACACAGACTCGTCAGCTGTACACATGAGAGGAAAATACTCTTCTCAATGGGTCACTTCCATGCTTCTTCACTCACCCCTCCATCTTCACCCCCACAATTTCCAAGCTCCCACCAAGCMGAAATCCCCTAAAAAACCAACTTTTTTTTTTTTGCATAAAAGCTCACCAAACTATGTTCTCTGTTAAAATTACTTTTTTTTGCTTTAAAGTTCAATCACAGGGGAGTGAATATTCGGCTATTTTTGACCTAGCTTACAAGTGAACACAAAAGAGACCTTAGCATTAGTTTTTAAAAGCATGTGAAGCGACCACAGTATTTTTTCTCCAGCCTCCCCCTGCCAGCAGCCTGTGCAGCTGCTAGAAATGCCCTGTTTGAACTCACAACACCATAAAACACCACTTCCTAAATTTATTTGCAGAAGGTGTCATTTTACTGTGGTGTGAAGATGCATTTGATGACAAAAGAGGATGAAGGGCTGATGAAAACAGGCAGCCACCAGAAGAGCCGCAACCTGAGCCGTGTTCCTGTGGTCACATCACGCTTCCTGGAAACCTCAAGTGGCTCCCCCGCTCCAGAAAACATCTTCAGCTGAAGGAAAACTGAGAGCCATCAGGATTACTCAGTTTGGACCTACTCTGTCTACAGAGTAGACATTTAGACACTTACAGAACTTATAAAGCAAACAATAATAACAAAAYCAGAACAAGCCCACCCACGGATAACATCACTCATAGGTGGATATCCAAACGATGCCTGCAGACTCAGATTATGAGAAGATACTAAAAGCTTGGATTTTAAGCAATAAACATAAAAAAAAGCACCAGCCCTTCCTTCCTGTGTTAAGTTCTCAAAACATTTGTATTATCTAAAATAGAAAGAGGAAGAGTTATACAAGAAAAAAGGCAATGGAGAGTGCTTTCAGAGAGCACAGATAGGTTGGACCGGCTGGAGGGAGATAAAACATGGAACAAAACAGAAGTTCTATTAATAGCARATGTACTTGTAACAATAAAGGTGATATATCAGGATTAAAAATATAAACATACTGAAATTAAAAACACAAATATAAATTGTGTAACCTGACCTGTACTCTACTGAATTACAGCAAAGAAAAAAAAAATTCCCACATTTTGTCAATAGTTTTCTCCCCACTCAAGTTCAATTTTTTGCCGTGGTTTAGGAAGCATTTTGCCTCTTGGGGTGGAGGGAAAGAAATGTCACATTTCCAGTAGTTCTTAAAGATGCAACCGTATTACAGAGAAGTTTGAGAGGTTTAACCTCTTTCAAAATGAATGTGCACACACATGTGCTCCCTGAACTCGGATTCAGCAGAAGGGAGCTGTTTTCTTGGAGAACATACAGATTTTTAGAGGTTACATTATTCAGTCTAAAATGGTTTCTTCTCCAGTCCTGAAGGAGCTGGATTCAGAAGCAAGAGCCCTCATCAGATGAAAGCTGTTTAATGGACTATTGCCAAAGACAGAGAGGTAAACAAAAGGCAGAAGAAATCCAGATAGAACAGAAAATACCAGATGGTAAATAAAAAAAAAAAATTCACGGGAGGGAGTAAAAGCAGGAAAAGAGAGACAGACACACTGACAGTCCTGGAACTGCTGACATGACCTGTCATTCCCTCAGGAGACCACGTGCTCAGCCCTTTCTTCTTCCCCTCTGCTCTCTTACAATAAAAGAGATCTGTRTTTATCAGGTTTCTACAATCATCCTGGGAAAATTACTTGCTGCTGTGGACTACTGCTTCATGTCTAATCTCATTTCACTTAGGAGAGTTAAAAATAGAAGTTGGAGCACTTCTTCATTTTGAAGACATGGAAAAAAAAAAGTTGTAGCCCTACTCTGAGTGCAGTAATGGTGCAGACATTAGCAGAGCTTGTTGGAGCTTTGCAAACAGTGATCCTGTCAGTGAAATCAGCACAAACTTGCTTTATTATGAACCAAGCACAGAAACAGACCTAGTATCGTGAATTAAATTTCCACTTTTACTCAGAGTACCTTAATTGTCTGCATCTTAAAAGTTAATGGTTACCTCAGCTAATCTGTCCCTTGGCTTGCATTTGGACATAAAGCAGAGATGCTCTAGCAGTGAAAAACATGAGCTATATGAGTCTCATCCCTCCACTGCTGCCATATACTCTCTTTTAGTGGCAAATTCTGACTCCAATCTCTGCTCTCCTTCTTTCCCAGCACWACTGTGCATTACCTGTTATTGCCACTCTAAGCAGCAGCTGGAGTTCCATTTCCTACCTGGAAGAAGAAGGATTTCTTCACTCCAGCCCAGGCTGGGAACACATCCCTGCCTTAGCCATAACCCTGCAGACCCTGTGTKTCAGAGCAGCACACAGATCAGCCARGAAAGGAGGCAAGCTTACAGACTACACTGCTTCACAGGAAGCAAGCAACAGTGCTCTGCCAGCTGGTCCTTCACCACCTATTTTGACAACTCATGTTACATGCTGACAGAGCTGACAGGTGAGAGGGAAGCTTCCATTCTCAGGATCCCAGCCACCAGGGCTTCCTTTCAGCACAGGGAAAATGGTTTTCCCTCCTGTCAGCTCAGTGAAACATAAAACATGTTCCCCAAACCAGCAGCAGCCTAGTGGCTGCAAACAGCCGAGCCTTTATGAGGAGAAAGGAGCAGCAGGTCAAACTCCTCAGCACAGGATTCCCAAGTGTAAATCCTCCTCTCCATCTCTGTTGCTGGAAAACATCACCTGACAGGAGCTTTCTCCCAAAGCAGGGAGCTCGGAAGAAACCATCTCTCACTTTCCCATAAAGACCTAGTTGCCATTTCCTGTATCAAAATTTATCTCTGCACTAAATATCATTAACATTTTGGGGAGAGGAAAAGCTAATGGTGTGATCAAACAGCTAAGACATCGACCAAAGCCCTCTCCAAGAGAATCCCATTAAACACTAATGACTGCTTTGATTACCCCAGAGAGGGTGGTTCTCTGTCTCTGTCAGGATGGGCTGCTGGAATCATCCATCAGTAGAACTGGCCAAGCCATCAGGTTTTCCCAAGCTTGTAGAAACTCCTCCCCAGCCCTGTCCCTCCCCACCCTGTCCCTGCCCAGCCCTGTCCCCCCCAGCCCTGTCCCCCCCAGCCCTGTCCCCCCAGCCCTGTCCTCTGCTGCATACTCACTGCTGTGGCTGGCAGAGCTTGCAGGGACCCCACCAGTGGAAACTGCCTGGTGCTGAAAATCTGCTTTTAGATTTCACATTTTTAGGCCACAACTGCTAGAACCTTCAGCAATGAATTGCTCCAAGACACTGCAGCCCTTGGCATCAAAAATAATTCAATTAATTTTTCCTGTGGCTTTTGTCTTTTAGTCAATTGGAGGCTACTCCTATTCAGTAAACTCCCTGCCATTTGTCCACATGAACTGGACAACTTCATTAGAGCTTTCTGTTCATTATAAGACTTTTTATAGATTTCCTGACATGTCATAAAATGAACAAACCCACTTTCCTTGCAAAGCAAATGTAAATCATAAATGTACCATTTTTTCTTTGACAGAAAAAGGGAGGTACAAGCATTTTTCTCACTTCAAAAATGGTAAAAATTTGAGCTAAATGAAAAAATAAAAAAGGAATCACAACTAATCCAAATACACAAAATATTTCTGCCATGTGTGACTGTGTAAAACTAAAAGGTACTTATACAAACAGCTTGTCAGAAGAGAATAAAAACCACTCTTGAACCAGAAAAGGCAAAAAGAGTCTGAGAGAACAGCACATCTGATGTGACAGTCTGAAAAGAGACAACAAAGCCATGTGTAAATGTCAGACAAGGAGTAAAAATGTCTGTTGATTACTTGCCTTTCACACAGATACTACTTCAGTGTCTGCCTGTATCTTCAAAACATATTTCATAATCCTGGCATCAGAGTTCAGAGAGACTGCAAAGAAAGGAAAGGAAAAACTACCCACCAAGCTGAGGTAGAAATCTTTTGGCAAAGATCCCAAAACATCTCAACCAGAAAAAAAATCGAACCTTATTTGGAAAAAACCCCACAGATTTTGCTCAAACTAAATTTGTATTGCCACTTTTTACTGTTAGGGAAGAGAGAGAGATGTGAACAAAACATGCTTTCAGAAATGTATTAACATGCACAATGACATGACACAATGAAAAAAATATTTTTTAAATAGTTAGAAAAACACTTAAGGCTATAAACTGTTTGGACAAGTTGGCTGTTATGTCACAYTTTCTCTGAATAGTATATTTTATGTCTTGTTTTCATGAGATTGGTGCAGTCTGTTTTTACTTAGATGAAACCACATATAAACCAGCATTTTAAAGAGGTAAATATAGAATATGCCAAAGAACTAGAGGGATAAAAAAAGGCATTCCAAGATCACTGTCACCTTTAAAAATTCAACTTGCAGTCCTCAAGCACAGCAGATAAACAGATACTGAACTCCAGTGGGAACTGAGAATGAGGAAGGAGTCCCAGGCTTGCTGTACAATTCTAAAACTACCAACTTTATAAAAGATAGAATACTCTGAATTAGATCCTGGCTATCAACCAGAACCTGGTGCTCATGCACTGTAAACAAAGCAAAAGGCAAGTCCAACTTACTTTGTTCAAACAGTCCAATTTTTAAATAGTTGGGTGGCTAAAATAAGCAAAGGAAGATCTGGTTTCCTTGTTTATGATTGGTAAATCCAATGGTAAAAAAATATGGAAAACTACTGTGCTTAAGCTTCAGGTGTTAAGAAAACAAAACAAAAATGCCTTCCCCTCAAAACAAACAAACAAACTGCCAAAACAAAACAAACCCAACAAAAACAACCACACAAAACAAACCAACCAACCAAAGCCCACAAACCAACCAAGCCAGTTTGGTTTCCCCAATAATGAGCCCTTAATCCTTCACAACACAGGCCATCACTGTTCCACCCATTCTTACTTACTCCATAAATGAATCCTTCCCTTAAAATTCACAGTGTAAAAGCATACATTTATAATGATAATTATAAAATTAAAAATGAGGTATTTTAGGCCCTTCCTTTAAATAAAATGACTCAATTCACCTTGTTATAAAATAAATCATTCCCCAGGGATGATCTTGGAGCCCTCCCAGAAAGCTGCAGCTAATCCTGACTGCCCAGGGAGCTCCTGGGGAAACAGAGGAGCCACTCAGCAGCTCAAGCTGTCAGATGTTCTCACCCGACAACTTCTGTCCCATTGGGTTTTAGGACTAAAACATCAATGGAAAAGGACTTCATGTAACATTTGCAGTGCCTGGTATTTTGTGCCACTAAAGTTTTCTTTTTTTTTTTTCTTCTTTTTTAAAAAAATAAATAAACTATTGAAAAAACAAATGTCGTCCTCCAAATGTTGAAGAAGTCAGGCTCCATCATATTTGGTCACCAGACTGGAAGAAATCCAGAGTACAAGCTTCAAACTGCAATAATTCAATAATTCTAGCCATACAAGCAGATTTTAGCCATACCATACAAAATTTTTAGTCTTGTCTTCATTTTTTTCTTTCTAATAAGTTGTTGGATACACTGCACCCAGCTGCTACACACTAGCACAGTCAAAAATCTAAACTACATCATGCCAAGATTGCAGCTAAGTGTTAAAAATAATTTAAAATTTCAGATGTTCAGCTTGTAAAAAGGTTGAGTTGTGTCATCCCAATTTCCTTTTCATACACTAGCTGTGAATTTCACTCAAGTGCATACCACACTCCTGCATCTTTGACAGAGTGCTACTCAATGTGTTAATCACTCTCTCTGAAGAAAGAGAGCAAGAAAGGTCTATTTTCTGCTCAGCTGTGTGGCAGCCTCACATGAGAGCAGTGAGGTTGAAATGAATATTTTTACTTCCTTGACACCATCAGTTGGCTCCTAGAGCAAGCAAGAACTCATCTTCCTTCACACCAGTTGTAAGAGACACCATTTTTAGAGTATCATTTAATAAAGAACAAAATTTCAGCACTGAGCCTTTCCTTTCCTTTCAGTCTTTCTTTATGCATCAAATTGAAGATGAGACAGCTGAAGTTCTCCCCTTTTCAGAGTCCCACATTTAAAAGAGGAAAGACAACTCAAAGTAGTCCAGAAAATCACCTGTGCTGTGAGATGATGGCACTGAGCCTCATTACCTTCTTCATCATTTCCCACACACTTTGGGGAGTAGGGAATGGAGCCTTGGTGGTACTGAAATAAAGGCATGAAACTACATGTGAAGCCTAAGGGAGTCCTTCTCCCTTTTCAAATATATTCCATACAGCATGTGTTTTGATGAATACTAATGAAGCATAGTAAAAGCATTTAATTTGGAATAATGATCTTCAAAGGCAAGATCTGACTTCCTGTTCTTCAATCAGAGTAGACTTTTGTTCAGGTCAAGAGAAACACTGTGGGGATCAGGTTGGAATAATGAATTTCAGCATAACCAATATATTTCCTTTTCTGTGCATAGGAGTGTCTGTGCGCACACACCCCTCTATATACACAGAATATGCTGCTCACAGACACACACATGTGTGTGCAGCTTATGAAATCACACCTGTAGGGTTTGGGGTTTTTTGGTTGATTTTTTTTTGAGAAATGGGGTCATTAATGATGAAAATGCTACACACTTGCAGAAGTATGTACAAATGCAACAAACTAAACCATATATTTGGATGGGAAAGYGGGAATCAGCAGGACATGAAGCACTGCCACCACCAGGGAATCCACCTTCCTCAGCAGCATGCTGCTCTGGAAGTCCATTACCTGGCAATTAGCAGATTTAAGATCCAGCAGGGCACTCTAAAACTCAGAGGTAGTGCAGAGGCATTAGACACGAGAAGAGCCAGCACTGGCCTGCCTGCTCTAGAAACACACAGGGAGCACCAACCTCCACAACTGGGGCAAAGCAACCAGATCTCTGCTTGCAGAGATGTAATCACCACTGTAATTAGGAGAGAGAGAGAGACAGAGAGAGAGAGAGAGAGATTTGCTTCTTGTTTGGGCAATACAGAGTCTACCACACCTGTTACAGATCAGTGACGCAGATCTGATGACGTTTCTTTAATCTACCACTTTGCCGTAGCTAACCTTAAAATAAAATAAAAAAAAAAAAAAAATACTGCAAAAGGTCATGTAAACCATTAAACTTCAGGTGAGCCATTTTCACTGAGGTGGCACAGCCACAGAATGTCAGCACTTCACAATCCCAGATGAAACGAGCCTTTCTGTCTCAGTCAGTTATAGAAAATACCACTCATTAAATGGACAATGTCGTAAMGGTGGGAGCCCTTTTGTTTCTGTCTGCCTGGAGGATTTGCAGATGTAGTTAGCTGAGGTTTGTAATGTACAGGCTCCTTGTTCACAGCCTGTTGTTTAAAACAATGCTCGTGGTGCAAAACAGCATCACCTCCAAATCCCAGAGCCACCAGCATTAACACCACCTCCTACACATCTCCTCAGGAATCACAGTACCAGTGAAAACAACACTGTAAATGTGAGAGGCTCTACAACACAAATCCCAACTTTTGCAACTTGAGAAATCACGAAAAAGTAATGAAGAAAATCCCTAATGATGCAGGCACGCTGTTCTTTCTAGCTGACATACCTAAGCAACAAATTGCTGCTGCAGGCAGTGGAGCACTGATCTTACCACTCCTGGCAATGTTCTTCAACCCTGTCACATTCTGCACCCAACCTTCCTCTCCACTTCAGTGTTTTCAAGCACCTTCCCCCTCCACTTTATGTGACCTGCCAGCTGTGCCAGTTCCCTTGTGAAGTGAGCACACGTACACCAACCTAAAAGCTAAAATAACTCCCAATAAAAGCAGTGAGAGTGCTTTGGGATAGTGCCCATGCACATTTTCATCACYGCAATTCAGTAGGCGCTAGTTCCAGCAAACATTACATTTTCTACCCTCCTAAGACAATGCTGAAAAAGGGGAAAAAAAGAAATAATAACTGTGGGATTAGAGTTTATACAAGAAAATGTATGCTGCAACACCAGACACTGGTGAGCTGACAACTGAGCTGTGCTYAGATTAGCAAGCTACATAATAGTGGTGTTTAGCTAAATTAAAAAAAAAAAAGGCTATGATTTTTATTTAGTTGTTCCAGGAAAACATTAATTCAGATAATAATAATTTTCTCATGTATGTCCTATTATAACACTATAGACATTCCCTCCCTCACAAAATTCTGTGCAATGTTATTAATACATTTTCACCTAGTTCAACAACAAATAGAATTATCCATTATAAGCCCAGTCATTCACTGGAGTGAAAAGTATAACACTACATGGGACACATTTTTGGGTAGAAAATAGGGGGACAAGTACTTTTTTCCTTCTCCCTGAATCGAGAAGAATTAGGTTTTTTAAAAGATTTTCTTTTTAGTTAGTAGATGCAGGCACAACTGCAAATCTAAGTGGCAGAAAGCAAGCAGCCTCTCCTATTAGCTCTTCCACAATTATTTTATCTCAGACTGAAGCTGCTCTCCATCTCAGCCTTCCAGAAGTTTGGAGTTTGGACAACTGCAAAGTGCTCTGGAGTTCATGACCCAGCCCACACATTTGAGGAATCACAAAGTATCTGAGAAGAGGGAAGATTRGCAACTCTTTTCCCTTATTAAAAAATGCAAGAACTCATTTATTTTCCATCAGTTAGCAGAAATTGTTAGCAGAAATGTTTCTGTTAGCAGAAATCCTTGCTGAAGAAGCAAAGGCCTTTATCCTCCACAGCTGAGGGAATCTTCCAAGAGTTTTTCTGCTCTGACTTTTCCCATGAGGACAGGACCCTGTTATGAAGATGGAGYTGTCTCTTCCTTGTCAAACAGGGGTAAAAATGCTTTGGAAATCCCTCCTGAGGTCACAACAGCAACTTCATAGAGAAAGGGCTGSAGTCCCTAGCACGAGGGTGACAATCTTTAGGGACAACACATTTACAAGCTCTTATTATTGTTTATATAATATTATTTATAAATATATTTAACAACATATATAACATATAATTCTATATTATAATTAAATATATAATTACACATATTATATAATTTTTGTATATTATTTATATCGTCTATATACCATTCACATATCAGGATATTTATTACAGATGGTAACTTCCTCAGTATTTGTCAAAAAAAAAAAACCAAACCAAACAAAACAACTTATAAATCAAACATAAATTCTACTCCTCATGCTGAAACTTTTATTATTACTTAGCCTACGTAAAGTTTGTTCCAAAGTAGAAGACTTGAAACCCAGCAGCCAAGGATCCCGTTCAATAAATGCGAGAGGTTACTGCCACCAAAAGGAAAACAGCGGGATTACTTCACGTGGAAAAGAACTATGACCGGTGGATTAATACKGTAAATTAAACTTTTGTAAGAAGCAGACAAATTTAGTGTTTTAATCAGGATGAAATAACCTTTGAAAAACCAAAAAAAGCTGGGGGTGAGAATTCACAAATGCTGCTCTCCCTCAGTTTCTCAGTGCTTTGCAGCCTTAAGGGACAGGAGGCTGGGAAGGATGAAGGCAGAGGGCAAAAAACAATTAACAGAACATTGAAATCATATGGCTCTCCAGGGCCAGCCTTCCTAGGGCTTTGTCCTGCCTTCCAGGATTCTCCACACAAGAAATTAGATTTTTTTTTTAAAGTAACTTTAAGAAAGAAACATGATTTCACTACAAAATAAATGTGGCATTTTAGAAAGAGGTCAGCTGATTCATGCATATTCAGCAGATAGATGGGCAGTAAAGGAACCAGGTGGAAGAAGCAGATCATAATGACACCTTTTACAAACATMAACCCAGCACTACTCTCTGTATAAACCAGGGGGAGAAAAATTGAAATTTTTTATTGCTACAGTGAATATGATAGACTTTTATTCATCCCCAAGCTTTGCACGGGTGGAATGCAGAAAGGTACTGTGAAGTCCTTCACCTTGTTTAAACTCAGATCCAGCGAAAGCAAGAGGTTGCTTTATGGCCCAGATCCATGTTTACTGCCTAGAAGACACCAACTACTACACCAATTAAGTCACAGGGGCAATGAATCTCTCTGCTTCTCTTGSCATCCTGCTGTTTGCTCCCCTGCCTCCACCACCCAGAGGAAGATGGAAAAAATAAAACCACAAAAAGGTAACTAAGACATATTTTTTCCCCTGGCTTTTGTAATTTTAATCATAGAGATTTTTCACAATCAAGTATCAAAACTGGAATAAATAAGCTCATAAATTCACATGGCAATTGACAAGGAAGGGAAAAGGCAGATCTTGCAGTAAGTTTTGCTTCTTCAGGAGATGCTGAGGAGACACCAGCACCCAAGAGGTGCATCCAAAGACCAAGATGTTGTAAGCACAGAGGATCACTTTTGAAGTTTGCTGCTATCAGCAAATACAGTGCTACACAAAAACGCTCCAGGTTTAAGTCAGGGAGATACTAAAAGAGGAAGATCAGTTTAAGCCTCCCTACTTCCAAAGCACAGCCCCGATATCAACCTTCCCCCCCAAAACCGGCAGGTGTAAAGGAAAGAGGGCCCTCAGAGCAGTCGCCCCCTCAGAAGGGGCTCTTTTAGGGTGCTCTAGAGCACAGATCCTACAAGGATCCATGGAACTTGGCTGTCACTTCCTTTATGTTACCCGCTAGAAAAAAGCCCACAGAGCCCTGAARGAATCAGTTTTAAGGATTCAGTTTCCACTGCAGGCTTCTCGGGGCACCACACGAATCTGATCATTAAATAAACGACAGAACCTTCATAAAGGCAGAAAGCGAGTGACATAATCCTCATCAAATTCCAAATCTCTCAATTCTATTTAAAACTAACGACCACGTTTATAAATGCGGCCAATCCAAGCGTGCACTCATCCACAAGGTGGCAGTGGCCATCCAAGGATTTAGCACCTGGAGGCTCCCTGAGCAGCATGCAGCTCTCGGGAACTACACAACGCTTTAAACGGAGACCAAAAGGCTCGATTATGGGGAAAAAGATCTTTTCCCTTGCACAAAAATCAAAATCTGTTGACTAAGTAAACTGCCTTGCCTCGTGATTGGTGGTGCTTTTCTTTTCCTCACAAGAAAGCTGCAGTCCTTCTCAGAGAGGAACAGGTTCGTGTTTCCAGGGGCGCAGACCCCAGAGCGCCGCCGCTCCCGGCACAGCGCGGGCCTGAGGAGCGGCGGCTCCCAGGGAGCCTCAAGCGCAGGATGGCGGAAGGAGCGGAGCTTCATGGGACCCAGCACAGGGAACCATGGAGCCCCGCTCCCGGCCCCATCCCCAGCAGCCACACCCTGCGCTGGAGAGCAGTGTCCAAACGCTTCTAGAGCTCCGCCAGGCTGTGCTGTGCCCTGGGGAGCCTGCTCAGTGCCCAGCCCCGCTCCGGGCGCAGAACCTTTCGCTGATATCCAACCAACCCTCCCCTGCCACAGCTCCAGGCCGCTCCCCGCACCGGGCTGCGCCCGCTCCGGGATGGAGACAGAGATGCCGGGCAGGGCAGGGCAGTGCTCTGGGCCCCGCACCCCGAGCCCCCCGGAGGAGGGGATGCCGGACACCGGCGGGAGGGCGGCTTCCCCCGGACCGCGGCCCCTTCCCCCCGCCACCGGTACCTGCAGCAGGCCGCCCATCTTGGCGCGCAGGGCGCGGAACTCCTCCGGCGTTGCCTCGGGGTAGAGCTGGGCGCGCAGCAGCTCCTCGGTGATGCCGGCGGTGCCGTGGAAGGCGGCCTGGGCGATGCCGCTCAGCAGCGCGCTCAGCGGCCTGCAGCCCTCGGACGGCGGCGGCGGCTCGGGCGCCGCCATCGCGGGCAGGGCGCGTCCGCGGTACGGCGGCCGCGCGGGGCCAGAAACGCTCCCCGAGCCAGCTCCAGTTCCATTAACCCGAACCGGACAGCAGCCAGCTGAGTGAGGACAACAAATCCYCGCTTTTTGAACTGGTTTAGTCACGGAGAATACTCCACTACTCATGTATTTTAAGGAAACGTCCACCCTCTGCATCTTTGCTGAAAGATGCCGGGGTGACCATTAAAGACGAGGCCAGTAAAAACAAAAGTACCAATAAAGAGCAAGTGTTTTCTCTGTGCACCATTTTATACAAGTTTCAATATAAAGAAAGCATTAAAATACTTCATCTATACAAACACACTGTCACAAAAGAGACGGTGTGCTCTCCTACAGAAAGTTTTCTTTGCTAATACAACAATAATACAGTGGTATTATTCACCTCCTGATTTCAGTCATTTAAACCCTTCATAGTTGTGCTTTTTCTATGACATAAAAGAAAAATCACGTTGTTCACAAAGAGAAAATATGAGTTTATGATCAACTTGACCTGTTCTGCCTTGCTCTTTCTTCAGTAGAGAACAGGAAAAGAACAAGTTGTCCTTGTATGAGGGGGAGCACAGAGTACATCTTGAAGCTGGAAGTACAGGAAGAAATAACAGCAAACACACCTAAAATTTCTTCCACTGTCTCCATTCATTTGGACAGTATTTTAAACGTCCTCTTCAGCCAGTGGTATTGGGATTAAACAACATCTTTAGGAGCTTTAAAGCATCTGGGGATACAGGAACTTCTTTCAATCACTAGAAATTAATACATAGGATGAGAAACAACTCCATCTGGGTACAGATTCCTCACAGCACCGCTGACCTTTCTCAAAAACCCTGAGTATAGTTCATCATTGTTCATCTTTAAAAAGAAAAGGGAGCAGGGCAGGAACTCTTCATGGCTTATCAGTATCACCCATGGAATATAAAGCAAAATTTCTCTCTGCTTTGAATTTCTGAAGACGCTGTCCCTCGATGACATGCATCCTTCTGCTGCAGCCTGAGCTGAGTCATTAGGTCCTAATGAGCAGTGCTGGTTTACAGACAGGCTGAGGTACAAACTTGCTCTGGTAAGTGCTTTTTCTTCTCAGATCCCAGTGTACTCAGTGCCTTGCATGAATATGGCAAAACAAGTCTGGTGCCAAGTGTGTGTCTTGACTTCAAAACCAGCATAAAATTACTCAGAATGCACATGGCAGCAGCAAGTAACCTGTGTTTTTACGAATTATTTGTTTTTGTAAACAACCTCATTTTTCAAGAAATTAAAAATACATCAAAAAGTCTGTCTCTACATATATACACAGTACATGTTCAAATTTCACTTCATTGTGATGCCATGGTTTAAGCAGATAAACAAAGGGTGCTTTGATCCAAAACTCAGCTGCAATACCACCACCTTTGGGGGCACAGCACCTTCCTGCCTTTCCAGGAACACTTCACCTCTGATCACCTGGACCACTCACTTGTTCTTGATCACCTGGACAGTTTTCCTGCCATAGTGGTAATAGCTGTAGGCAGATGTCACCGTTGTGAAAGCTGTGATGCACCTTTGGGGAAAAGAGTTCCTCTAAGTCATGGGAGTCTATGGACAATAGAAAAAATTGCTTTTTTTTTTTTTTTTAAGCACCTGTTTATAACTACACAGTCAGGAACTATGCTCCACACAAAAGCAGCTTACAGTTTACAAACTGAAATTCAGTGCTAAGGGGAGGATTAGATAAACAAAGGCTCTGCCATCCAGGGGTAAGCAGCATGCTTCAGTGTAACTGCATACCAGGACAAATTGTCACCACACCAGCACTTGCTTTAGAGAAGGGAAAATAAAAGAGTCAGCATTTGCAGCCTACATAACTTTAACCAGCTTGAGAACTGACAGATGTGAGAAACTATTCCTTGGTAGTGTGAGCAGGGAGCATTCAAACCACTCAAGACTCGAACTTATCATTTTCACCAAGTCCCAAAGCCAAAGAACAAGCTCCTGCTTCAGCCTCTTTTGTTTCCCTCAGGGACCACAGACACCCCTAAATGAGCAGTGCCTCCTCTGTGCGAAAGCTGACACCACCCTGAGGTCACTGCCACAGCCCTGCCTGCTCCTCTGCTCCCTGCTGCCCTCCCTGAGCACTGCCAGGGAGTTTCTGAGAGTATTCACAGAACACCCGGGCAAATTACACCCAGAGGCAACTCTAGATTATGTCTTACCACCAGGATAAAAAACCACAGACTGTTAAGATCAAGGTTCATTCATAGCTCCTTAAACACTTCTTGGTTTGGGTTGGTGGTTTCGGTTTCTTTGGTTTGGTTGGGTTTTTTTTATTTCCCTAGAAGACAAGTAACACTGGATTTTGCACAACTTTAAACTAAGTTACTAAGTAATTCTGACATCTGCTGTTCAGAACTCTCTGTTCTGAACTCTTGCCAAACAGCTCAGGAAAAATAACTGCACTCAAACAGCTGCAGCCAGCTGCAGTTCAGAGCTCCAATGACAGCAGAAGGAACAGCATTTCTTAAGGAGGAAAGCTCCTTTATGCCTGTTCTCATCCCATCCCTCTCCTTCCTTCCTAACATCAGGAAGGAATCACCATTTCTCCATGCGCTTTTCAAACAGGCTGCATAAACCTGGATTTCAAGATAGCAGGTACAGTATAAAGTAAAAATAAGAATGGCTATTATTGCTGATCCCAGAGTTGCTTGCTCAAGGACACTTTTGGTATGAATAAATGAAGAATCCATGCAGCCTTTTTTCTCCACTGATCTGAATTCGTTTTGCCTGTATACCATGCCTACCCCAAAGACTTGTTTCTAAGCTAATATGCCTGGATCTTAACTAGTTTCATTAAGTACCAATAAATATCTAGTTCTGGTGTCATTTAATACTAAAGGTGTAAAAATTCAGGYATATGGGCTTATTGCATCTTCTGGGCACAGAAGATTTTTTGGTTCCACACAAATTAATCTCGATTACCAGTTTTCTTAGGAGCACATTAAATTATCTGGGAAAAAAAAAAAGCATCAGTTACCATAATGTCTGCAGATATATGCTGTCCACATAATTGAAAACAGGTGCTGCTAAAGAAGCCGCCACCAAAATCAGCTGAACTGCTGTGTTCATCTGAGAAGAGCAAAACAGGAACTGTGAGCAACATGAAGGAGTACAAGGAATACCAACATACACTTTTATTACTGCTTTAAGGATTAGTTTACATAAAGAAAATTTATTTAGAAACTTTCTTAAAATAAAGCATCTTACTCTATCCAAATTAGCATGTGCTCTGACAGAGTACAGTTGAAAACCTTTCAGGATCTAGGTATAGATGGCAGTATTTTGAAACTGTACTCAGCAGTAGTGGTAAGTTATCCCCACACTCCAAACCACACAATGCTCCAAGTACYCAGGAGTAATCTTTTGTAACAAGTTATAGCTCTTACCTTGCTGATGAATGTTGGTTTTAATTGTGCAGTAGCATAACAGGGGTTAAAATACCTACTCAGGGTTCTCTGTCGGGGGAGAAAAAAGGAAAAAAAATGCAGCCCTTGTACATTCAATCTGCTATACCTGTTCACATGATAAAGAAAAGGCAACTGTAGCACTGAAGAATTACACTGCTCTTTTGTAAGATTTATTATTACACATCACACACAGGAAAAAAGTTATCAGTAGCTCTGACTTATCTTTACAAACCATATTTTACTAAAACACTGCTCTGCTCAGAAGTCTATTTGGCAAAAGAACAAGCATTACATCTTCTAACCATCAAGCCTCAAGATGACAAATCTCTTGGTCACAACGTTGCTACTAATTAAGCTTATTCATGTATTTTTTGTTATGATTACAYGTTTTTAATGCTGTGCACTCACCGGTGGAGAAAGAGTTTTATATCGCACGTAAAAGACGGCGGCAATGAGCGCCGCATCCCGCAGGATGATCATGGAAGTCAGGGGAACTGCAAGGTAAGGCAACACCAGCCAGTGAAAAACTGTTCATGATTAAAGGTAAAATACAACCAAAAGAGCAGAAAATTGAAAGCAAGATTAAATAACCACACTTAAATTCTCTTGAATGAGTTCTATGCATTACTGAGGATGTTTAACACAACTCTTGAAAGGGTTTAAACTGAAGGCTTAAAACAATCCAGTCCATGAAAACCAACTTTACAGAGCTACTATTATTGCTTTAAAGAAAGAGCACTTAAAAATGGCAGTACATGCCACTTTGTATGTGGCAGCACTTGCTTTCTGTGGGGTCCCTTTGGAAGTGTTTAATGGGAGCAAAGGACAAAGAAGAGTACCAAGAGATACAGAGTTTTCCTTCTAGAAACACAAGAAATGTTGCTACACATAAACCGATCTTTACCTTATTGAGAGCACACAACTGACATTTCCTCACCTGGGATAAGATTTGCACAAGTTAGGCTCACGTAGAGCACACTGATGAGGATTTTATCTGCCAGGGGATCGAGAGCACTTCCCAGTGCTGATTTCTGATTAGCCCAGTTCCGTGCAATAAATCCATCCAACTAGGAAAACCAAAATTAAATTGCTCTCTGTTAGAATATGAACCACAACAGCTCCTGTACGCTACTTTAGAGAGATATGTGACGAATGACATCAGGTAAAACAGCGAATTTAACTAGGATAAAATGTGATACCTTTTAGCTGATACTTGTATCATTTAACAGACCAGCAGGTGCACGAGCACTGAGCGGCCAATGCCCACCCGGGGCTGGTCAGGGAGCCCTGACATTCCCCTTTCCCCCATTAGCATTAATGCCTTCAGGCACCTGCAAATTCCCTTTGCAGCACCACAAAGGATATATACAGCATTCCTAGAAACCAACAAATCTAAAACCAAATCTGTTTTGTCCGTTTCCATTCGACACTGGAGTCTGTTTCAATGCACGCCCACGGGATCCCTGTGAGCCCAGTGTTCCCAAAGCCTTTCCAAACCGACATACCAGGTCTGTCACGCCAGCCAGGACAAACACACCGAGGGCAACGTTGAAATTCTCTTCAACAATCAAATAGCCCAAAACTGGCGCCAGACCCATTCTCGCCATGGACAGGATATTTGGGATGGTCCAGGGGTTTTCATACTGTAAAGCAAGAAACCAAAAAAACTTCAGGGCAGGAACTCAAACCCCCGCCTTGGCATGGAAGAAGAGTTTTAATCACTACAAATACTTTTTCCACTTAACTAGCCAGAAAGCCTGCAAAGTTCTTGGAAGCAGCCCGCTGCTTTCGCAAGGCGCGCGGCCCCGACCTGCTAAACATTAACTTGGCCTTGGGCAGGAGAGCGCCTCGCCGCGAGAGCCCCAGGGCAGAGCCTGTGCCGCGGAGTGCCGGCTGCGGCACGGCTTAGCCCGCCCGTCCCCGCCGTCCCTCACGTACCAGCTCGGCGTAGGGCCCCGCCGCGCCGCGCTCCCGCCGGGGCTCGGGCGGGGCGGCCCCGCCGCTCAGGAGGCGCCAGGCGGCGGCGGGCGCGCGCAGCAGCCGCGGCAGCCCCGCGCAGGCGGGCAGGCACGAGACGCCCCCGCCGCGCCGCCCCCCACTTCCCGCCGCCGCCGAGCCGGGCCGGCCGCCCAGAGGCCTCGCTCCGCCGCCCGGCCGCYTCCGCGCCGCGCCCCGCAGGAGCCCCCAGGAGCCCCTGCCCAGCCAGGCGGCGGCCAGCATGGCGCGGCAGGAGCGGCGCGGGAGAAGCGCTGCGGGAGAGGCGCTGCCCGCGGCACCTACGCGCGCGGCCGCGCTGCCCGCGGGAGCGCGCGGCCTCGCGCCATCCGCCCCGCGGGACTGAGCACGGCGCGCCAGCCGCGCGCGGCGCGTGTGCCGCGAGCGCTGCCGGGGACGCGCGACCTTTTGCGGCGCTTTGCGTCAGCCCCGCCCCTCCGCCGGGCCGTGCGCTTTACGGCAGACAGCCGAGTGGAAAGGCCGGTCCCAGGTGGGCGCTGCCCCGGTGCTTTCCCGCCGCGTTCCCGCCTCAGGCTCTCCCCCGGCGGCCCCCGGGCGCGGACGGCGATATCCATGGCGGCCCGGTGGGCGGCTCCCCGGGCTCATTCCGCTCCCCCTCACGGCGGGGCCGCGCCGTTCTCGGAAAGCCCTTGAGGGAGGAAGGGGAAGGTTGGATTTGCCTTAAGAAGCTGCTCAGAGAGCGCGAGTGGTGTCTGGTGCTCGGCCCTTGCTTCTGGCTCTGGCTTGCCCGCGTTTGCTGTGTCTCAAGGAGGAACGGGAGTGAGTTCGCTTTTCCAGGTGCAGTCGTTTTTTGGCTCCTGGGGCGCGATCCTGTCCCCAGCCCTGCGCTAAGCCAAAATCAGTCTCCAACATCTACTGCCCATTAGCTCATAGAGCAGACCTTGCCCCTTCAGAGCTCCCATGTAGAACTGATTTGGTACTTAAAGCATTCATCTGGCTTACCAGTTTTCAGTTTCAAGTATATTTGGTCCCTGATGTCACTTAAATTAGAGGATGAGGCACTAAGTTTCAGTAATTCTGCTTTTTAAAATCTATCATATCTTACCTGAGGAATGAAATAGGGAAAACAAGAATCAGTGCTACAGTCCTGATTTTTTTAAAGTATATTTTTCTTTAGGGAGGGTGTGTTGCTGTTTGTGGGTTTTTAATTCTTACACTGAAAGCTTCCCAGCTGCTGTTTCATTGCACCAGACCACGGTTCTGATTTCATCAGTCAGGAAGCATTCAGCACGTCAGCCGTGCTGAACACACACGGTTCTATGTCAGGAACAGTTACACAGAAACAAACAGAACCTGTTGCTGTTACAGATCTTGTAATGGCCATTAAACAGCCTTGAACAAGTCATATTTCTCATACATAAAGTTTAATGGAAGTCAAAATCCAATCCCTGCTTTACAAATTAAATATTGTAATAAGGATATTTTCTTAAATCAGACTTGGATTTCAAATAAAACCTTGGCTTCARAGACTGTGGTTCAAAGCAGAAAATGAAGTCAGTTTCAATAAAGTGTCATTTGGTAACAGCTATCAAACAGTTGTCACAACCTACTGGAAACATTTCTTGACTTTAAATGAACTACAGYGCTGAAAGTACAGCTCATACCATCCTCTCATGAAAGATTCCTGGGTTGAAATTTGTGGGTCCAGCATCTCTTTCAGAAGTCAAGTCCCTTATGGCACTGTAACAGTAAACACACCTTCCACTCCTGGGGGATGATGAGGTCCCATTTGGAACAGARAGCTGTAGGATGAGCCAGGCAATACCACGTGCCAGTTTGTCCTGTTGCAGGTTTCCAGTTTAATTTTCTGCAGGGGAATCTCCAGCCCAGCAAACCCCAGCACTGTGGCAGGTGCGGCTCAGCTCAGGATGTGCCTCGCTGCTGCAGGTCAGCAGTGCAGGGGGACAATCATCCCAAGGAGGTCCATCACAGTGACTCCTCTCACATGGTCTGCAGCTGGTAAACTCTTGAACCTTTCTTCAAAAGATAACCCTGATCATTAAGGGATCCAATAAAGCTTTCAAAATCAGATACCTGGGAAAATAAAGACAAAAATACCAAATTGGGGAATGACATCTTATCTGGTGTAAGCAGCATAAACCATTTGAAGGAACTCAGTGAAATGAAGTGGGCTAAGGATAGGTGAATTTCCTTGGCAAACTCTTCACCTACCAGAGGTCTCACACCATCAGTCCCCCTGTTTGCTGCTTTAGTTACACACTGGTTTTACTGCAGTGTTACACAGAAGCAGCATTCTCTCCCTTGTGACATGAAAAAGGGTGCAGCTACATATGTGTGAATTCCAGTTCTGAAACAGAAGTATCTACCACAGAAATGCATGATTTCTACAACTCTCCCTGATTTCCAGGTACAGAACTTTGAATGGGCAAAAATATTCTATATATGAAGGGAGAATTAGAGTTAATTTAATTAACTTCAATAAGTAGTTGATGGAGCAAAAAGTAGAGTTAGCTATCAATAGTTCTGTTTGCTGAAGCCCTCACAAGTACAGAATGCAAATCAATTACAGGGCAGAATACGTTTGTGGCCATGTGTCCTGGATGATGTTCCTTTCAACATGCAACTTCAGGATGTCTGAAGCAGGAATGAAAACCTGAAAGGCATATTTAATCCAGAGGAGGTGATGTGTGGTGTTACATTTTAGTTAAATGGTATGCTCTGTCTCACCCCTCAAAAATGTAGTTTATTCCAAGCCTGTGATCCTCCCCTGAAGCATCATGTATGTGTAATCCCATTGGCCCAAGTCTTATTCCACACCCACTTTGAATCTCCCTGTTAAGCTGTGCAAGGGAGATGAGAAGCTCTTGGCCCCTTTTCTCCCTAGGCTCCCCCTCCCTCCCCCTTCCCCCCTTCTCCCTCAGAAACCATGCTGCTCCCAGGGGTGGGACCCTCAATAAACCCTCATCTAATCAGCACCCTCAGAAGCCCTGTGGAGTCTCCTTGCCTGCCTGCTGCTGCCAGCCAACACACAGCTCAGSGAGCCCCCCGGGGACTCCCTGGGGATCCCCCAAACAAACAGCAAGAAATGGCATCGCTGGGTGGGCAAAAATAGTCTATATATGAAGGGAGAATTAGGGTTAATTAAATTAACTTCAATAAGTAGTTGATGGAGCAAAAATACAGTTAGCTATCAATAGTTCTGTTTGGCTGAAGCCCCACAAGTACAGAATGCAAATCAATTACAGTGCAGAATACGTTTGGCCACATGTCCTAGATGATGTTCCTTTCAACATGCAACTTCAGGATGTCTGAAGCAGGAAYGAAAACCTAAAGGCATATTTAATCCAGAGGAGGTGATGCAGAAACATCATGGCATTGCTGAAATAGAGCACGGACACCACAAGTCTAAACTTGGGAACAAAAACAGGTGTGTCCTCTGGGGGGGCAGAAGGAGTGCAGCACTGAAAGCACCACTGCCTTTCACAGATCAAAGCAGGATCTTGCTCAGAACCAGCCTCATCAGTCGAATCAGCCCTTACCAGTGCAAGGAGCTGCTGTTGCAAACAGCTGTGGGGTCAGTGAGGCTCACAGAGACCCTTCAGGAGCTCTGCTCCCCCTAACAGCAGCACATTGGTTATTTCTGCCGCTGCAAAGAGGCACAGCAGAGGTGCCTTTGCCCCTCTCCCTTTGGCAGCACTAGCTGAGGGTGGCCTGGCASTGTGTGGCTGCTGGAGGGGGAGCTCACCCGTAGCTGCAGCTGGCTGGCGATGTGGCGCAGCTGCTGCAGGTCGAAGAGGTTGTTGTAGGTTCTCTCTGCCACGCTGCTCAGGGCAGACACGAATCTCTTGGCCTGCGAGCGATTGCTCATCCCAGAGCCGTGCTGGGAGCGCTCAAAGTCCAGCTTCCCAAACTCATCCGAGTAGGTGCCCAGCATGCTACAAACAGGTTACAAAAAGASATCAAACTCTCAGCAGGACATAAAAGCAAACACACGTGGATTTGATTCCCAAAATGTGATGCTTGAGGGAACTTTCAGAAGCCACATGGAAAACCACCCCCTATCAAGTCACTCTCTAGGGAACTTAGACTAAGCATTCATCCAAATCACTCTTGAACTTCAATTGTTCATCTGCACTAGAGAGTACTCACAAGGGAGAAAAAAACCCTTCAGCAGAGCCTCATGTGTGCACTACTGTGCCCAGACACCCAGAACCACTGTGACCACACAACTCACAGCCCTAAGCAGTTGTATTTGACTTAGAGCCGCTGGCAACTTTTAAGGAGCAGCTAACAAATCCAAATAGTAGCATCACAGAATCACAGAATAATGAGGTTGGAAGACACCCCCAAGATCATTGAGTCCAACCTATGCCCTAGCATCTCAACTAGACTGTAGCACCAAGTGCCATGTCCAGTCTTTTTTTAAAGACATCCAGAGATGGTGATTCTACCACCTCCCTGGGAAGAGCATTCCAGTACTTTATTATTCTTTTGGTGAAAAACTGTTTCCTAATATCCAACCTATACCTTCCCTGACATAGCCTGTGTCCTCTGCTTCTGTCAGGTGCTGCCCAGTGGAAGAGACCAACCCCCATCTGTCTACAACCTCCTTTCAGGAAGTATCATGTGTCTAAGCCTGATAAAGTAATTTCTTCATTGTGTTTGAATATGTAAGAAAAGAAGTTTCAAATGAATAGCACTGTGATGCTTATGTTTACTTATGTTTAAAGCAGTGTTTTCTATTACCTGTATTTCATTATCTCTATTACATCCTCAGCATCTTCCTTGGTACATTTCTCTCTTAATTCCAGCCTTGATCGTGCCTTAAAACAGAAAAAAAAATAAAATGTTTAAGATATATCATAACTGATGTGAAAAAGGGCTATAATCACTCTACAAGGGCTACAAGCACAAATTTTAGGAGCAGAGATAGACTAAACATACAGGATTAGAGGAAGATTTTTGTATTTTTTGTTAGCGTGTCAATGTGTCCTGCATACTTGCACTTTTAGRCTGTGGCTTGGAGTTTATTTGCTTTTCAGCAGTGTAACCTTGTGAAGCAGCAGATCACAGATAGTGCTGTTAAGGCAGTGTTAGGGAAAACAGAAGCAGTCTAGGTTCAAGGTGGGCAGCAGTTGTTCCTGCCTGCACCTGCTTTTTCTCCTTTTGGGGAATGTGATAGACTCTCTTTCCATCTCCTCAAGGGTGTTTTGCTTTATAAGAAGTTTTAAGGAACAGCAGCTCTTGAGCCCTTCTAAGCCTGAAGCATTCTCATTTTCTTTTTTTTTTTTTTTAACAAAGCAGGGAAAGCATAGAGGTGAATAAGCTGTAAAAAATGGTAGGATTTGTGTAGTACCTCAGGAACAATCTCTTTGCTTTCAAACCCTTAAGCATTCCAGCTTGCATTTACCTCTGTCAGCCGAATCAGGGACTCCAGCTGCCTTGTGGTGATGGGGGTGCTGTCTGCCCCTTGGTTCTGTTTCCGGAGCTCAAGGTAGAATTCCTGGAGGACTTGTGCAGCCTCTGGAGACAAGCTTGGGTGCACGTACTGCCGAGCGTATCCCACGTACTTCCTCAGCAGCTGATGGGGAATGGCATCAAAGTTTTCTCCTGTTGAGATCTAGCACCAGTACAAAGAGTTAGATTTCTGTCTGTCAGAATTCTATACAATAAAAATTTTAATATCAAGTCATCATCTTAATGCTTTATCTGGTGAAGTCATTACTATAAGGGCTTTGGTGCTCTGTATATGAATGGTGTACTTCAAGTCCCCACACTATGCTCAGACACATAAACACACACACTTGGCCATTTCAGGAAAAGCAGCCAAGGGTTCTCATCTGCAATGATAGGAAATGCCAAATAGAATTCATTATAAAGTTAAATCCCTTCTCAAAAAGAGAAAATTCCAATTCCCACACCTCCAGAGAGGACTAAACCATCACTGCTGATATCCTGTTTCCAAAAGTGCATGGGTTTACCTCCAGTAGGAGTATTGTCCCAAGACCTGGAATTTGACATCAGTTCTCAAAGCCATCACTGAAGTCTAATGAGAAACATGCTTCCTCTCCTATACCTCCCAAATCCATGGAGTTGCAGATGCCCAAGGATTTGCTTCCACACTGCTTTATTTGGATTCAACACTCCATCACAGATCATATTACACCAAACTATTACACCCAGCCCACTTCTGTAGCTCCTTATTGAAACCCAACATAGCAAATTTGCTTTAGAGCAGCAGCCCCAGGACAAATGCCACCTTGAGCCTCTCGAGCAGGGGTCGGTCTGAGGTGGCCTGGAGGACAGAGTGCTCCTGGGAGCTGGCCCGTGTCACCAGGGCGCTGCTGGCGGCGGCGCGCCGGCCGGCCCGCATGGCCATCACGTGCTCCGACAGCAGGTGGTCGTGGTCCTCGTTGGGCGTGTCCAGCAGGATGAACACCAGATCAAACCTTGACAGCAGAGCACTCCCCATTCTGGAGGAAAGACAAGGAACTTGGCATGCTTGGAGAAGTGGAGAAATTATAGCAACTCTGTTCCACTTCAAACACAGGTAAAAGATMCTGTCCTGCTCATTCAGAATAAAGTACAACAGCAATTTCTCTCTCAAAAGCCACTAAAGATTATTAAAGTTTGTGTTCACACTCCAAAATTCTAGAAAGAGATTGTTCACGAGCTACAAGACTGTCAGAAGCATCTACTCCTGAATATGAATGACAAAAGCAGCATTTCAGAAAGGGCTCACTTTAGGTTCTCAGACACTGTTTTGGCTTTGTTATAATGGCCTCCAACAGGGTTTGCTGCAGCAACAATGGATGTCCGAGCTGGCAGACTGCAAACAATGCCAGCCTTGGCCAGGCTGATGCTCTGCTGCTCCATGGCTTCCAACAAAGCCTGGTGCTGGTTTCCCATCTTATCAAATTCATCTATTCCACAAATTCCTGGAAGCAATTAAAACAGGACAAATACTTATCAGACAACACATTAACTGAAGGACAAGTGTGTCCTACAATCTAGTGCTACATCAGAAATCCAACTTAGAACCCCAAGGACTGCAGGAGACATTGCAAAATCCCCATTTCTGCCAGCTTTGTTTTCATTCCATGGTAATGCAACCAAATCACTATGAACTCAGCCTGACTTGGGGATTGCAGCATTTTGGTGATTGCAGCATTTTGGTGATTTGTTAAGATGATGAAACAAGCTTTTTAAAAATAGACAACATATCTCATAACTGAGTCCTTTTTCAAAAACAGCAAGAGTCCAGCAGCTGATATCAAGTCAGATCTCTGAACAAAAAATATCCCAGTTCTTTGACACAATAAGTCTGGTATATGAACTGGAGACCTGAAGATTCCATACACTCTAGGAAAGCAGGAACTGCCCCCAGAGAAGCCACTGGAGAAGCTCAGAACTTCCCATGGTGTGGGGCCCAGTATCATACTTCAAACAGACATATTTAGTCCACAGTTAAGCGAGCACGTTGGCTTAGCTGAGACTCAGCAGCACACACTCTCCTGCCCCTTACATATGGCTACACAGAACCTGTGTCATTCCATGGATTACCTTGATCTCCAAGCACTAAGGCACCAGCTTCCAAGGCAAAATCCCCAGAAGTGCCATCTCTGGAGAGTGTAACAGTCAGGCCAGAGCTGGTGGAAGTATTACCACAAACATACACGCCTCGAGGAGCGATGTTACACACGGCCTAGAAGACAAACAAATACTTTTTCCTTCCCCAAAGAGAATGATTTCATAAGCCTCATTCTAGAGAAACAATTCAAAGTAACCCCAAATTTGTTTCTTTCCACTGAATATGGCCCAACAATAAAGCTCTAACTCCTTGCAACTCCAAGACACATAATTCTGCAAAGCAGTAGGAGTAACTTTTCTTGGACGGTATTCTTTTTTTAAGTAACAATGTGAAAAAACAAATCAGTTACTCTATGCTGGAGAGTCCTCATTCAATGAAAGAATAATTAAAAAAATTTGTTTGTTAAGATGCTTGCATGTAAATCCATCACTTTGGCTAAGTGCAAATCACATCCTAATGCAATAGGTCCACATTAGAAAGACTTATTAAAGAAGGTCTAGGTGAATCCTATCCCTTTTGCATTTCACAATAACCATGGAAAAAGACATGGAATTTAAAAATCACTCAGTTTAAGGAAAAAAAATCTATTACTAATTGTCATACCTACTGAGATCAAAACCCAAACACAGCATCAGGTGACTTTCCCAAAAAGATCTGTGCTAGCAAAATGGAAATAGGGTAAGGAATGGAAGTAAACCTCACAGAAGGAGAGTCACAGAGTATCTGAAGTTGCATTTGTTCAAAGAATAATTACTTCATTTCACAATGGACCAGCTAAATGAAGACAGGAAGGAGTGAACCTCCTCACTGGGGAAGAGGGTTGGTGACAAGAACTGTGTAAGGGCAGGACAGCAAGCCTGTAAGCCTGTCCTTGAAAGCCCATGGGCCTGACAAGGACACCTGCTTTGGTGTTTAACAGGCTCCCTGGATGGCAGGAGAGCCCTTTGGATACTCTCCTGTACTTGAGGCATCCCACATGAAAAGATACCTCCAGCAAAGCTCAGTCAACCCTTTGGTCTCAGCACAGTTACTCTATTCTGTGGTTGCAAGTCAAGATAACAAGGAAATAGAGGAAAACAGAAAATAGTAATAAAGGAAACCATACTTGCAACATTTGACTTTTTCCTAATCCTGGGTCTCCAACAACCAGAACATGTGGATCTCCTCGCACTGGGATTCTGTTCTTGTCATCCACAAACTTCTGACATCCTCCAAACAAGGCCAGGGCCAACCCTGCTTTCACAATCTGTTGTGGTAGAGGCCAAGACTGGTAAGCACTAGATCGTGGTGACCAGCACTGACAGCTCCCTAGAACTGCCTGCAATGACCTTTCCTTCTGGATCTCTGAACTTAAGGGTGTAAGGCTGCCATTCCCTGACACCAAAAGAGACTGTGAGCCACAGTCTGTCACCATGATACTTTCTGAAAAATTCCCTTTGCCCAGGATTTTCTCCTGGGAAGCTGAAAAGCCTCAGAAAGGAATGAAAACAATAATTATCTGATTGCTGCTCCTGTGCTTGCTGCTTTGGAATGTGACTTGGACATTGTTTACCAACAGGTGAATGTTTGATTGGTTCCATGGGAATTGTTTTTTTATAATGGCCAATGACGGCCAGCTGTGTTGGACTCTCTGAGTCAGTCACAGGTTTTTATTAATCATTCTTGTTAAACCTTCTGATGATCTTTTTCTTTAGTATAGTTTTAGTATAGCATTCTTTAATATAATATAATATCACAAAATAATAAATCASCCTTCTAAGAACTTGGAGTCTCATCTCTCACCTTGTCCTGGGGASCCTCACAAACACCACAACAGTCACCTGTAAAAACAGTCCCTGCCCCCTTCCCCTGCTCCAGATAAGCTTTGTGAATCCTTTGGGAGTTGAATGGGGCATAAACATTTCAARCTGGAATTACAAGTAGAATTTTTAGATTATTTACCTCATGGCCATAGATTGCAGGACAAAGAGAGCTGGAAAGCAAAGCACAAGGTAACATATGTGGAAGATAAATAATGTATTACTATAAATAAATCACTTGTCCTCTCTCTCATCACAGAACACCTTAAGAAACATAAAACTTTTTGGGTAGCTGTTGCTGAATTTCCAACAGAAATCAGCAGCCTCAAATTTCTTGAAATTTTTGGATAACCAGAGATGACTGGAACAAGAAAAGCTTTTCACTTGAGTCCCCACAAAGACAAAGGAGAACCAGCTTCCCAGTGGTATCTGCACCTGTTCTTGTTTTAATCAAGTAACTACCTGTAACCCTCCTTTTAAAGGGCTGGGTTTGTGTTCTTTGACTCCACTGGGAGGGCCTGAGGGACATCCCAGGTAGAAGAGTACTTTTCAGTTTGAACTGAGGGTCTTTCACACCCTGTGCTCAGTTCTTGCACCTCTTTCCTCTACTGTAGAAAACTGGAGGACAAAATGGTACTTGTAAACTGAATTTACACAGTGAGGAACAAAATTAACCAATCGTTTTTCTACCCAGAGCTTTCTGGCTAAAGKTAAACTAGCACACAGGCAACTTCTTGAATCTCTAAACCACTCCCAAAGTCCCAACATTCCCACTGCAATACCTCCCTCACAAGTTCCTTGCCCACTGCAGTTCCTTAGGACTCTGTGGTTTCTACTGCACGAGGCTCAGACATTTCACAGCTCTAGGATGAGCTGTCACATTTCTCTGAAGGAGTCACACTGATTTATGTCTAACCCTAGACCCAGTCAAGGTCTGATACAACTTACTTCACAATGAGCTTGAACAGATTTTCCTCAGCTTGAATTTCTTGGATGGCATAGAGGTCTTTAAGGGAAAACTCCATGAATGATCTCTGAAAGGTCTCATCRTCAAAATTCTTCAGCTTTTGTCCTTTACTGTTGCTAACAGAATTTGCCTCAATGTACAGTAAGAACATACACTTGTCGTTCTTATTTCTAGAAGCTCCTGTTAGAAAAATTGAGAAAGGATRATGAAGCATTTTTTCTATCAATTTTATTTTAATAATATTATCTACATATTATCTACAAATGGCATAGAGTAATTCAGAAATATAATGTACAGTTATGTTCATATTTAAGTACTGAACATCTGCACTTCAGAAAATTGATGCAAAATAAGTTTCTAGCTACATTTGTTCTTTGAAGTTCCCTCCACTTATGTACACAATAAATATTTTCCTGAAATTGAGGATACATGTCTAGAGAGACTTTTGTCCCAGAAATAATAATTTTTTCCAGGGATTTTAAATTATTACATTATTGTTGTCAAAGCAAAGTTGAATATAAAATGTTTCCACTCARTATTTTGGGGAAAAAAAGGATGCATGGTGCAGAAGCATTAAACATGTAGCACAGTAATTACTCAGTAATTATCAATTAATAATTAATMATTTTCTATATAGATTGATTACTGAGCAGAGAATGAAGTCKCMGAGTAAAACAGTCTTGCAGTTATCTGCAATGTATTCTTTCAGAGCAGTGCACAGCATATTTCTTCACTTGGGGAAAGRAAAAAAAGGGTTGAAAAATTTCTCTAGGGAGGCTAAGCTAAGCTAACTCTCCTTCACAACAGTGTGACAGTTCTCTTTATGTCTGAAGGAGATATTAAAGAGAAAATGCTAAGCAAATAATGCCATAAAATAACTCTTCATTGTAAAAGTTTGGTAACTTCCAAAGAAATTTACACTTTATGGACTTATGGCACCAAGAGCTCCAACTACAGTGAGTGACTTGTGGTTCTTGTGGGTAAGCACTAGCAAAAACCCCACTGTAGGAAAAAGATGCTGCACTCACCTTCCTCAGTGCTTGCCACCTTCACTATGCCTGTGACTGTGACCATGTCCCCAGGGACGCAGCTGTCCACGAGATCCTGCACCAGCTCACACTCGATGGTGCGCGGGATCCGTCCTGCTTCCCGCTGGTCATCTTCCATGAGCTCCTGCACCCTGCAACACACCAGGGCAGCTGCACACCCTGCAGCAGCACACAGCTCCAGTGCAGCTGCAGCACACAGCTCCAGTGCAGCTCTGGGCATCTTCCTCGGGTCACGCTTCACTAAATGGGTATAAACCATGCATAAAGCCCAGAAATGCAGTAACTGTGAACTCCGAGTTGAAATGCAGATTTTCTACCAGCAATGAGCATGTTCATGTAGAAATAAGTACAGTTAATAAAGTAAAAGGGAACCATATTAAAAAAAAAAAAATGAAGAGCCCAGACATTATAGCCCCCATGAATTCTTAATAGGTATTCCAACCCTGGAAAAGCCCAAGGAATTTCTCAGACCATAACAAGAGGAGCAGTTGACTCTCTGATTGTGGAGCTCTGAGACCCCCTGGAAGCCAAGCCAACCTTTACCGAAGAAGCTGTGATGAACAGCGCCCTCTGGAGCTGCTAAGAACAGCACGAGATTTTACATGAATGTCACTTCAAACCAAGATTTTTAACTCTCCAGTTTACTTCCAGCTCATTCAGGTCAAGCGGCACAGCTGACCAATGTAACCTAATAGGGTTTTTCTAGCTGACTTACAGCTTATTAAAGGGAATCATGAAATCACAGATGCAATTAGAAATTATTGAGAAATGCAGCAAAGAGCACAAACTGAGCATCTCTCCAAGAGCTGGGTAAGGGCAGAAGGAATTTCCAGGAAACTATGACAGGGCAGGTTACAAAGTATACCAGCACTCAGATAGAACAACTGCTTTGTGATACAAATGTTGGAGAGTGCTGGCTGCAAAAGAGTAAGATTATTAAAATCACACAGTGTAACACAGGTTGAGCCATCCTGTCGCTTTTTGACTGTCCTGCCATATCACATTTTTGTGCTTACTTGACAGACTGCCAGTCCACTGTGGTGGTTAGAGGAGAGCTCCTGTCAGCTGTGAAGGACCGGCCCCGGCACTCGGGAACAAGGCACTGCAACAACAGGAATTCTGACTCATTCCCAGCCTTTTATAAAGTCCTGGGGTGAAATTGTCTTATTTGATTAAAACAAACAAACAAAAAAAACCACCAAACCAAACAAACAAACAAGAAAACCCCAACAAACTGACAAAGCAATAAAATTCGGCATCATTCCAGGAAAAAAGACAGCTAAATTAGGGCTACAAATTAGGATGTACATAATTATGAGGATCTATCAAGCAYAGACACCTGAACTCTGACTCAGAGCTGTTAGGGGAAACACAGCAGAATTGTGTGAACCCCTCAGTGAACTGGTTTGAGAATAACCAGGCACTGTCCTATGTCTAATGGCTTCTTAAGTCCAGATAATAAAAAGTTAAATTAAAATAGAAAGTTCTAAACAAAAAAGAAACATTGTAAGCATAGAAAACCACCACAGCAAGGTGGATCTTTTTAAACACAACTAGTGAAATGGAAATGAAAAGAGATAATATTTTTTCCAGTTTTCAGGGAATTTCTATGTATTTTTTTGTCACATACCCTGTTCCAGCAGCATMGATTTTTTACAAGTAACAAGGGTCTGAATAAGAAAAGTTGCAAGGTATATTTAATTATTTTTCAACGTGCCAGTTGTTTAACCGATCTTTAAAGACTTTTTTCCCCCCTTTTTTTTAACACCTGTGGTGCTGCTTTTTATGAAAACACACCAAAAAGCATGAAGTTCCATGGTTTTGGCTTACCTTGGTGGGAAGGGTGTACTTCCCATCAGGGAGGGGAACACCCTGCACGTCCCCACAGGCAGCACAGACGAAGGCCAGGTTGGTGCACAGGGGTTTGATGTTGCTGACCCTCACCACGGTGCCACGCAGGGCGATGTACTTGCCATAGCAGTTGGCCCTCACGTTTTTCAGCTGGGTTAGAGGCTCATAGTTGTACACCCTGCATTAGCACACGGAAAGTGAGGACAAAAATAACCCCCAAACCCATCCAAACCCAGACAAAAAATCCTACTCCCAATTAAAAAGGGTAAAATCCAGAAAAAAGCACTTAGAAGTATTTTTTTTGCCAAGATCCACGGTACAGTCTTTGATTCTTGCTCTAGAAAGCAGCAGAACATCCAATATTCTCACATGAATCAACCTCAACAGCCTCAAACTGTACAGTTTGTTTATCCAGTGACACCTCTGACCTAGCAATACATTACTTTAAGATTATCCATAAGTGTCTCTTTCCATAGTTTCAGCTAAAGCCTGGAATTTGGACTTAGAAGGACCAAAGTTTTACTACAGCTCTTGCTGCCACAAGCAAGGAATTAAAAASAGTAATAAAAAAGAAAATAATTTTTGAAAGGTAATTTGAACTCAAATAGAGCTTACACACCCAGTTCCCTCAGACCCTTGAGGTATGAGATGTCATTACTTCTGATAAAGAAAAAATGTTCTAAGGACTTGTTTCATTAAAAACTTCTCCAGTCAACAGAAATTTAAATAATTCTGTTTTTAATCAATACAATTCTATTTATAGAATAGTTGTTCTGCTTATAAGCCACATCTCTACTTACAAGCTTTTCTAGTTCAAGCTGTTTGTTCAGCTTACAAGGAGGTTTCATTTCACTTTTTTCTTCACAAGGACATGAAGTCACAGCGAAGAGTAAAAGCAGAATGCAGAGTGTTCTCCTGGAAAAAGCTTCACAGAGCCCAGTTTTCCCTTAAACAGGCAAGCCATGCATGGACACTGGCAAGGATTAGGCAGGAAGCAAACAGCTCTTCCTTGGGAAAGAAGAAGTGCCAGCCCCCCTTACCTGGCGTGGATGAGAGGCACGTTTATGACAGGGTCCCCCTGCAGGGGCAATCCCTCCTGCACCTGCAGCTCTGCCGCGTGCCTCTCCAGGTCCTTGGTGAGCACCTGCATGGAACAGGAGGGGACACAGATGCCCACAGGAATTAGAACTCCCAAAAGGGAGAGACACAGGTGATTGMACTACATTTAGTTTTAGCCAACTGCTCCAATGATTAATAAAAAAAATGCACCAAGACCAAAGCAACTTCAAAATGTGATTTTGTGGGTCATACAGGAGGAGGAGAGATGGAAAGATTTGAGTTTTAAACAAACAGTAATTTGCCCTAAGAAAGAAAAACACAGAGATGTGGGGTTTATAACATAATGGCATCTAAGTGTCACTGATTCTTTTTTGTTGTGAGGGTTCTGCTTCCATGTATCAGAACCTCGTGTTTACCTGATGAATTGCCAGACCCATACACTGCAGTATTTTCTGAGGCATGTCCCTGAGTTCAGCAGATATATTTGGTATTGATTTAGTCAGCTCTCTGTCCTGGATCAGCTCCTTATAATCCACGAGAATGCTTCCTTTTCTTTCTATTTCATCCTGGGAAACACCATAAATGACAAAATACACTTAAATTAGAAGCGAAACACCCCAATTACRTCCTAAATATTTCAGGTCTCTGATGGAGGTTACTTTTGATGGAAAAAAAMCACTAAAAATCCATAGTGTTCTTGTATCAACAACAGGTTGTTGGGGTGGGATATGTTTGGCTTTGTTTTTTACCTTGTCATAAAGCTCAATGCGCTGCATGAAAAACTTTTCAAAGGCTTGAGTCTTCTGGACAAAAGGAGACTTGTCATTGTAAACTAATTAGAAACACACCACGTTAGTGACAGAAATAATTATTTCCATTTCACAAAATACATAAACAGGTAATTTTTTTCCCATTGTTTTTCTACACTGCAAAACKATAGAAGATGATAGATCTCCACAGGATCCCAGTAATGATCACAAAACACAAAAGCTACAGTACATCACAAGAGTGAAGTCTTTATGGTATTYATGTTTTATAGATGAAATTTTGGTTGTTTTTTATTGAACTTGTAACGCTACTAACACTACATGTAATCAATTCTAGAAAAAAATTAACTTAAAYACTTGCTACATGTAATTTTGGTTTAAAAATACCTTCAGAGAAATAAAGTTTCCAGCCCTTATAGGGAATAAATTGGTCCATCGTTGATTGGACTAGGCGAGATTTTGCTGGGGGAAGAAAAAAAATAAAGAATGTGGATTGAAAGAATACAGACAGCGAAATTTTGCAACTTTTATTCTCAGCGATTCTTTTGACCACGGGAGACAAACAGCTGTAATTGCCTAGCACAGGGCGTTAGAAGAAAAGCATTATGGTTTCAGAAAGYAGAAGCACAGGGGCTGGCTCACCAGGTTCGGGTATCCTTTTGGGCTCTCCCTTCTGTGCTCTGCCTCGCCATCCTCCTCCTCCTCGCCATCCTCCTCGCCATCCCTGGAAGCCTCTGCCCCGGGCGCATCCCCTGCCCCTGAGCTCCCTGCTCATCTCCTGCTGCCAGACGCGACAGCAAACCGTGCTGAGGAAACAAATGTCACCAGAAGACACTTAATTGAAACCAGTGCTATTTTCCAGAGAGGACCCCGCGGCAGACAGGCCCTTTCTCCCCCAGCACAG
>JACDOX010000170.1:1382252-1408747 GCA_014549065.1 Cardinalis cardinalis
GGGGCCCGGCGCGAGCGGCGGCGGCGGCCATGGAGGGCGGCCCGAGCGCGCGCATCCGTGAGGGCGACTGCGCCGTGCTCAAGCGGGACGAGGTCTTCAAGGCGGTGTCGGTGCTGCGCCGCAGGTGAGCGCCGCGCCGGCGGCTCCCGGTGCCGCTCGGTGCCTCGGCCGCGGTTTGCGCCTTCCGCCCCCGCCACCCTCGGTGCGGCTGTGGCGGGCCCCGCCGGAGGGAAGCGGGTCCTGGTACCGGTGCCGGTCGCTTTCCCGGTYCCGCCGCGCCAGGCAGGAATAGCGGCTCCGTGAGGCTCGTCTGACAGGCGGCGGGAAAGGTTTTAATGTTGTCTCGGTCCCTATGGCAAAAAGACCCCTTAAGCCCGGAAGATCTGCTGGCCGCATTGCCGATAGGACTTTGAAGAGATTGCAGAGGTTTGGAGCTGAGCAGGGTGTCCGCCGCGGCCCGCGGTGTCTGTGGGGTGCTAATGAGGATCGGTAATTGCCGATGTCCGTGAGGTGCTAATGAGGATCGGTAATTGCCCGGAGCGCGGGGTCGGTGTGCGGGGGGTGCCGGCGCTCCGCTCTGGCCGCTGCTGCTCTGGTGCCAGCCAAGCGCTCCCGTTTCTTTCTCCCGGGCCAGCTGGCACGGCAGGAGAGCGCCTGCAGCCCGGCTGGGGGTGCTGAAATCGCTGGGCACAGCCTGGGCTCTCCCCTGGCAGCAGGCAGCTCTGTAGACTTTGCAGTGTGTGGAAGTCAGTGTTGGGTGATGTGGCCAGGTGTCTGATGCACTAGGATGGAGACTGAAAGGTGCTATGCTTGAACGGGAGTGGTTTGAAAATGGTGTCGTTCAGTGTTAGTGCTGAGTATAATTTACGTAATTACGGCTCATATTGGCAAGTTTTGACTTGAATGTGAGTGTGGCATAGRTCCTGATACCTGTTTCATTTGCCAAGATTGGTATTTCCAGGGATAGCAAGRCAGCATTTGTCGGTCAGCCTGAAAGTTAAAGGCTTTGTAGATCCTGTTTTTAGTGAAGGAAGATAAAATGCACACCTGCCTTGGTGCAATCAAAATTAAAGGGATGGTAAATTAAATTTGTTTTAATGAAACATTTCCAGGATTGCTGTCTGTTTTCTTCATAGTCTTTTGGCAAATGTTATTTGAGAGGAATAATTTCAGAGGAGCTTTGCAAAATACAGGACCATGCTCATATTGTTGCTACTGCTCTGCATGACCCAGTGTGGATTTAATATATTTCTTTCTAAAAAATTATGCTGACAAGTGCCATAGCTTTATTTTATCTGTCATTTGAAAATTCTTTTGAACTGGAAAAAAAAAAGTCTTCTTCCTATATGATCTATTTAAGTTCTTTGTTCTTTTCCTGACCAGTTTCAGTTTAATGTGGGTTTTGTGATTAATTTCACTCTTTGTGCTTGTCCTGCTTTTCTTCAGGGATATAGATGAAAATGTCATATATAAAGCTATAGTTTAGACTCAAGTATAGTGGGTTTCAGATAAATATAATAATAAAATATAAAWATTATCTATTTATAAGTATATATMTATAAATATATTTTCTATTTATGAATATAAGTATTTTATATTTATTCTACATTAAAATATAAATATATAAATAAATATGATAATAAAAGTAACAATAAAATAATGCTTTAAGTATTACTCACTGTTCTGTTATTTCAGAAAAATAATTTTTGAGAAGCAGTGGTTCTACTTGGATAATGCCATTGGACATATCTATGGAACTACGTTTGAAGTAACCAGTGGTGGAAACCTCCAGCCAAAGCAAGAGGTGGAAGAGACTACCACAGGTATCCCAGAGGATTGGCAGTTGGAAAAACTGTTTCAAATTCATTTGTTTCTTTGATCATACCAAAGAAATTGGGGAAGCTTTCTATTAATCATTTGTTAACTACACGCTGCTTATATTCATTCTGTCATAGAAGTGCGTGGTTTTGTCTTGGTCAGTGGTTTCACTAGTCCTGTAACAAATAATCTTTTTAATGTGGGAGAAAATTTGAACCTCAGTCTGGGTGATTTTATTTACATTCAGTTTTACCTCACATATTACATTTCCTTGCTTAGGCTGTCCTTTGCAAGGCCATGAAAAATGTGTGTTTAACCATGAGAAATCTGCTTTCTGTGACTCTAAAATCATGTGTTTCTCCCAGTTATTTGGAGGTAGATTTTACAAATCTATATCCTTTTCCTTTAGAAACAAAGGAAGCAGGGACAGATAATCGTAACATAGTTGACGATGGGAAGTCTCAAAAACTGACTCATGATGACATAAAGGCTTTGAAGGACAAGGGTATTAAAGGACAGGTAAAAAAAAGGTTTTGGTGTAATTTCTGTGCTACCTTGATGGTTATATTTTAGTTTCTGAAAAAGGATATTCTTTTTATCTGTGCATAGATTTCAGTGCTTTTTCTTTGTTCATCTGGTCAAGTCTTTTTTGGTTTTACAAAAATGCTAAAGCTGTTTTCAGAGAAAACTTTATGTAAGGTTGGCAACTTTGTCAGAGGAGAGTAAAGAAGTTTTTGTGGCATCAGAAATCATAACAGATAAAAAAGTACAGCTCACATAATCACCATTTAGTTTTGCTTGTGTATAAGGTTCAAAATACTATTTCTGTATCACAGAGGCGTTAAAACTGTGCAATAATTAAGGTGTAGGAAAAGATTATGGCCAAGCAATGAAGTTTTATCAAATGACACTGTGTAACACATGTACCAGCAGTGTGCCTGCAGGCAGTGCCTGCCACACAGGGGTGATGCTGGTGCTCTATCTGTACCTGGAAAACTCAGAGTGTTCCCAAGAGATCAGTTCTGTTCTGTTAGAAAAGGGGTTGGGATTTAAGCCTGCACCTTTCATAAAGTAAGGGATCTTTAAGCTGTCTTAAATTGTTCCTAAGGCATTGCAGCCAGTTGTGTTCTGCAGATGCTGTCAGGCGCAATCCTTCTGCTCTTTGCTTTACCCTTTCTAAGAAAACCAGGAAATTGCTCATGCTTACCTCAAGTTCATCTCCTGTTTGCATCTTGCTCTTTGGAGCAGTTTTTCTGCTTTCTCCTGCTGGGTCCAAGGAGTTTGGAACGGTTCCTCTGTTTCCATGGTTGTGCTGCTGGTTGTGTTATCTCTTGGAGAAGAATGTGCTAATCAGGCTGACAGCTTTGATGGTTTTGTGTTTTCACTGTCCATGGCAGAAGATCCCTCTGACTTTCCTGTGTGTCCTCAGCAAGCCTGTGCCATGCATCTCCCGTGCTTTTATTAACTCTGCTTTCTGGACTGTAACTAATGTTCATTTTGAGCTACATTAGCAGCAATAGATATTATTCCTCCCTTTGTGTCTGTTAAAATCTGAATTCCTGTTTGTGAACGGTGTGTGTTGGTGATGCAGGACACTTCCCTGTTTCCTCACTGTAAATTTTACTGCAACATAAAAAAAAAACCTTACAAAGCAACATAACCCAGGCACTGAATTTATTTTTTTTCCTAGAATAAAGCAAAAGAGAAAGAGATTCTGTTTCAAATAATTAATCACATATGTTAAGTGTTTGAAGGAATAATGGCCCCAAAAGCCAAATAGGAAGTGAGGAATACCTGCACCACTCTGTTATTTGAGCAGGTTTTTAAAGCACAAGGGGAGCTGCAGTGTCCAAATTGAATATACTCCTTTTTTTTTTTTTAATTTGTCACCTCCATAATTAATAGAACCCATAATTTTAGCAGTTAAACTACTTGGATCACAGAACCCAAAATAGCAGCATTTTTGTTCTTGTGCTGCTGGCATGGAGATAAACCCCAGGCAATGAGAGTCCTGTTGGATTGGTTTGGTTTGGTTTTGCTGGAGGTCCTAATGATCCCTCCAGCTGGAATCTGAAAGCATGAGGAAGAGTTGGGTTGGCAAAGGGGGGAGATTAGAACAGGGAGACAAGAAACCAAAGCTGGAATTCTGGGAAAACTTGGGAGCTAGAGAAGGAAAATATCAGGAGGAGTATTGCAGGAAGTAATAAATGCTAAGGAGTTGGACATTGTGCAAGGAGTTGGTACAGTAGGGTGGCAAAATTTGTGAGACTGAAAAAATTATTGGAGTGAGGGAGATGTCTGGTGATCAAGCAGAGCAGAGGGGAGGAACTACATGGAACAGGGAAAAAAGGTACCCTCAGAGATGCTGGAATCAGAGAGACCCAGAGAGGGAGTTGGATTAAACAAAATATTACTGAGAATATTCCAGGATAAACATTTTCATTTCTAGGATTTTTATGCAAAACTATGTGTTTAAATTCCTACACATAGTCAGTGTAATGCCTCACTGGTCCTGTTGGTTAACAGAGAGTGGCTTTGCCATTAGTGTCAGGAGAAGTTGATGGTATACATGCCTCTACTGGAAGAAAATATTTTCAGTGCTTGTTTAAAAAAAATACTGTCTATGAAATGAATGAGAAATAAATGCTAGCTGTAACAAAAATGAATTGTCTCTTCCAAGGAAATAGTTCAACAGTTAATAGAGAACAGTACAACATTCAGAGACAAAACTGAATTTGCTCAAGATAAATACATAAAGAAGAAGAAAAAAAAGTAAGTGGATTTTAAAATGTGAAAAATACTTGGTAATTCCCTAAATTGTTGAGATTAAAATAAGACCATGACTATGTTTTTTTACAGATATGAGGCAGTTATTACAATTGTGAAACCATCCACTCGCATCCTTTCAACCATGTATTATGCAAGGGAACCTGGAAAAATTAAGTGAGTTTGCATTTGGTTTCTTTTTTCAAATGACAACAGAAAGATAGTTTAATACTTTTTAAATACCTGCACTATACCAAAGTATACAATACTCACCTTTCTTCTCTTTCCCTTGAACGTGAGGATTGTGATTTAATGAAAGATAATGTGATACTGAAAATTAATTAATATGGCAGCAAACAGGAGAACTCTTTTGCATGCAGCACCAGAATTCACCATTTCCCTGTGAACACCACCTTGCTAATTGCCCACACAGACAGAAGCTCTTTGATTTTCTAAGGTACCTCTTACCTGCTTTGGTTCTGGCTCAGTAGCAAGATAACCAGCCACTTACCACAGGCAAGAATTGTGGTCTTTAACCTTTCAGGGGTTCAAAATCCTCATTCTCCAGAGTTAAAAAGCCTGTAGGTAACATTGGGGTCAGACTCAGGTGGGGTTGATTTTCACCCACCTCACCTAAGAGATACATTGTTACAGACAGTAACAGTGCACTGATACATTTTTAAATGAAGGACTAGTAGCTCTAAGATGCTGGGATTTAAAATCTTTAAATACATCTTACTTAAGGCCTCTCAAACCTTTTTCCTACTCCTTCCAACATCTCTGCACTTGGCTGCTTTTTACTATTGAAGATTAGTTGTAATTTCTGTAGCTTTCACTGAGTCTCTTCAGTGCATATGCTGGGTTTTGATCCTGGGTTACAGGTGATGCTGGGTCCTGCAAAACAGGAGAAAACCACGAGGGATTCATTATTGGATCAGGAGATGCATCCATACCACTTGTTATTTACAAAGCTGACATGCCAGAGAAAAAACAAACAAAAGGTTGAAAAACTACTTTCTCTGACTGGTACAGCACAAGATGCCCACTTTGCTATGGGCACCCTCCTGCATATCCTGCTTTTCCTAGCTGTTGGCTCCAGTTCTAGTTCTTCATTATCAGATGCTTAATTGTAATTTTCTGTGTRGTGACTCTGAAGGTCACTGATGCTTTTCCCAAATCTACCTGCAATCCAGCTGTTTTTGGCAGGCTCCTGGGCTAGTGGGCAGTATCTGTAAGCAAACTGGTGTTTGTGCAATGCCTCTTGTCTTCCAGCCACCTGAGATACGACACCCTGGCTCAGATGCTGACTTTGGGAAACATCCACGCTGGCAACAAGATGATTGTCATGGAAACGTGTGCAGGCCTGGTGCTGGGGGCTGTGATGGAGAGGATGGGGGGTGAGCTACCCCAAGGGGGGTGGAAATGCACACCTGTGGGACAYTGCTGAGAGCAGCACTCCAAAATGCTTCCTCAGCTTTTGAAATCTGCTCTTACCACCTCCAGGATTCAAGGAAAAACTTGTTTTTCCACTGGGGAAAGTTTTTGCATCAGTTCGATATTTTTTTCCAGTACTTAAAGAACCATTAAAAAAGAGAATTGGATTTGATAGAATTGTTTATATGATTAATTTTATTAAATTTATAGCCTTGTATGTAGATCTGGTAGTTCCTCTCTTAGCATTATGACATTGAGCTCAGAAAAAGCTGTGAAGATCTTGTATGGAGATTCTTCCCAGACACCTGGAAGTCCAGGAAAGGGAATAGCAGAAAACAGGAATAGTGCCACTGGAATTCTGACAGCAGTGGAAATGTTGCAGTTCCTCTTGTTCACTGCACCAGATTTAGTGTGTGTTTTGAAAGTATGTGACATTTCCTTCAGCTTATTCTAGGAGAAGTTTGACTCCTGATTTGTCTTTGGAACTTAGTTATCAGTTTCATTGTTCTAAGACACCAGGTAGAGGTGACAGTTATATTCCAGAAGCCTGGAAAGGCAGGAGGTGATGTGATATGCACACAGGTGTGCTGTGGGAAGCACACAGGCAGTGCTGCTGCAGGTTGGCTTTTGGCCATAGGGCTACTTCTTGAAGTAAATAAGATTACAATTTCAGTTAACTACTGAGCGTGTTTAACATCTCACAGCTCTTCCTTTAGGGCCTGGACATTGAAGAAATTCTTTGCCAAATGAGGCTCTTTAAATTAACTTTTGGGTTTTATCCAAGCAACTCCATAAATAAGTAACAGAAACTTTACAATTTTGCCTTTTAATTATTTATTAAATTAGCTTTTCGTAGCACTGCTTATATAAGCTAATAGCTCATATATTAGAAGAAAGAAGCTAATATTAGCTTCTGAGCTAATCCTAAACACATGTTTAATACACAAATATTCCATGAGTTACCTTGTCCTTCTGTGTTTCAGTAACTGTTGTCCTTTCAATAAAGGTTTCCTACCTTGAGGCATATTTCCACAGCTTGTTAAATTTGATGGTTTGATTAAGAGAGGCAGTTTACTTCCTTTTTTTTACATGGACCCTTCATTTAAGCTTTTTAGAAAGAATTTTAGATTTTTAAGAATTCTGGCTTTCCAATTTGATTCTTTCCCTCCCACAGGCTATGGATCCATCATTCAGATGTACCCAGGAGGGGGACCTGTTAGAGCTGCCACCAGTTGTTTTGGATTTCCTAAACCTTTTTTTGATAATCTTCATGAATTTCCTCTCAGCAAAGTGCAGAGTCTCCTGTCTGGGACATTCAGTACAGAGACTCTGCCTGCAGAGCCTGAGGAGACTGCCCTGGTGGAAGAGGAAAGCAATGGACTGAGTGAGGAGAAGCAGAGTTCCCTGCAGGAAACAGAGGAGGAACCTGCTACCGAAGCACCTATGGACATCAGTCCAACAGAAGAGCAAGACACAATGGACATTAATGCTGAAGACGTAGAGTTTAAAGAGAACAAAGAGAAAGAAAATAAAGAAAATGTAAGAATATTTATTGTGGCTGTTCAGGTTTCACAACATCTGTGGACATAAATTCTGCTGTCTGAATCAGCCCTGCTGAAATGCAGCTTAGTCAGGTGTTTAAGTGGAACTCTGGAAATTGTCTTTTGTCTTACATTAAGATYAAAAAACTGAAAATGCAGGTAATAATGATTTGATAAATAATTACCAGTTAAAGTGCCAGCTGTTTGTTTTGTTGTTCAAAGGTTCGGGAAAAGCAAATAAAACAGTGGGAGAGAAGGAAAAAGCTGAAAGAAGCTGCAGCTTTGCTGAGAGAGAAGAATGCTGATGGGTGAGTCTGCTTAGAGCTGTCACASTTTGGGAATGATGTTCCCAATTTACTGCTCTAAAACATCCCAGACTAWGGGGGCCATGGGATGGAGCAGAGAACTGGGGGCACAAAAGGCACTGGTGGAGATTTTTTTTCTTTAATTTAAATGGATTGAAATGATCTAAAAGTCAACTAAATATGAGCAAATATTAAAAATGAAAAAAATCTAGCCAAAGAAAACCAGAACCCAGGTAGAATGATTCAAAATGGCTCCCATAAAATAACAGGAATCTAATTAGCAAAGTAGAACCTGAGGTTTTCAGTTCATTAAAGTGGAACTAAATTTGTTGTTCTGGTTTGTTGGTTTGTTTTTTTGTTTTGTTTTTTTTTTTTTTTTTTTTTTTTTTTTTTTTTTTTTGTTAGATGTTTTTAGAAACTAATTTCCTTTTTAGAAAGGAAAAAAAAATTCCAAACTTTATTTTACCTGTTTTACCCAGGATCAGTTATTCCCAAGGAACAATTTAGCACAAAGATTTAATATCATAAATTAAAAACAAATACAATCAATATATTCCTAGAAATTGAGCTCCAAAATAGTGTAAAAGCATTTGGTGGGTGTGACACTTTCACTGTGCTCTTAGCAAATGCTGGAGTGATTCAGGTTAACCAGGTAACATTAATTCAGTTAATTTAATAACGTATTAATTTGGTTTCCTCCAAAGGATATTGGTTCACTGGAAATGAAGCTGTTCTGCTTGAATAAATTTTACTGCACATTTACTGGTTATTTTCAAATGCTTGTGTACAATTTTTGGGTTTTACTACTATGAAATGTTTTAACTTATGCTCATTGATATACCTCATGTGGCATATTTAAGTGGTAGAATTTATAAACACGCAGAACCAGGTAATTCTGTGCTCTCTGAAGAAGTGAAGTGCTCAAGGAGGTTTGTAAAAAGCTCTGCACGTCTGTCTGGCAGTGCCTGTGACCATGGAGCTGTCTGAACAGTGGCAGTGTCTGGGTCTGGTTTCACTGTTCTTTGCTGCACCATCTCTGTAATTAATGTCTGTGCATGACCTGGCAAAGGCAAAACTAATGTTTGACTTCACTTGTCATTTCCTTCCTGGTAAAATAGCACATTCAGTTGTTGATTGAGTTCAAGGAGGCTGTTTAGTATTTGTCTCTTAATTTGTTTTCAATCACTTTTATCCTCCTTTTGTCCTCTGTCATCATGAAAGCTGTAACAAATGACATTCCTGAAGGGATGAGTGATTCCTGGCTTTAGGAAGGCTCCAGCAGGATGGGGGTAAACAGAATTTATGGTGCCTGAGAGCACTGTCCCTTAGTGCTGATCTCCTTTCTTCAGTCATCTGCCTTTATATGCACTGCTCCTTGAGATCAGGAGCCACAGAAAACTTGGCATGGAATAAGGAAATGCTTCAAATTAAGGACTAGAAACAGACAGGGAAAATAAGGGTTTGGGGATTTTTTGCAGGAGAGAAAGATGGAAAGGATAGGGGAAAACGTGCTTAACATTGGAGGTGGGGAGAAAGATGGCACTTACTGGCAGAGTAAAGAAAAGCTGTTCATGAGGTGAAGGTGAGTACCAGCTTTAGGTACCTGAATTTAACAGTATTTATTACTGAATGTAGAAAATACCATTCCAGTTAAATTTCTACCTTCTGTGCTGTTGTGTGGTAAAACATTGTTTGTCCTGGATTTGTTGGTTCAATTCCTTTGGTGAGAGTTGAGGTCTGGTGTTAGGCCACTGAGGGGAAAAGGGAAGATGTTCATTGGGTATTTGGTATTCTTTTAAAGAAGACTCTAGAGATAGACTATTCCATTTTCCTGACACTATGGAAGCAGAAATTTGTTCATAGGCACACCAAATGTTTGGAGTTAGACCATGTCCCTCTCTCTGCCCCTTCCTGTTCCCCTCTCACCTGCTGCACCCATTCTGTGCCTGGCCAGGCTCCCTGCTGGCAGCAATCTGTGCTGCCATATGAAGGAGCAGCCTTTGCTTTTCCCAGTCTCTCAGCCCTCAGTTCCCTTCCTGGAGTCTGGCAGAGCCCCTGGCAGTGCCAGTGCAGCATTCCAAGGCACAGGATGAGGCTTTCCTTTATGGCCTGCTTTGGATCACGATGGAGCACAATTCCTTTGAGGTTTGCATTAGAAATAAATGGTCTGCAAGGCCATGGCTGGCAAACAACCAAAGTGGGAACAATTGAAAAATAATTATCTCACCTCCTTATCTCTGCTGTATTTACAAAATTGAACATCAATTTTTATCTCCCTTTTGCCAGGCAAGTTAAACTCTGCTCCAGTGCTGCACATTTCCCTGAAGAACAAATGTTAATTGATGGGGCATCTCAGTAGCCTCTGTACACTGTGAAGGAGTTTAATTAGCCCCTTCTTTCTGCACAAGCACAACTTAATAGCTAATTAACTAATTATCAACCATTTCTTGCAGTGTAGTTCAGCAGTGACTTTTTGGATTAAAACTGGAGATAGTGGTAGAGAATCTCAACTATCTGTAGATCCAAGCTATTGTGTGATGTTAAAATGAAGATGGAGAACAAAATATGAAGGCTTTAGGTTGTCAAGGACATAGTTTCTTTTTAAAAGGTCTTTAGTCGCGCCTTTTAAGAGTTTGTTCTCTCTTTAAATATTCCTTTTAATGAAGACTATTCAGTCTAAAGAGCCATGACTGAGATTACATTCTAAGCAACATTTGGCAGCCACAAAAGTTAAATTGTGTTTGCAAAATGGTCGTGGGGCAGAGCAAGCAACATGAAGTTTCTTAGWCTGTAAGAATTATTGTGGAGCCCAACACAGCTGGAGTGCTCCTGCAATGCTTTTAATATTCTGCACTTTGGGGAGCAATGTTTCAGCCTTTTAATTACACCAGTAGGAAGTAATGATTTGTTTTTACATTTGGGGACTTGTCAGAGCAATGAAAACATGCTGATGAGACACTTCTAAGCTGTAATTGATTGCTGTGCTAAGTAGGAGGAAATGTCACTAGGTGAGCAGGTTTCCGAAGCAGAAAACTAACGCGCATGAAAACTTCTTTTGCAGCTTAATTGTAGCCAGCAAGTTTCATCCCACACCCTTGTTACTTTCTTTATTGGAATTTGTCGCTCCTTCGAGGCCTTTTGTTGTCTACTGTCAATATAAAGAGGTAAATCAGGATGTTACTTCAGCTGTTACAGTTCAAGCTTGGTGCCATTCTGCTGTGTAACCTCCTCTTTGGTTTTTCTAAGCCATTATTGGAATGTTACACCAAGCTGAGAGAAAGAGGTGGAGTCATCAACTTGAAACTGTCTGAAACCTGGCTAAGGAACTACCAGGTAAGGATGGCAGCAGGGGGCTGCCAGAACCGGGGAATTCTGGCGAGCAAAACATTCCCTGAAACGAGGGGGGAGGTTGGACTGACTGAAACAATGTGTAAGCTCAGGCATTTGCTCTGCCCTAGAGTAGTGGCTGTTCTGAAGAGCTTTAAGGCTTCACTGTCACCATTTCCCATGGAAAGATTTTACTTGCTTGCATTTTATTAAACATTTGCTGAAATATTTGTAGGAGAGTGACAGGGTTAATGATTCCTAGATGTCCACACAAGGTGGGCCTGGCCAGGGGTCCTGTGTGCAGGAGCAGTGAGAACAGCACTGCAGTGTTGTCCTGGACACAGGTAAAACCTCTGGGACCTGCAGTGGCAGTCAGGGCAAGGAGGAGGCACAGCTGGAGGGACAGTCCTTACACAGAGGTGTGGTGTGGCTGCAGAAAGGTGACAGGGACAAAACTGGAAATCACAGAATCCCTTCAGGCTGGTTTGTGCACAGCTGTGCTTTCTTGCAGGGTACCTCACTTCTGAGGACAGCATGGCGTTTCATGAGTCTCAAACCTTGGCTTTATAATATATATTTAGATGTATTTATATAGATATTTATTATATGTAATATATCTTTTTTGCTGGTAATGCCATGAAGAAGTAACTAGTGAGGCAGCAGCTGTATTATTATAGATTTCTGTAACTGGAGTCTCCTCTGCAGCTCCTTTAAAGATAAATACACTTCCCAAATGGCTGTTTGTTGTTGTGGCTGGGAAAAAAATTACATCCTATCCTGTAAGCTGAAATTACTCAACATGATGTGCACACACAGAGTGGGGTTTTACTGGTGCTGGTTGGTCTGGGTGTGTTGTGTTGTTGTTTGTTTGTTTTAAAGGTTTTACCAGATCGCAGCCATCCCAAGCTGACCATGAGTGGAGGTGGAGGGTACCTCCTGTCTGGCATCACTGTCATCTTGGAGAAGGGCAAATCTGATTCCAGTAACTCAGAAGCACTAAAGATGGAAGAGCCATCATCTAAAAGATGCAAACTTCAAGACCTTCCTTGTTAACATTTGGAGAATGACTCATGGTTTAGATCTCAGGAGTTTAGTGAAATAACAAGTCCTTCCTGTGCTGTTGGCAGTACAGGACTGTGCCTGTCGTGCATCTGTCAGAGAATCAGCAGAACTGCAGGAGAGGGAGGACTCGCCTGCTCCTTAGCAGTTCACATCATCTGAATGTCAAGGAAAACCCTTGGGAGCAAACATCCCACAGAACTCACAGGAACTGCAAGAGGGAGAGAAGATCAAGAGCAGAGAAAGCCTCAGTGCAGACATTCTGTTTGTTTGTTGCCAAATGTGAATATGAGGTAGGTTTTTAAAAGGCTGAGTTGGAATCAGCATATCCAGCTTAGCTTTCCATTCTCCCGGAAAATTATCAGAGGATTCCCTTCAGGATTCCACGTGGTGAACTGCTCCCACTTGGGACACAGAACTCTGCTCTGTTCTGTGATTTAAGAAAGTAGAATGAACAGCAAAAATCATACACTTTTTTTTTCCCAAAGGAACAATAAAAAGAGAAATCTAATAGTAGAGATGACCCCATGCTTACAGCATGACTCCACATTTTTCTGAAATAAATACAGAGGAGAAAGTGCATGTTCTTAAATTAAAATACTAAATATTTAAATAATGTCACTATTAATATTGTCTGTCACTTTCCAAGACATTTTCTGAGAGTTGCTGTATGTTTTTAAGATATGACTATTTTGGAAACTGCTGTATGTATATTTATTTATTCTACTGTTAGATCTTTCAGATGTTGGGCTTTTTTTATTAATTTTTTTTAACTTTGCATTTGCCATTTCAATTAAACTACAGGGTGTTTTCCCTAAAGAGATTTATGTTTTCTCTTACTTTTCCCTCTTTTTGGAAATAGAAAGGTCCAGCATAGGCTTTAGGAGGACAGACTCTGCTGGCTGCACCCCCTTACACCCCAGTGGGAGCTCATAGGGCCAGGAGGGCTTGGCCTCCATTCTGGAACTCCCTCATCAGTGTCTGGACAGAACCTGGAGCTTTGGGATCAAGTGCTGAGACTCAACAAAGCTGTAATAATCAGTATTTTGAGGAGAGCAATGCTCTTTTAGGGCAGCCTTAGCTGGAAACAGGGGTTTTATTTCATGGAAAGAAGCAGATTAGGGTTCCTCTAGGGAGAACAGGTACACTACATCTTCAGGTTTTATCTACCTCTGCTTTTTCTAAACTTCCCAGTGTTGTTTTTCTACTTTTTGGGAAGTTTCTCTTCTCTCTTTTCTTCTCCTCCTTATGTGAACAACCCATAAAAGGAGAGGATGTAGATTTCACCATCTCTTCATTCTAGAAAGTTGCTTATCTTAAATACTGTGACAATAAAAAACAATGACATGGGAAAAACGTATTTGCATAATAGAGCAGTTTGAGAAATAAACAATGTTGGAACACATGAGGAGTTAATTTGGATCAAGGCCAAACTGACTCCATTTTACCATTAGTGACACTGACACAGTCTCAACACTGAATCCAAGTTTTTAAATGTGCCATAATCCTTGTAAAATGTAGTGAAAATTAGGAAGGAAACAAGAAATAAATCACTATTGAGATTTCAAATTCCTTCTTCCCTCTCATGCTTATGCAAAGTGGCAAACAATGCACAGATGTAACTTTTAGAAGAGTGGTGGAGCACCACTGTTCTGTGCACAATCTACACACCTGATCAGCTCACTCTGAGATCACCCCAGCAGCCACGTGAACAAGGAGAAGGTTTGGTCCAAGATCAATGGTTTTTATTATTGCAAACTCAGACAAATATATTCCTGAAGAACACTAACACAATTATCTCCAAAAGCATATTAAAAATACCTGCCCACATGAAAGGTTATGTTACTAAAATTCATGCCATTCAGGTCTCAGGAGCATAACAGCAAATTAAAGACACTTTCAGCTGTGTAAATCACTACACAAGAGTGGACAGTGAATAGAATTTCCTGGGTTTGGGGCAAACAACAATCCAGTGGCAGTGACTTTACCACAGAACACAGGACACCTTCAGCCTCTCCTGAGGCTGTTGATCCTCTCTGCTATGTTCTGCAGCTCCAGATCCATGGTGGCCAGGTTTTCCAGCTGCTTCTCCTGTGAAAACAAAGAGCGTTTCACACATCATTGTTGGCGCTGGGAAATGTTTTGTTCCAGAAAAAGGAGAGGAAAGGCCATTTCTAAGGCAGATTCTGTCCTGCCACTTCCCAGTTCCTGAGCAGAGCAGGTGTTAACAGCAGTACAGCAAAGACTTGGAAGATTGGTGAAATTCCCTGCTTTGGACTGAACATGGAATGAGGAAAGCATCAAAATTTTAATTGTGAGARCCGGCCCTAATTGCAGCCTCATCTTCGTAGATTTAAAGCACCATTACCATCCATAGGTGGCCTCCTGCCATGTCACAGCTGCAGGTGCTGTCCCTGGGCAGTGAGGGCATGGAGAGCAGGAGAAGCTTTATGCACCAAGCCTTTACCGGGATGACTTGTTAACACCAATTCACACCTGTATAAATCAGTGTCCAGCCTCCCTGCTCCCAGCACAGCTCTGTGCAATGCACAGACACACTGACACACACCAGGAGGATGTGGCTGATGGGAGCTAACTGATGGCTGTAGGCTCAGTTTTCCTGGATTCCGGAGCGGAGCAGAGCAGGAAGTCTGAGAAAAAGAAGAGGATTCCCTACGTGTGAACCGCACCTAGGAACTGGACCTAGAGGTGCAGTGCAGTTTCTGCTCTGCAATTCCAGCTGGGAAGTCCACGGGCAGCTGATTTCCCTCTAAACACCCAACTCACTTTTCAGCTGGGTATTTTAAACAACCCGACAGCCCAAGTGGTGCTTGTCAGTTCCCCTCTGCTCCTGCTGCAACATTTATTCAGTCTGTGGAGCCTCGAGGGAGAGGCAGGGCCCAAAGGGGAATAAAATCTTTCCCTTCCTGCCTTGCAGCAGACAGGACCTGTGTCTTTATCCCACAAATTGTGCCCTGGGGTAGTTCAGCAAACTCAAAATTCCACTGTTCAAAGAAAGCAGATTTYAAATCACTGAAGATCTACTCGCACCTTAACTGTGACTTAATCTTTGTGTTTTTCTGTGCAGTTTCTCAGCTGCCTTGGGAATGGATTTGGGAATGTGTTTCCCCCAGCTTTTCAGAGAAACTGCTGTGCACTTACCTCCTCTTCTGTCAGGGGCCTCTGGCTTAGGCTCCTTCTGTCATTCCCAGCCACGTGACGCTTCTTCAGGTCTTCTCCAGAGCTGTACAGCCCTGGGAGTTCAGCTGACTTCTTCCTGTAGTTCAGAAGTTGTGCAAGTTGATCCATCTTGTTGTACTGCCTTTCCACATCGTATCTGTTTGCTTTGCCAGGGTTCCTCTTCTCGCTGCGCCTGTGCTTCAGAGCGCTCTGGATTTGCTTTTCTGACCACCACTCGTAGTCATTGTACTCAGGGAAAAGGCTCTTCTCACTCAGGGCAGGCCTGCCTTCCTCCCTGCCCTCCAGAAGCTGCTCCCCCGCACTGTCCCTCTTGTCCAAGTGCTGGCTTTTCCACCACAGCAGTGGGTAGAATGGCCTGTAGGATGCTGCGGTTCTCTTCTCTTTCTCTGCAGGGAGATGGCCTCTGTACTCTTCTCTCTCTGCAAACCTTTCCTCCTCTTCATTTTCCACCTGGTCACTGCTGTGAYGCTTCTCTTCCACCTCCTCCTGCAGGCTGTCCTCAGTGCTGTAGTGCCTGCTGGCCTGGCCCTTGTGCTCTCGAGCCTTCTGGGACCCCTCCTGTTGCCTGTTCCCTACGCGGGCTCTCCCTCCGACACGGCGCTGCCTCTCCTGGCTGAGGTACCTGGCCAGCTCCTCCTGGCTTCCATCAGCAAGGTACATCCTGCCCCCAGGATGGTGGGATCCACTGTGCTGCCTCCTCTCCTCGTGCCACTTCTCACTGCTCTCCTCACTGTGGTGGTGCCTCTTGTTTTCCTCTTCCTTGCTCTCCTGGCTCTGCTGCCAGCTGAGCTCCTCACTGCCCTGCTCTGCAGGCCCCTCCTCCTGCAGCCCCTCTGGCCCACGCCTCCCAGGAGAGCCACCCTTCTCCTCAGACTCTTCCTGGTGTTTCTGTCGGTGCTTCCAYTGCTCCCAGAGATTGGCCTCCCCTGGGTGTGATCCCCCTGCTGGTTCCCCCCTCTCACCACCATGGCCCCTCTTCTCTTCATTGGAGTCACCTGCCCTGTGCTTCCCATGATAACCTTTGCCTTTGAAGGGTTCCTTTCCCTCCTCCCTTTCTTCACTCTCCTCAGATTCTTCACGCTGCTGCTGGTGGGAGAAAGCACGTTCCTGAGACTCATGGTGGTATTTCTCACTCCTTTCTTCCTCCCTCTCTTCTTCACCTTCCTGAATTTGTTTGGAAGGGCTCTGCATTCCCTCCTCCAAGTGCCAGCGGCCCCTGAGGCTCTGATCATTCCCACCACGGAACTCATCCATGCTCATGCCCTCAGAGTGGGACTTCTTGGTGACAACAGCAGCCTCTACATCCTCACAACACTTCCCCTCTTTGCTTTCCTCTTCACTGTGGTAATTCCTCTCCTCCTCTCTCCCAGTTTCCTGGTAGTGCTTTTTTTCTTCCACGTGAAGYGTCTCATCCTGAGCAAGTGTGTGGTGTCCAGCCTCCTCCTCCTCGCTTTTACCCTCCTCATGAGCAAGTTTCTCCTCATCACCTCCTTCCATGTACTTTTTAGAGTCCTCTTCTGCCTGCCTTTGTTCTTTCTCCACGCTCCCAGTAGGATGTTTTTCAGTCTCTGCKGGGTCCTTGGGATGCCTCACTTCAGGCTGTTCGTTTTCACTTCTCTCTCTGTCATTTTTATCACCTACAATAACAAAAGCAGCATCATGGAGTAATCCAACCCTCCACTGAAGTGTTATTTCAAAGACATGACTGGCTTCACAAAATACTAAAGAAATTTGGACAGAACTGATTTCTTAATTCTGTTTTCAAAATCATTAGTTTGCCACTATTTTGTATGCATGCCTGGAAAAGGATTAACTAACTAATTAACTCCACTTAATTAGGCATTTTACAAGTTCCCCTRGAATTTCCAGAATAAATTTCCTTCTTTGGCTTTTTTTGTGATCACATTTTTAGTACTGAGTCAAGCWAGCTCTCATTCCCATTAAAAATCAATGGGATCTGCAGTTGTGTTCAGTTCTTCGAATGCCAGACCAGGCCCATCACAGATGCTTATTCACAATAAAAAGACAACTATCTAYTCAAGCTACCCAAAACCACCAGGGATTCTTTTTAGCAAATTTTAAAAGTTTTTTTTTTTAAATTGACTGAAAAAAAAAATCAAAGAAATCTGATGCTTTGCAATAGTTATGCTTCATCTTCTCAGGCTACCTAWAGAGTTTGTTAAGTCCTCTCAGGCTCTCCAGGTGGTTCAAGGAGGGAGCCACAAGTGTCAGGCAAGAACCCCTGAGAATTCCCAGGTCAGGCTGTTTGTTCCCTGAGAGAGACAGACAGAAGGACACCAGAATTCTGGCACTGAAATGTGGAGGCACCAGTTTCACACAGGCTGAAGTAACAGTTCACCAGCTCCATCACCAGAGAGAAACCATGCACCAAACTCCTCTCCTGAGTGCAGATAACATTGTACTTACTCTTCTTCAGGATTTCTTTGCATTCAGGATTAATGGGGGGTGCATTGGGCTTAGAGAGAGCGTTGGACAGAACCTCCACAATGCACCGTGTTACCTGGAGGAGACAAAACAGGAGAGAAAATCCTCATGGCAAAAATGGAAACTTTACTTCTGACCCAGCTGGTAGAAAAGCCTGTTGRAAATGAGAGTTTAGGCTGTTATTAATGAGTTTTGAGTAATCCTGTACATTTGGGCTCTGCCCCTCACTCCTGTACCAGCAGGAAGAGAACAGACAGGTCTTTTCATCTCCYCTTTTGTTTGCAGAACTAAGGGGCTTCTTTTGTACCTTTTAAAATATTAAATACCCTACTCGGTACAAAGGAAAGTTAAACAACACGTGGTAACACACCTATAAAATAAACAGACACAACACACATTCAAAGGATGATCATCCTGCAGGATCTGTCCACATGAGGATGCTGCAAAGGCAGTTTGGACTGCCAATACACTAAACACCTCCATGTCCTCTGTCAAGGACACACTCCACACCTCTTCACTGTGTGTGCTCTCAGTCCTGCCTGGTCTTTAGCACTGAACATTCAACTGGGCTGTCTGGAAGCAGAGAAAATGGATTGATTCAGGAAAGTCACACAGTGTGCTCTAATTCTAAGCACTACCAAAGTACGTCCTCTGTATAAAATGATTTTCAGGGGCTGAAGCTGATGGTGAGAACAAGTGCTCCTGTTTGCTGGGGGTACAAGAGCCTCAGGCTGACTGGGAGGAGACAATGAAACATTTACAGAGCCATTTGTCTTTTAACTATTTCTGGTTATTACCAGGTGTTTGCTGATCTAAATGATCACAACCAGCGCAGGGGGTCTGGTGTCAGCTCTGGGAGCAGCTGATGGCATTTATTTAATCACACAGGGTGAGATCTCCTTCCTAAGAAGGAGAGGAAGGACTACAGCATTGAGTCTGTAACACAGTAGGTAACTGTAGGTATTTCATCTTTCCCCAAAGCTGTCAGTACAATAACACGTACTGTGCAATAGTTCAGATCACTTTTCAAGCAGCTGTACAATGCAGAGCTTCACAAGTACCACACTGACACAAGAGCCAGTTCTCATTTCCACCAAACACACTGAGGTGCAGGCAGACATCTCCTGGYAGCTAAAGGCACTCTGAGTTCCACACCAGCCATCAGCTTTTTAAAAAATTTACCCTTARGAAAAAAAATGAAGCATTGTCCTGAGAGATTAAAGAAATGAAGAACACATCACTGGTATTTTCTGGGGTTGGTTTGACAAGCAGCTACTCACCATTTCTTCAGTATGGTCTTTTTCCACTGGAACTGTGCTGGCACCTGGAAGAAAAMCTAATTATTAGAGATTCATCAACACAAGCATCACTGACAGGAGTCCTCAGTCAAATTGGTCTGATAAGGCAGCTTGGGTTTTGGGTTRGCAGTCAACTAAACCAGGCACATTCCACATGAAATCTTTCCTTATTTGGATGGAAAAGCYACCTAAAATTGAGGCATAGCACGAGAGAAGAGGCATGGTAACACTTGTAGCACTAAAATAATTATACACCAAGAACAGTCCCACCCACAAAAAATGCAACACSAAAGAAAGCCCTGGTTAAATTCCAAAATGGCACTTTACTTCAAACCAGGTCCTTATGTAGCTGCCCATGTTTGATGGTTAAAAAAAAAAAAAATCAAACCCAACAAGCAAGGCCTGTTTGCACCCCAAGAATCTTCTGGCTTCTTGGAGAAGCTCTAGGTGCACCCTTTGCCAACAGCAGATCATTCTTTAAGACTTTAAAGCAGCTACTGTCCCAGTCCTGCTGGAGAAATGTTGTCTCACTTGGAGGTGCCTCCTGCAAGGATGGAGAGAGCCAGAAGAGACAGGAAAATTTCCATTCTCAGAGTGGTCCATTATCATTCCAAGAAATAAGCAAAACCTCCTCAAATCTCAGTGGAAAACTACTCTGGAAGGAAGCAGTACAATCCATCCCTCACTCTCTCTGCTCTGAGGACATGTGGGATAACTCACACCTCCTTACACCAGTTCTACTGTGTCTGGGCCAAGGAATTTGCTTTTGGAAAGAAGCTACTGCCCATAAAACCTCTGTGCTGCCTGATTTTGCCATCACTGCTGCAATGCTCCAGCAGGTTAATGAGCTTGGCTGCTGTGTGTTAGGTTAATGAGCTTGGCTGCTGTGTGTTATCAATGAACTGTGTCAATTCCCATGCACCTGGAGATTTCCAGGAGCGAGGTTAAGCCCCTGTGCCAGCCCCACAGCAGTGTGTGGAAGCAGGGCCTGTTGAATCCTGGCTGTGCAGGCCTCCCAAGGTGCAGAATCACAGCACACACACACACAGCTTGAGGTGCAGCCCTGAAGTCCTTACACGGCTCAGGAGAGTCCTAAATACAGCCACGACCTCTCTCTGGCTGGGTCAGTGAGAAACCTCCTGAAACAGATGAACACACAGCACATCACGGAGGTAAAGGAGGTCAGTTTTACCTCTCAGCACCAGGAGAATGAGCACTGTCCCAAGGAAGACAGGAGCATGTAGCCCTACACTATTTAAAGCAACACAACCTTTTTATTCTCTGTGCTGGCAGAGGAAGCAGACATCCCCTGGAGCACTGACTCAGAGTGTAATAGCTGAGCATCATACACTAATAACTCTGATATTTCTGTGCTCTCCCCCAAACACASATGCAGGGATGTGCTTCTCCAGCCCCCAGCCCTTCCCTGCCTATACAAGCGCCATCAGAGAAGGGAACCTACACAAGGAGAGCACAGAAGGGATTCCCCTAAAATAGCACTGCATGCCTCCCCCAGAGTGCCAGCTGGTGTGTGAGGGGAGATGGTGCTGCTCAGAGCCAAGCCTCTCCCCCAGCTCAGGCGTTCAGAGCCGCCCGAGGCAGCTCCAGCTCCTTTACTAACCCAGTATGCAAATGATTGCCAGGCTGCTGCAGGCAGGAGACAAAGCCCCTCCCACCAAAACAAGTTTAGTCTTACAAAGACAATCTCTCAATCCCACAGCTGTTGGGGATGTTGCTCTTACAGCAGGAGCTGCTGCCAGGCTCCACTCACAGGTATGAGCCCCTGCATGAGCTCTTTCTGGGGAGGCTCCTCTGCTCCTCCAGCCCCTGTGAAAACCTGACAGGCTCCAGGGCAAGCATTGATTTTGTCCTTTGAGTGATGCAGCCACAGCACATCTCCTGTGAGTGACACCCAGGTGATGGGATCAAGCACAGAGCAAACAAACTCCTGGACATCTTTTCCTCCTTCAGGCCACCCCCTGARTGCTGTCAGTGGCACAGGAAGACAGTCAGGTCGTAGCCACTGTCTTTGCTGTCATTCAAAGGCTCCCAAGAGCTTGGTTAACAGTGAAAGGCAGCATGAACAAAGAGGGAGCATCATAACAACGTCAGGAGAACAAAATGGTATTGGACAAACCTCATATTAACCTGTCTGGAGAAACAGGATGAGGCTCCAATCCATGCCAGAGCCTGAAATAACACYCTGAGGCAGCTGCTCTGCCAGGGCTGGGCCAGGAAGGCAGTGGGGAGCCAGCAGTGCCCCACTTTACCCAGTGCTGGCAGTGCCAGCCCCCAGTGCCAGCTGGCAGGAGCTCCCCTGGGGCCACCTGCCACCCGAAGGTGTTGGCCAACACGGCTCCATCCTCCCCACGAGTGCTCAGGAGGGGTGAGGCCACCACCCTGACAGGGACAGCGGGCTCAGGCAGCAGGACACCCACCCGTGGCCCTGCAGGAACACAGCAGGCACAGGGAGCACGGCAGCGTTCCAGAGCAGAGCAAAACCAGAGCATGGGCCAGCATGGAAACCTTGCACCTGAACACACAGCAAGAAACAAACCACAGCCCCACGGAGCAGAGCTGAGCCCTGGCTCTGCGTTACCCTCCTGAACCAAGCCTGCCCAGGCAGTTGTGATCAGATTATTTGATTTTGCTGAAGCGCTGAGAGTTGATGAATATCATGAGAAATGATAAATGCAGGACAAATTCACAAGGTTTTTGCTTGCATCTCCCAGATTAGAACAGATCTTCAGGTGGGTCCCTGATGAAATCCCCACATGGCTTTGTTTCATCAGCGCAGATGACTCAGTGCAGTGTCATTCCTCACCAAAATGTCACAGTGTCTTCCTAGGCAGGATCACTGAAATTTAGGCATATTTATTTGCAGGAGTACTAGAAAGTTCTTGAAGTTAATGTCTAACCAGTTCAACATTTAAAAGCATGACAGCCACAAAGGATGTAAAGTACCTGATCTGTTTGATCAGGTACTTTGATAAATAGGATAAACCTTTGATAAACAAGAAAAAATATTTGGTAACAAACCCCCACAGAATCTATGGTATAAGTGTGTGAGCTTCTTTGTGCTGGGGGCTCTTCCCCTCCGTATCCCACCCTCCCTCTTTGATTTCAATAAAGGCACTTGAAGGCAGTCAACTTCTTCACAGTCTCTGTGCAAGTCCCAGAAGTGTGGAGACTTCCAACAGACCTAAAGCCAAAAATACTCAACCCAGAATGACACCGACTCTTTCAACCAATGATGTAAGTATGCATAAAACGCTACAGAGCCAAGCCACCACCTCTTTCTATTGTGTTTAAGGTTCATTTCACCGACGGGTTTTATTATTTAATGCCGCGTGCAAAAAAATTAAAACCCCTGTTAGTTAAACCCGCGGAGCCGCTACTTTGCCATCACCTCCCAGCATCCAGCACCGGCTGGCAAACCCCCAGCAGCACCGCTGGAACGAAGCGGCACCGAGAAGTCTTTGTGCAAAGACGCTGCACCGGGATAAAAATAAAGGCGGAGCAGCCGGGGAGCTCTCGCCCAGCGCCATCCCCGCCGCCCCTTCATGAGGGGCAAACCCGGGCTGCGGGTCCCGCACCCACCGCCGCCTCCCCGGAGCGAGCCCGTCCGCCCATCCATCCATCCATCCATCCCTCCGCCGCTCCCCGCCCCGCTGGGGCTGCTCCCGGGCCGTTCCCCGCCATTCCCAGCGCTGTCCCGGCGGGATGCGCCCCTGCCCCGCTCACCTGCCAGGGCGGCGGCCGCCAGGAGGGCGAGCAGCGCCGGCGGCCCCATGCTCGGCTCGGCTCAGCTGGGCTGCGCTCGGCGGCTCCGGCGCGGTTTAAAAGGGGAGCGGGGGCGGAGGAGCGGGCGGGGGGCCCCGCCGGAGCTGCGTCACTGCGAGCCCCCGGGCGGTGCCGCCCCCGCTCTCCTCTCCTCTCCTCTCCTCTCCTCTCCTCTCCTCTCCTCTCCTCTCCTCTCCTCTCCTCTCCTCTCCGGCCGCCCCCTCCCCTCCAGAGCAGGGCAACTTTCCCACAGGCTGGGCAAGCCGAGGTCGCTTTCCCTTCCTTGGCAACTACCGCAGCCGCCCTGCCCGTCCCCCGACCAACACTTCCAYGACCCCCGTACGTCCCCCCGCCTCGCCGTGCCTCTGAAAGCGGGGCTTCCCTGCCTCTTTCTCCAGCTCGGAGGATGCAGTAGCATCCTTAGGTCTTTCCCACCGTCAGAGGATGGCGAGGCTCTGCCGAAGGGAGGAGGTGCGGTAACCCATCCCTCTGAAACAGCTTCCACTAGGAATCACTGCTGCGCTTCCACACCCTTTTGCGATCAAAGCCTCTTCAGGCGCTGCTGCAGCCTTTTCCTCCTGCAAGGTTTTTGTCCCTTCCCCTCCCCTCATTGCTCCCTCCTCTCACATTCTCCCCCCACCCCCTATCCAGTACACCCAGACCCCGACTGGGAAGTAATCCCAGTGCTTATGGCACCTGGGGAGGGAATGGCACGCAGTATTCCCCAAGAGTTCTACCAGGGAAATCACTGCTCTCAGCATCCCTCTCCACAGGYAAACCTCTTATTTACTGTGATGATGCTCTGGGGAGCCAGAGGAAGCATACAGAGATCAAGTTTTACATCGTTTCCTTTAACAGCCCCTGCTGTCCCAATTAGTCCGTAGTGGAATAAAAAGCTTAAATGACAAGTTAAAATGAGGAAGTCTGGATGCTCCACCCGGTTCCCTTCAGAGCCAGGCAAAGACCAGAACTCCTTTTGGTTTTCATTAACCCTCAGAGGGCCATCTCCAATTTCAAGTGTATTTGCAGCTTTTTTCCTTGTCTTCAGAGCCAAGCAGATGGCCCTCTAACTGCCAATGTTCCTGGAGGACAATGGATCTGTGCACCAAGCTGGCAGTTCCCTCTGTCATCATTCCTGTGCCATTCTATTGTCCATTAACAATGGCAGGCTGCTACAGACACACAGCCTTTAAAGACAGAAAACAGGACACAAGCACAGTGCTCCAATCCTACTCACCAGCAGGAAGCAGGAATTCCAGCTCCAYATGAAACTTGCTTCAGGAGACAGCCTGGAGGAGACACCAGGAGGCCAAGCCAGACACCTTGTTCACCTTGCATTCAGTTTGCAATTTCTGCAAAGTAACCCAACCCAGTCACCTGGCCACCACGGAAGACAAACGACCTGTAACATCTCCCATCTCCCTCTTCATGCTGCTCTGTACTGCCTATTCCAGCCCCATCTCCACAGGCAGCTGCTTCTTTGGGAATCTCCAGTCTTGGCTTTGGGAAGTCAAGAGCCTGTTTCAAAACACTGACAAATTTCCCTAGCCCCAAGGCCCCCATATCCTTCCCTGTCTGTGTGAGGATTCAGCCTGGCCTCAACCTCTTCAGCTGCTCATGAGAAAGAATTTTAAGCGAAACATTTGCCTTTTATGTGTTCTCTGCTTCTGCAGGCATATAAATAGCATGTTTTGCCATCAGTTACATCAGGGTCTGCATGGGAGCACCTTCACACCTTCAGATTTGATCAGGTTCGAGTTTACAAAGATTTGCAAATRTTGTAGGAGGCCTCTGACAGGAGTAGGGACAGAACTGGCTGGATTATATCCAACTCTGTCTTCAGGGTAGGATTCCAAAATAGGATCCCACAGACTCTTCTGCCAGCACTGGAAAACCAGAGCATCCAAGCATCTTGCCCACAGTTAATTAAGTCAGCCTCTGTTCTCAAAAAAGTGTCACTTCACATGGACTTTTACAGCCAGGTATGAGCTGGGGTGAGTTTCTCTGCAGATCAGGAGAGAGCTGTGACTGCACTAAATCAGGATTACTGCAGGCAAAGGCATATTTCACTTGATCAGCTGTGAGTGGCACACCCCAACCTCCTTTCTCAGATGTGTCAGTACTCTGACTGCAGTGACATCCACGCCTCGCAATGTTGTGACAATCTATTGCTCTATGAATAAACACTATTTATCCTGTGGGATTCTCTCAAATACAAATGCTTCAAAAAGTTACACATTTGGCTCATGCTAGAAGCTGGAACTTCAAAGGCTGACAAGCAATTTCTGTGCCTGAGCTCCTTCTAAATTGAGAAGAGACTGCATGAGGAAAATGAGGATTGCTCTTCTAATTAGGTRTGCTAGTGGGGATTATCTTCATTCTTACATGCCAATTAGTTTTCATGGCATTAAAATACTGCAGCCCATTTAATGAACAAACTCATCTCTTTCATTCAGGAGGTGCTAAGAGGATGGGTCTGGAGAAAGACAATTGCACCTAAAGGCCACCATCTATCCAGTTTCCCTAACAGAAGCAAAATCCTTTCAGAAACCCTCCCCTATGCAGTGCTCATTGCAACATAAGGGATGATGGGAGCTGCACAGCTGACACATTTTGGGTCCTTCTTGCACAAAAGTGAAACACGACTGTCACCACCTGTGGCCTTAGCACATGGCACCAGTGCCCAGCAAGCTGAGCTGCAGCTGAGACCCTGTGTGGTACAGATGGGTGATTTCTGTAGCATGGGCAAATATCTTTTTTTAGTTTTCTGTATTTATATAGCACCTCACACTGTGGGTTTTATTCATGCCACATTTTTCTGCACTTAGTGCAGAAAAAGCTGCTAGAAACTGACTTCCAGTCTTTAGTGTCAAAAGACTTTCTTCATTACAAAATCCAAAGAATTTACAGGGTATTTTTGCTTGAAAACCTTAAAACTTCAGTCCAACTCTTCCTGAATTGCCTTTCTTAGTCTTCTTAAAAAAAACAAATTTTCTTCACTTGTAACCCTCTTCTCTTCCATGCAGGATCCTTCTAGCTCCTGTTTTTCAGTGATGTATCTATTCCACAGAAATGAGGTCAAATATTGTATGGCCTAACTGAAAAGAGGTTTAAAAGAAGCCTACAAGGGATGTCGTAACTATTAAATGGTATGAAAAATAAATGCACAGACCCTGCYGTGGTCTTCTGGAAAAAGCCCTGTGCTACCTGATATTAACCCTCAGGGCTTCTGGATACACTCACAGGCTGCAGAATGAAAGAAAAGAAACCACCAAACCCAAAACAAAGCCAAACACAAAACAGAGGTGAGAGAAGGAAGACCAAGTACAAACACAACCATTTATCCAACATCCCAGGTTTTCCACAGAACATTTCCCCATACACTGCTCACACATACCTCTCCTCCTCCCCAGTCATCCTTCGCTCAGTTTGTTAGCTCAGATGCCAGAAAACGGGATTATGCTGCAATACAAAAATAAGTTTAAAATGATGGATAGATAGATAGACAGACAGACAGA
>JACDOX010000170.1:1408947-1550161 GCA_014549065.1 Cardinalis cardinalis
GAGAGGAGAGGAGAGGAGAGGAGAGGAGAGGAGAGGAGAGGAGAGGGAAAGGGAAAATACTTTGGAGCCTAGGGGCAATTTTTCCATACTGCAGTCAGCATGAAGTGCCACTTCCTAGGTCCTTCCCTAGTAGCAATTTGCTGGCATTGCTTGCTCCAGGCAGGAAATGCAAGATAGCTCCTGCAATTCCACTGGTAAATGTCTCCATGGGAAAGATGACACTGATGGGAACCAACAGGCACATCTCCTCCTAGAAGAGAAAGTTGGAATTTGCCTAATAATGTAAGCACCACTGGCATTTTCAGTCACAAGACTTCATTTTTTCTGAGCTGCCACTTCTCACCTGATTCCATGTCTGAAAATGATCTGCTGGACTCCAGGTCCAAACTGACCACTCCAGAGGAATCAAGCTAAGATGCAGCTTCTGGCTTTGAGCAGGGGCACAAGCAGCCCTGACACGATTAGTCATGGCTTTATAAATTTGGCTATGACTAAACCTTCTCCCAGCCTCAGCTGTCACCAAATTGCCTTGCTGACAACAGAAGCAACCTCCACAGCCCTGGGTGCCTCCTCCTCTACCAGGGGGAAGTAAGAGCACCCAACACCCCCCTGACGAGACAAGGAGTCCTGGACAATGAGCAGTGCCCAAAAGCTGCTACCACATGTCTCTGGGCTGCCTTTTGGAGGATTAGCATCACTGCAGGACTGCAGTTCTTAGGCAGTTGATGCCCAGAGAGCAGCTGRAGCATCTCTCCCTGCAGGCTGGGCACAGCTGAGCTCCACACCCAGGTGCTGCCCCAAAGAAAACCCTTCATGAAACAACCCCTGCCAATGCCCCCTGCCCTTTTTTCACTCAYACTGGCCAATTAACCTCCTTGGTGAACTTTGGGGCCTCTGTAGGAGAATAAAAAACAGGATAGAAATTTCTTTCAGCAAGTGAAATGTGGACACTTAAGCCCTTGTATTTTGAGTATTGCTTGTCATTAAGCAAGAATTACTTTATTAGTTGCCTTTGCACTGCAAATAATTACATTTAGGCCATTAAATTGCCCCATTCGGTGTTTCTGCCTGCTTTTTGTCAACTGTGCATGTTCCATTTAATATTTAAAGACTGGGGCACTACTCTGGCTTATTTAGTAATTAATTTCTTTAAATATTTATAGCACTTTGACTCTCAGCAAGGGTTCTGTTTGGTAAGAACAATACTGTTCTGTGCTTGATAGTGTCATGGAAATTTCAGAGGCAAATTTCCATTTTGTAGAATAAAAACATATAGATTTCCACAACAGACTGTAATGATTTCAGAATAAAGTTTTTATTACTGAACAATGTATGTACTGAAAAAATAACCCAATTATGCCCTTGCACATAATTGCAGACTGAAAACACAGTGTTGAGAGATCTATTTTATGACAGCAGTATTCACACAGCAAAAGGAATCACCCAAGGAATTTTCCATCACCTTTTTTTGAATCGCCACTGGCACAAAAAACAAAACCCAATTGCAAAAAAAAAGCCTAGGAAAGAGAAAGCACAACCTAAAAAATGCAGGAGGATATTTTGCTAGCACCTTTTCCCCTTAGAATATCCTTTTCCTTTTGCATATCCCAATTTTAAGACTTTTAGGCCCTTTGTGTGAAATGCTGTGTGCTTATGAAAAACCTTAAAAGGCTTAAGCTTAAAGGCAGCCTTGGGAAATGAAAATAGCAGGAAGATGCTCCATTTCTGTAAATTTGTCTAGTAACCCTGATGGTGGGAAGTTGATCCAAATAGGAAAAGAGACCTTGAAAGAGACTCTGCTACCCTGGATATAAGAAAGAGCTAGCCACAGGGGGTGGCTTTGCCAGCACTCAGGTGAGGCACACTGAGACTGATTTTTTGGGGGAAAAATCAGCTGCAGAAACACCCCATGGGAATGGGAACAGGAGGAAGTGGCACAGGAATCAGTTTGATGCTTGTCCAGCACATCTTGCATTTTCAGCTTAATTCACTGCAGCCTTTGGAAAGACTCCCCCAGCCCTCAAAACAGCACTCTGTCTCCTCATCCCAGAAGAACTTTTTTTCTTACTAATTCACGTGCAACCAGGATATTCTTGAACACCAGACAAGCAGCATTAACACTCCCAGAGACAGAACCCAGCCATGGCACCTGCCTGCACTCACATGTTTATCATGTGGTGCTCAGCTTGTCCCAGGGACCAGTCAGATCCAGGGAAGATGCAAAAACTAGCACCAAAACCAAGCTGGCCTCACAGAACACGTGCTGAGCTGCTTCTTAAACAGGGGGGCCTGGACCACAGAGGCAAAATTTCTATTCTTGTTTGAACCTCTAATTGCAGGGTTTTGAGTGGAATTGCTGTTAGAGATGTGGGTGTAAATGCCCTTCCCTTTCACTCTTTCTTTGAAGCTCTCAGATACCCAAAACAAGCTGCTGGCAACTTAGAAAAAACTAATTGGTGGAAGTCACACTGAAAATGTGTTGCAGGGCACAGCATCCCCACCTCACTATCCTTAATTACAGAATCACTCTGCTTCTCCAGCCGGGAGGTGCTGATTTTGGCACCCATTTAGCACCATTCCTGGCTCATCTCTCACAGCAGTGCAGGTAACACTGGAAAGTGATACCTGCCTAAGGCCGACTGACATTTCCCATTACAAGAATCTACCTTCTAATGCAAGTGAAAGTTTGTTTGGCTTGTACTGAGGGTGAAATCTTCTATGACAGCTGTTCTTTCATTACAAGACTTTCCCTCCCAAGTCCCAGCATCTGCAAACAAACAGGCCAGGGCAATTTTAAAAAAGGTTTGACCTTTCAGCCACAAGTTTTCTGGCTTTGGTTAGCTCCAGCTATTGCTTTAATCACATCTTATTATTTCATGCTCTGTGTGCTATGTGCCAGATTCTACTTTTAAGGAAGAAATGCTGGCATATGCTGTTGCCTAATCAATGTGTGGGGGAAAACAGTCATTAGGGAAAGCCTACAGAACAGGGTATTTTTAACATGAACTTCTGTGTTGTGGGAAAACATATGCCCCACACAAAATCACCAATGCTCAGTAACGGAATAGCCACATTTACACAGGATGCACACTGCCTGTCTTATAGCAGTTTTAACAACATGTGTCCTGATACATCCAGGCATACCAAAGCACCTTAAACTCCTGGGGGAAAATCCCCCGTGGTGTAAACAGCCCTGGCTCCATTCACTTCACTGAGGCCAGCCAAAGGCTTGCTGCAGCACCTGTGGCAGGAGCTCAGATCTCCCTGGCTGCTTTGGGCTCCAGGACCGGGTAGGTCGCTGGCATGAATCAGCACCTCCCACCAGCAGCCGTGTGGGAGGGAAAATAAAAAAGCAGTCGGAGTAAGCAGCAGAGAGGCCATTGATACCAAACATCCTGGAGCAGCTCCCAGCCAGGGAATGACCGAACAGCAGCAGCATTCAGCAAGGATGACACAAGAGCTTGGATCAGGCATTTATGGAAGGGAGTAGAGGCAGCACTCTCTGCCTGCCAGAGCTGCTCCTGGCTGAGCCCCGGGGCCGCTCCAGTGGCTGCAGTGCATGGGCAGGGCTCAGTGCCTGCAGCAGCTCCCTCAYCCCTCTGACACACCCCTCTGGCGATGCTGGCCCAGCTCAGAGGCCAAACACCCACCCCAAAGCACACACACCTCTAACAGACCCTGGGATGTGGATCTGGGCAGCAGGGAAACCCCTGGGCAAATCCTCACCATGTCCTGTGCTCCTCCTACTTGGCAATGGGGGATCAATTTTGGCCTTGCTTGTCCTACCTTATGGGACCGATTCCCCATCTTTTACTTCACTTACACACTTTGCCTGAGGATCTTGTGGGATCTGGTATACCCAGAGCCCTGAAGGGTGGTGTAGGTTTTCAGGTGATGCTCTAAGTCAGGCTCAGAGAGCTGCTCCTCGGCTGTGAGCCTTGAACGAACAGAAGGAAAAAACCTCTTGGATTTGTTCTGCAGTGTAAGCCCCCAGACGCCTTTGCTAAAGCAGCCTCCACATACAGGGGGATGAACAGAGGTGCCAGCAGCTGGCTTTGCCAGCAGAGGTGAGAACCACCAGTGCTGGGGAGGCCAACAAGCTGGGCAGATAGGGACAGCTGAAACCAGACAGGTGTCAAAACTAACTCAAGTGCAAGCCAGGGAGAGAGGAAGGCACTTCACCTCCCAGGAATAAACTCAGTTTCTCAGATTACTGCACAGGCTGGGGGGAAATGGGCAGAACATGGGACATTTCTGAGAGGGCTTCACAGCACTCCTGGTACTTGCCATGCAAAAAGACTGTCTTTTACCTTGAGGAAGCCATGGATAGTCATACCCATGGCCCACTGGAAGTGAGCAGTGCACAGAGCTGCAGCACTCCTGATTCTGAGGGGTGCAAACTTCTCAAAAGACTGCATGTTTCAGCAGCACAGAGATTACCATGTCCTCTGCAAGATGCCAGACAAGATTTGTAGATATGAGTCATAATCCAAATTTTTCAGCTGCATCCAGTCTGTTCTGCCTGCGTAGGTCTTTAAAATTGAACAGTTTCATGCTCTCCTCTGCCAGTATCTCTCTTCATGCTCTTCCAGCAGCCACCTTTTCTCTGTTTTGTCATTCTGAGCTTCTTTTCTCTTCCATCAAAAACCAGTAGGGATGTCTCAAACATCAGTAGCAGCAGGTCTCTCTTGAAGAGCAGGAACTTCCTATTTTTCTGCAAGCTTTCTTTGTCTTTGGAAATTGAATGTCTTTGGCTTTTTTTTTTAATTAATTTTTTTTTAAGTTTGAATAGGAGACCAGATGGTTTTCAAGCCAACCTAGAGCACTGACCAATTCATCAACAAACCAAACACAGCAATTGAAGGGATTCAGATGCAGACCTCTGATTTCTCCATCTCCCTCTTCATGGGAGTTTACTTCCCTTAAAATGGCAGTTAAGAGGTTGTGCAGAGCAGCTAATTTAACTGTGTGGAACAGCAAAAACACTGGCAAAGATTAAAAGCAACAACGTGTGATTCACAACGAAGACCTTCCTTTTTCCCTGTACATCCTCAGCAGTATCTCCCTACATCTGTCAAACCGGTGCCCTTGTGGCTGTGACAGATCTGGGGGGGTTAAGCAGCGTGAGCAGACAGAGGGGCCAGTGATATTACTGTAATTACTGACAGCACACTCAGGAGCATGCTTTTTTTTCCAGTTGCATCTGTGGCTAAACTAGCTGATATTACCATTCTCTATAGTTTTTGCCAGCAGGATGCTTTCATCTGGATTTTGATACACAAGCACCCGTGGGTTTGTTTGCTACTACAGAAATGATGCTGCATCCCCACCTCTTTTTTTCCCCTTAGCACCATAAACTTGAGTAATGCTGGGGGAGCTGAAGGTCTGCTCCAATATTCTGTGTGCCCTCCAGCACACGTACCACACCTCTGCCATAAAAGCAAGCAAGCAACAAACAGAGCAGGACCACCACAAAGCTAAATGTAATGGTTCCATGATGACTTAAGGACAGGAAACTAAACCCAGGCACTTCCAATATAAATCTATTTGCAAAGAGAAATTAAACCAAGTCCTAAGACTTCAGCCATAACTTGCAGCCAGCTGGGCCCCCTCCTGCTCTGACTGAAGGCAGCAGCCAAATTTCCATTGCCTTTGCTGGAAACACCTGCAGAGCACAGCAGCTGTGCCAATCTGCCAGGGGCAGCAAGGCAGGAATAGCAGCCCCATGTGGGACTGCAGCAGGGAATGTGATGTGCAGGAACACAAACACCCACTCTGAGATGGGGCCAGTGTGGACACGGAGTGGATGAGAGGTTTGCAGCTGGGCTGGCAAACACTGGACACCAAATACCAAAACTGGTGTGAGCCCTGTGGCTGTACTGGAGCAACCACACTGATGGTGACCTTTGAGACCCCAACCACCCTTTCTTTCCTTCTCTTTTGCCCATCTGCTGTCATCTAAAACACTTCCCTTCCTCTGGCTCTCTGCGCTTCCTTGCTCACACCCACGCTGCAGAATGGCCTCCCCAGTCAGCAAACATCACTACAGCAAACTTCTCCTTCAGTCCACAGGCCAGTGGGTGGAAAACATGCACAAAGACATTTATCTTCCTGGCAGAGGCAGTAAAGCAACAAAGAAGCCACCAAGCTAGGAAGCTTCTGAGAGAGAAACCTTAAGTGTCTGTGTGGGCTCATTGCTCTGTTGCTGACTGACATCAGCCTCTTTGGGCTCAGAGAGATCCATTTCATTTTAAAGGGAACTTTCCCCCAGGGATCTCATTAGCACCACCATGAAAGTCAGAAAGGAACTGAAGGTTGTTGGGGGAGGTAATGGTGAGGAGGTAAATAGGACAGAAGCACTGTCAGAGAGCATACTCAGAGCTGTATTTTCTCTTTCTCATGCACACACACACACTTTTTCTGTCAGAAAAACTCACTTGGCATTGCAGTAATGAATAGTGGGGTTATATGTCTGTAGGTAAAAACACAGAGCTAACAGGCACCCTGTGGAGACAAATATTCAGAACGAAATCTTAACTTTTCCCTCTGCAGGACTGGGGCACACCATGCCAAGGTCATTCAAACATTCTGTTCTAGCCAACAGCACTGGACAGCAATGCCCACCCAAGGGCTGAATTTGGGCTGGACCACTGTTAACCTGGGGTAAGGATTGAGGCCAATTTAAAAGCCTGGTAGGTATAAATTATCACGTCTGACGTCCCAGCAACAAACACTGCATCAGTCAACACATCCCAGGCAGTTACATAGATGTTCCTAATGCAGAGCTGCCCTCAGAGAGCACAGTGCAAGGTCTGGTGCCGGTGAACTCGTCCATGAAGCATCTGGTGCTGAAGGTGGTGCTTGGAGAACAACGTCTGTCTAAGAAAGTCACCTCTTTCTGGAGTGAAAGCAAAGCTTCCATGACACAAACAAAGCAGTGTCTCGCTCACTTCTYGTGTGACACATCAGGGCTACGTTCTGCCTGTGTTTGTTTCAAGAGGAACTGCAAGACATCATCTGAGAGTCCAGGTGTCCTCCTCCTGTTTTCCAACAGGACTTCTTCAGCTGGCTTTGAAAAGCAAGCAGAAGGGGGGTGGTTTGGAAAGATCTTACATCCATCTCTGTTCAAGACCAGCTGTGCCATTTGCAGGCATCGTGACACATATTTTGTTCCGTCCTTTTGCTCCAGCTCTGAAATCTTCTGTGACAGACACCGTGAGGCAGCCTCATAGGTTGGATCCTCTCTCTCTGGCTGCTTTCTGCAATACATTTTGTAGAAGCCATCCAGAGAGTCCCTGATGCTGGGATCTTCTGCACCACCATGTTCATACATCCATGAGAGCACATCATTAGGTTCAGAGGGCTCACACAGTCCTGCTTTTAGGTAACAGCTCACRTTCGCTTCTTCAGAGCCTTCAGCAGAACAGGCTGCAGGAGCTGCAGATGATGGATTGCTCTCTCCTGCAAGCAGAGGATCAATGAAACTCATTAGTCACCAGGTCATCCCTGTGGCAAAGTCTTTTTCTGTCCCCCTCCCACTGCAGTCTGGCAAACAGGCTCTTTGCATGAGCAAACCAAGTGCTGCTCTGAACACAGCTGGGCTACCACAGGGCCTTCCTGCACAGATTGGCATAAGATGGGCTGATTTGGGGATCTCACAGTTGTCCCAGCCTTGACACTGCAGTGACTGGACCTACTTGGTGGTACAGATCTCCTGGCTCCTCTCAGTTACACTTCCAAAGAGGTGGAAATTGGGATCTGCTGCTCCTGGAGATGACAGCTGACCCACAAGGAAGCCTGGTTTGCAGCTGAGACAGTTCTACATCTATTTCAGTTTTTCCTTCGTCCCTGGGTCTAATCCTTTTATTTTACTAGCTGTCAACTTTACTCCAGCACAATGTGCAGTCCTGACCTCCATCTTTCAGCCAGATTCACAGCCTCCAAACCAACACTGTTCTGGTGGCTGCATGGAGTTTCAGAATGAGGACTGCAAAGGGGGACTCTGTGCTTCCCCATGAAATCCCACTTTTGCAGCCCTGCTGCACTAAACGCTCTCCCCACACTCTGATGGATTTTTAATGGATAAAATTAATGCAAAGGCCAAGGACTTGTTCTTGCCTTGCTCTTTTCTCCTTCCTTGCTGGGTAACAGGGCTGTGGTTTTCTCTTGCTTCAGAGCAATCAAGGGGGATGCTATGCACTAATTAACACAGCACAACAGGAACACTCGGCAGTGACAAGACCAGGACAATCAGCCAGCTTCTAGGACGAAGAAATTCCACACAGAGACCTTGAATTGGGCTCTGGTAGCCAGGTAGTGTCTCTGACTGCAATCTCATCTCCAAGCCCACTGCACCAGACCATTTGCCAAGCACCTGAGTCACCGACAAGGATATTTTCCAGGGCTCAGCCAGAGGTTGCACAGCCGTCATCTGCAAGTTACATAAGCAGGCTGCAGGCAGTCAGAAAATAGCTTGGTCTTTTCTAATTCTGTGAAATGTGAAGCAGAGTGCAGTCCTTCATTCTGGTAGGAGACCATGTTCAAAGGGAGTCTCAGTGTGGTGGCAGAAGGCTGTTTTTCTCTCCTGGTACAGAGAGTCACCCTTCTCTTCCTAAGCAGGGGTTCATTAACGTGAAATTAAGCTGTCTGAGCAGACACACTGTACCTCATCTCTTTCTTCCTGTCCCTACTTCCTATCTTTGATCTTTCTTCCCAATTGCACTTCATCTCTGATTATGCAATTTAAATAGAACTTTCCCTCCCCTTGCAGTGTCACTTCCAATGCAGTACAAAGAAAAGCTTGGTGGCCTTCTTTTAACAGTGAGCTCTGGCATCAGAATAGCAGAGCAGAGAACGGGTCCATTTTTCCTCAGTAACCCCTCAGCCCATGCTAAGTTAGAACTGAAGCCTCTTGCATCTCTGATAATTCAATCAAGTGGCAATTGGACTCCAGTGCCACTGGACTGTGGCAATTGCAGACCCCTGGGCTGGGCTGGCTTTTTGCTACCTCCTGCTCACAGCCACATTTTGTGACAGAGCAGCAGCTGCCTCCAGCTACACACACTAAGCCTGCATGACTTGGGAAAAGAAAAATTCTGTTGGTTTCATGTTGTCAGGGGAGACTTTAGCAATGCTGCTTTGCCTTTCTCATACCATCTAAGTCTGGGTATTAGGAAAGATTTCTTCGCAGAAAGGGTTGCCAAGCACTGGAACAGGCTGCCCAGGGAAGTGGCTGAGTCACCAACTCTGGAGGTGTTTAAACAACATGTAGATGTGGCACCTGGGGACATGGTTCAGTGGTGGACTTGGCAGTGTGAGGTTTATGGATGGACTCAATGATTTTAAAGGTCTTTTCCAACTTCAGAGATTCTACTGCTTTTTATTCCACAGTCAGTATGGCCCATAAAGCCAACATCCTTATGCTGAAGCACAACCCACCACAGAAGTGATCAGGAAGTGTCTCAGGGGTATATTCTGGAGCGTGATTAGTCAGAACATATTTCATTATTATTATTATTGTGAGAACAGTTTTCTTTCAGTTACTGGTTCAGATTTATGCATCTCTATTTCCCAGCAGTAGGCCCTATCTTCCTAGTGGATTACTTTTCCAGCAAAGCCTTCTTAAGGCAAGATTGCCAACAAGGTTGGATGCCCCAGCCCTGGAGTGTTCAAAGCCAAGTTGGATAAGGCCTTGAGCAGCCTGATCTAGGGGGAGGTGTCCCTATCCATGGCAGGGGTTGGGACTATGTGGTCTTTAAGGTCCACTCCAACCCCTCAGCATTCTAGGATTCTATGACATGAAAAGTTGGATGCAGAATTCCCAGAACCAATCTATACCTCACAAAGAGCTGCCTTTCCTCAGCTCTCCTGACAATTTCTCAATACATTCTCAAACTGTGTGTCAAAACTGATGTTTAAAAATACACCCCAACCTTTTCTTGCCGAAAAGTTACCAGTTAAGGTAGAGATCCTTCCTCAATACCCTCTAAAGAGCTGGTGCTGCTGTTGAAAGGTGCAAATCTTCTGAATGATTTATAAACCACAGGGAACGAGCACAGCAGCAGCAGGATGCCTGCAGGGTCCAGAAAGAGCCTCTCAGCTGGAGCACACACAGAGCACACAAGCACATGTTGTAGGCCAGCAAACGTGCTGCTAAAGGCAAAGGCAGCATCCAACTCATCAATCCCTTTGCCTCTCCACGCACATGCACCCCTCAGAAAATCTGGGATTCTCTCATAACACACAGCAGTGCTGCTTCAAAGCCTAGACCTCTCTGGCCACCTCTCAGCAGCAGGAAAATGTAGTTTTATAAATGCCTTWGTAAAATCCTTCCATGGCAAACTTAACAACACAGCTGTCACACACCCTTGTGTTGGCTTGACCCAATACCTACAGGGGTCAAGGCAAAGATGAGCAAGGCTGAAAACTCTCACTTCTTTGCCTGCAATAGAATTCCATCAGCAGAGAATCTGGATCATTATTTTTAGCTATTTTCACTCACTGTTACTACCAAGTATTAAAGGAAAAAAAAAAAAGCACCAACAGAAAAGCCAAAAAAACCCCTGAAACAGTCATTATTAAAGTCTACTTCATTCTCACATGATGGATAATCATAAGTAAGAATGTGTATTATTTCATCTGCTCCTCCACTCCATGCTAATTGAAGTTCAGCATTTGCAACTAATTAGTAAAAGAGCTGGGGGCAGATAAAAGAATAGATATTCTTGTGTTTATAAACCTGCTGATGAAAATTTAAAAGCTCCATCTGGTACAAGCACATAACCCTACTGCCTGAAGCACAAAACCAAATCCTGCTTTGAACCTGGGCCACTTTCAGTGAGGCAACAATGCAGCAATATTATTAGTCGTACTTACAGAAAATGTAGCTGTTTSAGTTTCTGTATATCTGTTCAAGCACAGTGAAGTTCTCACAGATTGCTTTATTTCTCTTATCCCACCAGCTTRTCAGGATCTACCTGGGGTGACTGCAATCATCCACAAGAAAGGGTCTGTGGCTGCCATAAAGTGCAGTAACAATAGAAAAGTAAATACAGATGTTGTCCCTGAGAGTTTCTCCAGCTCTCACCCTGCTCTTAGAAAATCCCTTCTTGCCCCTCCATCAGACATGTCCAYACGGCATGGGAAAGCTCAAGGAGAGGTGATCCTACTTGGACTAGAGCAGAGCTCCCAACTGACCCAAACCTGTGCCTGCTCAGGGATGCATCCATCTGCACAGGGGGTGAGAACAGGTCCCATGCTGCAGCTGAACTCCCTACAGGTATGGAGCACTTGAGACACTTGATGCATAGAAAAGCATATTTTTTTATTTTTTTCTTTCCACCTGGCTCCTTTCCAGTGGGAGTGCATGTATCACCATGGGAGCGCAGTTCCTCTCTGCTCAGGGAAGAAAGAAGAAATTCTAGGAGAATTTGGCAGCAGCTCTTTCTACCTCAGTCTCATAAAGCACTTTAGCCTGCCAGTACTCACACACCTGAGTACTCAGAAATTGCAAATCTAGACATTTGAGGACCAAATTCTATTGCTCTTGCTTGCATTAAGAACATTTCCTGATTACAACAGTTAAAAACCCATGTGTGAGCTGCTGATCCCATTCCTTTATATGAGCTGAAATATATTTGCACTATAGGATTTTTATTACCACATTTAAATTGGAATAGCACCAAAAATACAAGTATCAAGAAAATAAGTATCAATCTGCTAAATACCACACAAACACTTATCACATTAAGTAAATGACAGATCCTAAAGCCTTTTGGTGTACAGTATTGAATAATTGTAGAGATTACAATATCTCTGCCTTGCAGAAAACAGCTGCTGACTTATTGGGCAAAGGGAAAATGAAATTTCTGAAGACACTATCATTCAAAAAGATTGTTATGAAGAAAGCAAATTTGTTCCTTGTGGGTATTTAAATCGTGAACTGAAAGTGAAAATAAGAATATAATAAGCCTTGCTACTTTGTTGTCTCCCTGGTGCCACACAAACCAGCTTTCTTCTGTTGTCATCTGCAGTAGGCTGCAGCTCACAAGATGGGATCTGTGAGACTCTGCTTTACACATGACATAACCAGCTACATTCTTCATCCTCCAGCCCACAGGAGTGGCACATGTGGCTGTGTCTGACTCTGAGTGCTGGCCAAGAGCTCTGCTAATGCCAGCTGCTCTGACAGGAGACCTGGAGAAAGTGAAGGTGGGCAAAAGGCAGGAAAATGGGAGGAATTCGGGGATTGGAGCAGAAAAGGGAGACAGTGACAGAGGAATAGCACGGGGTATGGCCCAGTACTGAGGCAAGCTCTCTGCTTTTTTTTCTTCTTTCCGGTGCACATTTGTGGTGTGAAAAGTTGGGGGGGGGGGTTCAATTTGCGTGGAACAAGACGTAAGCAGTTATTTTAGGGAAGCATAAAAACTCTTCCCTTTCAGTCTAACCCCCTTAGGAATCTGAAATTCAAGAAAAATAAAAAGGCTAGCAAATAGTAAAGTGCTCTTGAAACGCAATATGCAGGCACAGTGCATTCCCCTAGACACTCTTCCAAATGTCACAGTGGTATTAAACCCTGCCCTGCTCTGAGAGCTCACATCCGACGCCCKCTGCGCTGAGCTTTTAATACAGCTGGGAAACTCAGCTCAATGAAAGCTTTCACTGCTTAAACACACTGGATTTAATAAACCACAGGGAAAGCCAGCTACAATATGAACTACAAATTAACACTCCTTATCTGCTGAAGGCCAAGAGATAAACATCACTGCCACCTCACGGATCTGTTCCTAAGCAACCAGGCCCCACAGGCCAGGGCAACAGGYATGGTGTTTATGATCTGCTTCTGCCCATCACTTCCAGCTGTGCCCCAAGAGCCTGAGGAGGATGACACATCCTCAGCCAGGCCTCAGAGCAATGGGCTCTGGATGTAACTTTACATCCAGGCTTTGGATGTAACTGACTGTGAACAGCTCCTCTAAGTGCAACCGCACACAGGGATTTGGTCACTGCAAAAATCACAGGTGTCTTTGAAGGGATGGGTGGCAACATAACACTGGGGTGCCTGAGATTTTATTTTCACAAGGAAGCTCCTTCCCTTGCAACTCATAATCATTCTAAAAATACAAACAGCAAATTTAAGAACTCTTCAAATAGGTATACTTAGAGTGGCTTAATTTACATGATTCCCGAGCCAGTAAAAAACCCTAAAGCCTCCTATTTGTCTCAAACACTGCTTAAGATCTAAAGTTAAAGAGTCTATTATTTAGGGTAAACCTTCTTTGAAAAACAAATAATATTTTTTTAAATTTACAGGGCTGAAAACATGAACTGTCAGTTGAAGTTATTATCCAGCAGATGAGGGCATCAAGGGGCTTTATTAAACTGCAATTATCTGCTGCTTTCCTGTTACACACAGTCTTGGGAACTCAGCCTGACTCTCCATGTCTGTGTAACACTAAARGCACCAATTTCCCAAATGAAATTCTGATAAGGCTTCTTGAGCTAATTGCTCAGCTTCCAACCAGGCATTAGATTAGGAGAGCTCAGAGAAGTGAGTGTAAGAACAGCAGAGAGCAAGCTCAGGTGCACAGACATTGCTGTGCTGGAGCAGCCTCTCCTTACCCAAACATTTCAGTGGGCTATCCAGCTCTGACAGACAGGATCCAACACAAGCATCCCCAAGCCAAGCCTCTGCCTTCTCTGCTGGTGAAAATCAGAGCTGTCCACCCATGTCAAGTCCTTTATCACAACACCACAGCACTGCTCTGCCCACAGGGAAGACTCACCATTTGAACCAGATTTGACTTCCGACTTCCTGCAAGCAGGAGAATTTTTTAGTAAAATGATGGATTTTTCCTTCTTTTGATCTGTGACTTGCACTACTGGTTTTTTAATACATGAAAGGCTCTAATTTAGCCCCAGATTGTATTTGTCTTTAAGCTCATCCTATTTCAGAATAAAAGTCTGGTGCTTGAATCAAAAGAGAAACAATTCTGCCTTCCTGATTTTCACTGTTTAAAAATTTTATGGAGGAAATCTGCGTTCTATTGTGACCGAAGAAACTTTCTCACTTTAGTTACACTGTAGAGGTGAAGCAAATGATAGTAATTTCTGTTTATATTTTTTCCAGCCTAGGAATTGTCAATTCCTGTCTTGTCTAGTCTTTTTTTTTCCCCAGCTGATTCTGTAGAGTTAGCTGTTTCTGAACAGTTAGCTTTCTGACCCAAGAAGCATTTCCTAAGGAATTCTATTTTACTAAGAGCAATGAAACTCCAGAACTCAGAAAAGGATTTTCTATGCCCATCTCTTCAGCCAAGAACTGARAAAGACCCTTGGGACTCTGAGTCATCCAAGGATACCCATTCTAGAGAGGAAGAGGGTCTGAACACAATATTTTCCATGGTTTCTTAAGGTAAAAGACAAGTAGGGAGAAATCTTTCCTGTTTCTGGCAAGGCTCACAAAGGAAAGACACAGAACTTTTAGACATTTTGCTGATGTGGTCATTCAGAACTGATGAACTTGTGAGCTGAAATTAAAAGTGGTCTTGAAAATCTATCTGGATGAGAATTAGTGATCGTAGACAAGACTAGCAAAAAAACCCTCCAAACCTACCAACATGTGAGAGAGTTATTAAATCCCATTTTTCTGGGCTTTAACAAACCCTTTCACAGAGGCAAGAATGGGACCCAACAGGCAGGACACTGAATGCTGTAAACACCATTTTGAGGATGGGGCTGACATAAAAAGAGGAAAACTGCCACTTATTGTGAAATATTCAGTAATGGCCACTGGCAGTGACAGGAAACAGCCCAAGACTACAAGTATTATTGAGGAAGTATGGCTCTATTTGCAATCATTGAGAAGAAAACCCAAAGCAATATCCTTTCTTTGTATCTGAAATACTTTGTCTCTCATTCAGTTACACATTTTCAGCAACCAAGAGGACCAATAATCTCCAGCTAACGCCTTTGGCAAGAATAAGCAGACAGCTCTCACTGGAGATAAACTGCTSAAGTCCCACCATCAGTTTACAAAAATTCTACCTTCTGCATCTCCTTGGAGAGTGATGTTTATGACAGTTTGCTTGGAAAAACAGGAAATGATGCTACTCATACAGCTAAAACACAAGGGGAAGAGCCTGCCATGACAGTGATCTTAAATAAGAACAGACTAGAAGACTGATATCTTATATAAAATTTAGCAAAATATTTGCTTTCTTCACAGATTGTGTGAACTTGGAAAAGGAGATGGGTGAGGGGTTGTTCAGTGCACTCTGCCTTCCCTTGCTGTTATAGCACTTGAAAGTCCAACTCATAAATCTCAACACCCACAAACACACACAGAGGTTACACTGAAGAGATTCACAGGCATTTCAGCCCTGCTTCCAACCAGCTCTGCACACCTGTGGACACCAGTGACTTGAGAATCACAGGCAGAAATGCAGTTTCATGACCAAGAAAATCCTGCAAAGCAAGGTATTTTTCAAGCATCCCTCTTGACTTGTAGGTGAACTTATACTACTTGTAAATACTTTTGAGAACAAAAGAGTTATGACCTGTAATACTGTCATTACTCATCTTCATGGGAAGTCCTGCACTTGGAGACCTGAATCCTGATGTGGAGTTGATGCCTGGGTACCACATAYGATCTATTGTAAAACAGCTACTGTGGGGAAGGCAAAATGCTCTAAAATTGAAAAGAGGTAGAAAACTGAGTCAAATAAGGCAGAGGAGGGTGAAACTCAGTTAAATACAACTTCTCTTAACTTTTTACCCCTCCTACCTATAGACTTATATGTCTCCTAGGTGCATTTGTGTGAATTTGTTCAACTTTGTACCAACTTACAATTAAGTTCAGATCTCAGACTGGTGCATCGATTTTCAGGAGTGCTGAACACATAGATGCTCTTACCAAATTTAAAAGAAGCCATAGATATTTTAGCTCTGTGGAAAACATTGCCAGCTAAGCTTTAACTTTAATTCTTYAGGAGCAGAATCACTGCAAGTTCCACAGCAGAAGAACAAGAAGGTACCTTGCAGTTATCAGATTTCAAGATCCTGATCTTTCATTTTTGTCTAAGGCTAGAAGCATGAGTGTGGGAATACTAAAAGAAATGCTTACAGATGGACTGATTCCCTCTAGATGGGAGTAAAACAGCTCAATGTGTGCACTCTGTACCTCTTCAGATCAAAGGTCCTTACTTCCAGTCAGGATTGATCTTTCACAAAGAACAACAGAGGAACATTTGCAGAGACGGTTTCCTGAATTTACTTGCAATAAGATGGCTTTGAAACCATGCTTCTAGTCTGTGTCACACTCCTGAAAATATGCTGCACATCAGACAAACACAGAAAGGCTTGCTCTTCTTTTAGAAGCAGGGATAGAAAAATAAAAACAACAAAGAAATTATCTCAAAAAGCACAAGCAAATAGCAGGTACAAAGGCAAATAAAACTACTGATATTCTGGTGGAAATCTGAAGGCAGAATGAGCCATTTTCCCAGTCTCCCTGCAGGTCTGATGTGGCTGTGAGCACTGAACAGGCTGTGGAGAGATGTGCCAGCCTCCAGGGCCTTGGCACAGAAAAGAGCAGACAGACCCACATCCTCTCCAGCCACGGGGGCTGTAAGCCCCAAGCTGTGTCATCTTCTTCTGCATTGCCAGTAGGAGCTTGTGCACCAGAAATTGATTAAAAATCAAAAAACAGACTCAAAAATAAGAATGGAAGCAAGATACCAATCTCCACCTATCAGCTTTCCACAGGCTAATAAATTAAATAGCCCGACACTGAAAAAGTCAGTGTCAGATACATCAAACAGTCATCAAGGAAATTTTCAAGAGACAAAACACAAACTGTACAGACTACAATGAAAAGCAAACAAGACATACAAGATTAATAACCTGGGAGACATTTTCTCATCACTAGTCTGTGACATTTTGGCTTGCTACTTTAAAGGTATATATTAAATAAATATTTGAGCCATCTAGTTTTGCTGCASTATTACTAAAGATCAAGTAATGAACACAAATTGGACTACAGCAATAGGCACATTTCTAGACCATTCACAAATGCAGGAGGCTTGAGAACCACAAGGGCTGTTGCTTAATTATCTATATGCTGCTTAGGCAATCACAGAAAATCTCTTCCATCAGAACTAGCTTGAGACAAAATTTAAACAGAATTGTTTTGCCATTTAATCAACGAGCTTCCTGCAGGAATTGCCCGTGGCTAATAAATCTAGCACCTGAAAACTGAAATTGGAAATGCTTCTGACTTAAGAAGGATATKGGGAGTGAATCCTCAGGCCCCAGGGCTGCACACTCCTATCCAGCCTTTTCTAGGTGGTGCCATGGTTGTGATACTCTCTGTGCTTCTGAAGGGACTGAGAAAACCTGAAGTACACAGCAGAAGGTCCTTGACAAGGAGTATGACTCTAGAAGCTATAAAGAAGAAAAAACACTGAGCAAGCAAGTCTCCATCCCCATCTTCTCACTCTGTCCTCAGCCAGTCACGAGGAAGGCTTGGYAATGCAGGCATTTCCCAGCTCAAGGGGCCCTCAAAGGGCAAACAGCAAAAGGTTTCAGTCACTCCACACTTGTTTACATCCTTTTACCTGGCTCTACAGCCTATTAGTCCTGCTTTTTATGAAAACTTCTTAGCCATGAGCAGATCTGGGGGCACCCAAACCTCTCAGTTCTGCCCCCAAATCAAACATTTCACCCCAATTAATTGTGGATACAACTCTGGGTAAACTATGAAGGCAAGTGAAAGCCAAAATCCTGTTTACAAAGCAAACAAAATAAACCARAACTTATGTTCTCCATCCCATATTATTATCACACAGCACCAGGATGGTTCTCCTAGGAGGCTGCACACATGTCAGGAAAGAGCCTGGGGCTGTGTGTGAAGCACTTGCTTAGAGCTTTTTAGCAACTCCTGGAACTACTGACGAACTGTGGTTAGTGATAGTTACTGCAACCAAATACTTATGAACAGAAAAACTAATCAATTCCTGCAAAAGAAGGTGAATAAAAGGACAGATACACCAGAGCAAGTTAGGGCAACTCCTTGTGCACCAGACACTAACTGATCCTTAATTAAATGAAACATTTTTCACCCACCTTACACCCTAAGATTGCCTAACTGAAAATACCTGCTTCATTCAAAAATAATCATACAAGTAGCAAGGTAGGAAAAGAGAGGAAACTTTTAAGAACTTAACCCATCTGATATTTGCAGGTATGAATATGCTGATCATTTACAAATAGCAAAGAACTACTCTCCAACTATTTTTCAAGGTGATGTGGGAGTCTTTGTATGACTGTCACAGAGCAGGGAGATGAATAATGCTCATGTTTGTTTAGAATTTGTTCTCTGAGTAGGGACTACAGAGACTACAGAAGCAGATATGAGGAAACACCAGCAAGTTCAGAATTTGCAGTTTATTGATCAGACTCCCAAAACTGCACAGCTCTTTTTTTTTTTAATGTGAAGCAACCAATGTAACTGGGGCATTTAGCAATTCCCATTGCTCTCCTGTCATCTGGATGAGAATCCAGGTGCAACGACATTTTAAAATGTCAGTAATTTAATGATAGTGATTAGCACTCCTGGTAAACATTAATATAACCATAATTAATAGTATTAACCATATTAATAGGGCCATTCACCTATTCAAATGAAAAAGCAAATACCTGACATAATGAATGCCTGAAAATTTAAATTTTTATTGAATGATAAAATAGTGTAAGTATGATATGTGTATGATATAAAACAGAYCCTTAACAGTGAAGGTAGATTCCATCTTTCAAATAAAAAGGAAAGTTTAGCAATTCACCACTGATACTCCTGACAGCTGTGCTCCAGTACGAGCTCAAGTCTCCTTGTTCATATTTGACACTGGTTGGTGGGTGGGATTTGGCAGCCCACACAATTTAGCAGATCACACTTTGGAGTAATTTTATTTTAACTTCTTTTAAATCCCAAGAAGTTCATGATCAGCTCAAGTATTTTGTTTTAAAAGGCCTAAAGAGCACATCATTCAAACAGATTGGATTCTGTGATTGTAGCAAATACATCTGGTTTATTTTCTAAATAAAATGGAATTCTGAAAGAAAGGCATCAGTGAACCTTTTCAGCTCAAGTTTTGGGATTTGTCTTCAAAGGCTACTTAAAGGGGTTTTTTTAGATCACATGTGGGCAATGTGAGGATATAAGTAGTTAATCTGTGTTCCATTGCCTTGACAACCTGCTACCATAATCTCTTTCATTTCCTCACAAGCCATCTGAAAGCCCCAGCACTTTTGCAAGAGGACACTTCTGCAAAGAATATAGACACCTGAGCCTCTTAAAGAAGGTGTAGCTGCATATACAAGAGCGTGCCAGAAAATGCTCATATTCAAAAGTGATTTGGACTTGAACATTATTGAATTACAAAAAAGGTGTCTATGWGCATTTCCCATTAATAAAACTAAGTCAAGAACAGCTGTCAGAAAATAAAATTGACATTCAAGAGATCCTTCRGCTTTGAGGTTTTAAAACCTCTATGTTTACAGCACAAGAGTTTTTTATTCCCTCCACTCTACACAGAAATCCACTTCCCAATTCCACATTCTTCCACTTCCCCTTGGCCACGGTCACCACTGAAGTTTAGTTGTGACTCTTAAGACAATGGAAAATATATCTGATGCTTCCTTGATCTGGAAAAATGTTTAATGCATTAAGGGCATACACACACAAAAAAAATCGTGCCCTTGAGTAAGCAATTGAATCAGGATAAAATAAAGATCCATTGAGAATKAAAATAAAACAAATCTATCTGCCTGCCTGCACAGGGGCTTAGTGCCCTCTCTGCAGATACTGTCACTCTTTCTTTATAACAAAAAAATTAGAGGCCAGTCTGCTGCAGCACAGCTTTGACACAGTTCAGAGATTAAGGTATTCCCACCGAGGTGGAGACAAAAGGTATATTTTAGACACAGATTTTGGCATTATATCACAAGTGCTAAGTGTCAAGCAGAGCACAAAGAGCAAAGTGAAGCCATCCTAAAGAAGGCATGCAAGGTTAATCGTAGGCTGTGGTCTTGTCACTTTAAGTCTACCATCACCACCACGTCCTACAGAGCTTAAAACACCTTGGGKTTTTTTTGAGGTTTGGCGGGTWTTTTTCCCCCAATCTTTGGCTCAACACTTCGTGCTCCTGCCAAGCCATGAGGAAAAGAAGGCACAGGAAAAGTTGTTTAAATCTGCTCATGGTCAACAAAACAGACATTACAGGCAGCAGAGTCAATCTGAAGACAGCAAAGGAGCGATCGGTCCTGGTGGAGCAGGGACTGCACAAATCAGGGAGAAAGGCATCATTTGCTGCCTTGCAGAGGGGARTTTGGTGCCAGTGTCAGTGGCTGCTTTCTCACTGCCCATCTCACTGGGGTCCCTCTCCACCTACCTGCACTCGGTGCACACATCTCACTGCTTGTGAGTGATCAATGGTTATTTTCTCAGCTATAGTAGAGAATTTTTCCTCATCTTGCAAAAAATTAATTTAAAGAAAGCTTGAAATAAATACAAATAATGGTGTTTCTTATGATTGTAMAAAGAGCCCTAAGCTCTTAAAGTGCAATTTACATGAGAGGAGACAAAAGGATTTTGAACTCTTTAGCAAAAACCATCCCAAGGAAAAAAAGTGACTGAAAAGAAATCACATCCTGGCTACAAGTAAATTGTATTACAGACAGCTAGCTGTCCAACAGGAACACTTTGGACTGTGATACACATCAAAATAAATCTAATTATCCCTAAAAATCAGAGAATCTGTAGGTTTACCTAAAAACCAGGAAATGAGCTTTTAATTGTTTTCACTGCAGACACAAACAAGAGACACTGATTAACTTACTGGGCTCAAGAGAGGTAATTATTTTGCAGCAGATGCATCCGTAAGAGCAATTCTGTGACAGCTCCAGATTTAATCTGTCTTTGTTTTATGAAGAGCATCTGCACAAATTACTTTTTCCCTCAGATCTTAGGTTTTGAGGTGAACTCTGCTCAGACAGAATGCAAAAGTCAATTATAGCCCAGCATCAGGCTGATACTGATGCTAGAGACACATGCTACAGACTGAGTCTAATGAAAAGCCCCTAGCTGAAAACAGAATTTAATTTCCTTTAAAAAAAGTCACAAACACTCCCCAGTTTTGTAAGAATATTATGAAAAAAGATTAACAGATTACTGAGCACATATGAAAGGGAGGATATTTGAAAAGTTTCAGGAAACAAGCTAAGAAGTATTTTAATAAAATATTCTCTTACAGCTAATGTGTTATTTCATTCTGCAATATTAACCCAAGAGCAGAACATCTAGGTAACAATAATCTGAAATACTCTAAACCCACAGACTTGAAAAAGTGTTTAGCAAGAGATGCCAACATCTCCATATTAACTTTCCCAGTGCAGTTTCCCAGATCACTGCTGACTAGAGCAAGGTTTCAACTCTTCCAAGCATCCATCCCCACATCCCTCATCTGCAGGGCATTCAGAGTCTGGAGCTCTGTGGAGATAGAAAAAGTGCCTTGGGTTTTATTTATTCCAATGAATCCCCTGAATTAACTTTATCCTCCACATCAAGTGGATGGGCCCTGAGCAGTAGGATTTCAGGAGCTATCCAGGGTATGAAGCCAATACAAATTGCAGCTCCTTTGGATGCACACACTCTCCCCAAGAGAGCTCTTTGTACCAAGGTGCAGCTAAGGTGTAACAGGTGATTTACTGCACTGCCTTTGGCTTAGTTTTTTGCCTTTAAGCAGGACTTAACATGCACCAGAGCATATTTTGAACAGTGACATGTTTTAAAGACTGCACTGAGCTTTAGGGAATACTCACATGAATGTTAATGAGACCAGAGATGATCACACAAACATTCACAGTGGGGGCACAAGGATGGTCTTGGGCAAAGTGTTATAGAAAAAGACAAACCAAGAGTTAAATCCGCATAGTCACTTCTGCCACTTCATTTGTCACTACAGCAAGAGCAATCAGAGATACTGTGGTGTCCTGAAGAAAARTAAAATCCACAGGAACACACTGGTCCCAGAAATAACTGTTTTCAAATTGGCAATCAGCAGTGTTTTGCAAATGGAAAACCCAGACACATTACCAGATGTAACAGCTTCCAAAACAGCAGCGAAGCCTGATTGTTTTCTCATGCAATAATCAAGTGAGGGAACCACATGGCTGCAGCAGCTAATAACTTACTGGCTGAGAAAAGCTACAGAGGTCTGCTTGAGAGGTGAGGAGAAAGGGAGGGCCCAGCTTATTGCCTGGCAGGGCTTCAAACAGCTTGGAAGGTTCAAGTAAATGCCTTCACTGAGGCTGCTAAACCAAAGAAAGCCTCCTGTGTTCCCTCAAATTTGACCACCCCACTGTTTTGGGATCACTCTTCCCTTAATACCTGCTTCAAGACCCCACAGGAACTGAGATGAGCAGGATCTTGTGGCACATAGAATTGCAGTATTTCTAAGGAGGCCAAATTTGGCTCTAGTTCCAATAGTACAGCCATGAAATAATGTGTTTCTTTTCATGGCTTTGCTGCAAGAGCATCTGGCTCAGTTTGATCCCTACACATTCATTTAGCACCATTTTGGAAAGGCAAACTGTGGTTGTAGTCAATAGGTGAGAGACTCCTGGCAGAACCTCTCTGAAGGATTTCCTTCTGAAATCATATTAAGAAGTGCTTAAACTGGTTTGTTCGTTTACTTGACAGGAGGATCAAGACAGGGGAAACAGTGGAGCTCTCCTGTTCAGAAAGCACAGGCTTCCACACTTCAACACACAGTTGGGCAGAGGCATCTAGAAACAGCACAGTGGCTTTGTTCTGTGATGGGGAAGAATGATTCTCGCAAACACAGGATGTAACAAAGCAGGTCGTTAGACTGAAGTATTTAAACCAGCCACAAGCACTTTTTAAAGACAAACTATTGCCTGAAAGATACTGTTATGTTTGCCCAATTATCCCATCATAAAAAAACCAAACAATATTAAAGGTAGCAGCAATTTTAATTGAAGAGTTAAAATAAAAAATATAAAATTGGATACTATATAATTTGGTTCCAATAATAGCGCATAAGGAAAAGATGACCGCGGAGCACGGAGTGCAGGGCTCTGGGACCCGTGCCACATCACGCACGAGCTTGCCAAGTGAAGATTCCCCCTTATACGCCATGTGTCAATGCCATCTCCTCCCACTATCGATTCGTCACATTTCTACCTCCGCCCTCATTACCCTCTCTACCACGCATGCGCCACCACTCGGTCTGGTGGTCACACAAGTCTTCGGGGGTCGTTCTGGATGAAGACCTCTCCTCTTCCTCTTTGTCCTTTAATTCACCTTTGGGTTACACATGCACACCAAGCCAATATAATGCARGCCAAAACTAACATAATTACTACATCTAAGCATCAAGGTAATAAACCCCTTATAATTAGCATTTTCCTGAGACCTAACCAGATTGTTCCTTCTTTGTTAATTTTTAGTAACATGTATCTCGTTTCTTCCTCCTGCCCTTGAACATCTGCCGGGAGGGGGCTGGAGCCCCTCCTCTCCCTTTCTTCTTTGGTATTACAACTGTTTTATTATTCCCAAATATTAATTACTGTATCAATATTGATTACTGTTTCTATTTTTATCAGCACGAATCATACCTGTTTACCACGATACCACTAGGTTTTATATCCCCTCATTCTAACTCTTCAGCAGCTGTAGGTTCATCTACAAATACTTCATTGCCAGGTACTGTTAATACAAGAGAAGTCCTGAAGAATTTACACTATTAACTATTTTGTGCAGTGTGGGAGAATAGCACAGGCAAACCCCACATTTTGTTTTGTGCATGAAGAATCTCATTTGCCAAGAGCACACCATCACCCTCTTTCACGACATGGTCTAACTCACCCTGGGAGGTTTGCAGCTCACAGTTGATAATTATGGAGCATGATGCTTTCATTCTGAATATCACACCCAACTATCAACCTCATTTTTGCTTTAATCTTCTGCAAAAGAATGATTCTTCAAAAYCAAAAAAAGTCCCAGCTAGAGTGACATCAGAAATAATTCACTGTCTCCATTAACTGTCAGCAGGTTGTTGAAAGCTAATAGCAATAGGTGATTTCTTAACAATGCAAAAATATTTCCATTTATATTCCAAGATTTCTGGGCTTAAGAATCCTAATATTTCCTTCCATTCAATCCAAGCCAGGCATGAAACTCACTGGCACAAACTCAGTGTCTCAGCCACTGGAGCTAACTTCACTTCTGGAATGCTGTCACAGGCTCGGCAGATGATTCACACACACACAGAGATGCTATCAGGCAAGTGCCTCATACAAAATAATAATTAGCAGCTGTAACAAACATCCTACCACAAAGCACTGGTGCAGCACAAAATGGATCTTCTCAAGTTATTTTATTTTGCAACTTCTGCTGCCTTCTTTACATTTTAATTGAGACTGCACCAGGAGAAAAATTAACCTAGAAATAACCTCATTAGACATCTAGAGAGGCAGCAATGTAGAACAATGTTAAATTCAGCTGGGATTGCAGATGGTAGCTCTCTAAATCAGATTCTGATTCAATTCAGCTCTTCAGCAGAATGTTCATCCTTTCAAGAAATTGCTACTGAATGGTAAGATATCACGAAACAGATCCCACCTGTGCTGCACCATGACCAGAAGTAGAGATTATATACTTCTTTGCAATCTTAATAGACAATAACTGCTTAAATAATTGACTTCAAAATAAGTTTGTATTATGAATAGTACAGAAGGACTTGGGCTAGGCATTGGGTCAGCATATTAAGGATGAGTATTCCTTAGGTCTGTACAAGTTACTGTAGTTTTGGTTTATCTATCCATGGGTTATTCATTAATAAAGTAAAACACCACTGTAAAATTTACACATACACAAATACAACCTACACTGCGGACCCAAAAAGATTTCTCCCCTCCTTCAACTCTGCCTTGCCTGCTTCTCTAGTCCAACAATCCCCTTCTGCTCCTGATTCTGAACATCTTATCCAAGGATTTCTTTTCAATTAACAGTACTTAAGAGGTACGGTCTAGTGAAGGCAAGAGCTGTACCTATGACAGCATTGGTTTCAGCTTTTCCACCTGCAGAACAGGAATACTCTTTTCTAAAGGAGAAAGGAAGGAGGTACCAGGCAGGATTAGATCAGCTTCTAGTCTGGCATGTCCCCTCCACTTGCGGTCTGTTATAGGTGGCAACCTCGTGGTGGGGATATGTGGACGTGACCTGACACTTGAAGTTACACAGAGATTAAAAAAAAGCCTTGAAACACCATCAGATGTTTTCAATAGCTCAGCAACATTTGTATCAGCAAGAACTACTGAGAGAGCTTGTTCTTATTACCAACATCAGTGCAAAGTCACCTTTATTTCACTGCTAAACTCTGCCCCAATGATTTCCTGTTGCATTGAGTTTTAAATCTAATTACCTGCTGCGTAAGAAGTGACTGATTTTGATTCTACTGCCTTTCCTTTTCATCCAACAGACACAGAACCAACGTTCAGATTCCTGCTGAGATCATTACTGGTTTAAATTTAATTTTAAAAATAGAAAAAAGAAAATGTTTGCATCACTGAGACTAAAATGCATGCATAAAAACAGACCACTGAGAGTACCAAAGCCTCCGTTGATCTAGAAGACATTAGAGTATTCTTGTCTGTTTTCACAGGCTTAGTCTTTTTGTTTGTTTTTGTCTCCTATTTGCAGATTAAGAGACAAAAAAACCTAACAAACTAACTAAAAAAAGCCCAACAACAACAGCCACAAAAACCACACACACAAGACCCCAAAACTATTCGTGTCAGACACTGCAGCCTGCACAAAGCTGGGACCTCCTTTAGTACTGACTTGCATAACTTCATTACTTAGAGCTGTGTAAAACAGTCTGTAGGCACTTATGGAAGRCAGGAATGCAAAGGGTTTACCTTCTTCACAAACCCAAATAACTTTTGGAGTAAAATAACCTCTCTGACACAGGCAGTGCTACATTTATAAAACACAGTGAACTTGCAAAACTCAAGCCCTCCCTTGCTTCCACCTCTACCCAGACTGAACACAGAGCACAGCCAGAAATCCCTGGGTGGGCTGAAAAGAACAGCAAGCAGCACACAGCACAAAATATTGTCATTTGTTTGCCAGTGCTTCTTGCAGCAATAAATAACCAGCTGCCTGCCACCCTTCACAGAGAAACCCTTAGCATGGAGGCTTGCTGGAAAGGAGCAACATTGSTCAGACTGACAGCATTCCATCTGTCTGGGAGGAGATTTCACAGGCACAGAGATGTCCATGCATATGAGGCCCAGCTCCTATGGAATCTAAGAAGGGAGGGCAGTGGGGTGGGGGGTTATTAAACTCATTAAATGAAAGAAGAAATCAGATGCAGGAGGGCTCCAGGACAAACCTTCGTGTACTGCAACCCACACTGATGCTGAATCACTGAACTGTGTTGTTTTGTTTCAAAAAATATTGTGGATGATGATGTGTGCTGTACTTTATACTTGCAGTCTGCTACTAAGGGGCTATGACTCACTATTTTTTATGCTGCAGCTTCATCAGTTGCACACCAGTGAGCTCAGTGAAGTAAACCAGAGAAAGAGAAGAAAAAGAAAAATGAGGCCTGAATTAAGACAGAGATCTAATTTAAATTCAGTGCCAGATGCCCCACAGGTAAGTGGTGATAGGAGTCTGAGCTGTGAGGCTTTAGGAACACTTCAGCTGGGCTSAATCCATGTGGTGTGGCACAAGCCAGATGTTAAAGAGGAGAAGCCAGGAAAATTGGGAGCAGCATGTGAATGTAAAGGCAGGGACCAAATAACTGCATACAAATCCAGGGAAAATGGACCACAATGACCCCCACAATCCTGGCATTAATCCAAGCCATGTCACTGCAGACAGAAAGGCCCTGCAGCCAGAAGAGGGAAATGGCAGGCAGCACTGCTCAGTCCTACATCCTCAACCCAGCTATGGAGCATCCCCTGCAGCACTCCAGGCACTGCATCCACCCTGAGCTCTACTCAGCACATGGAACAGAGGCATCCTGCCCACAGCCTCCTGCTCAGCTCACTCAAACCTGCCATGGCAAAATTGGGTAGGAGCAATCTGCATCCTTTCACAGCAGCAAGTCTGTCCTCTACACTAAGCAGCATCCTGGGAGCACAGCTTCTCATTTAAACAATATCAGTATAACTTTTCTGTTCTCCTCCCTGCCACTAGGCACAGAGGATTCCCTAAAATGTGTTTTTCTGTTGCCAGTTCACAGCAGCTCCTAAGGAAGCTTCAAATTCAGGGAATAAATTCAGAGGCAATAAGGGACCACAGCAATCAGGGCAGATGTATCTTGTTTTCTGTTGCTGCATTTTAACAACTGCCAGTGCAGAGCCTTTTGGGTCCAATAAACTCCAGCTGATTCTTCTACCACACAGTCACAGGCTACATCTGAAAAATAATCTGAATAACAGAGAGCTAAATGTAAGGAAAGCTTCCCAGTGAAAACGAAAAAGTCAGACCATGCATATTTGACCACTGGTGCCCAAAACTAGGATCCACCAAAGTGTTTTGTGTATCAGGACAGGTAAACCTGATAAATTACAAGACAAAACCCTTATGTTTAGAATCAGACCAGGAAAAAAAAAAGTAGAAATCTTACGAATAGAGCTAAGAAAACAAGAGGTTTTAAAGAGACTTGAGAAGTGACATTTCTTATTTATGTGTTGTGTATAAGCAGAACATCACAGTGCCCTCTAACCACAAACACCACTCACAGCTGGACTGCAGGTGAGATGTCCCAGAGCATGTGAACAAATGTGTGAAGCTCAGAGTTTGCTGGAAGCTCTGTACCACCATTTACCTGGGCTCTCTGCCTCAGCACAGCTGCATTTCAGGCCAATGCAATCGTTCTTCTGTTCCCCAGGTATTGATGCTAATGGGTGACCCCACAGCTCTGAGTACCAAAGAAATATCCCAGAGGGCTGGCACAGGCTGGCCTCAACATGGCATTCCAAGCCAATTTGCCCTTTTCTTCTGCCCTAGCCTGACATCCCCCATTATTTAAATTGCCATTTTTAAGGCACTTTCACAGATCTTTACCACCCACAGCTAAGTGACAGAGCTGAGACACCAAGGTAGGTTCTGCAGGCAGCAGGGAAGGGCAGTGCTAGCTTTACACAACGATGTTGGCACAGGCATTCCATGTTTTGCCACTTGCTGGCTGCTCAGCACTGACACCCAATGATCTTGGCTCATTCTTGCATCATCTGCACTACAATAAAACCATAATACCAAGCTGCAAAGAGCAACTCTATTATACAAGAAAGGAGCCAACATCTTGGGAGTCCCCTACAAAATTTAACATTGATAAAAAGATGCCATGAACACATGTCCAAGTAACAGAAACAGCTATAGCCCTTTGCAGCTTTCCACAGTTATTTCAATTACTAAGGATTCATGGCATGTACTTTCCTTTCTCCCTGGGAAAAAAAATAAAGCATTCTGTGGAGGTGTTTCAACTGTACAGAAGTTCTTGCCCTCCAAAGTAAACAGAACAATTCATGCACACGAGAATGTTTCACTACTGTATTACTGCATTATTGAAGCACCTTGTTAGAAAAATGACTACCCTGCCTTACAGGCCTTGGGATCTGCTTTGTAGCTTCTCTTCTCCAGCTGTTTAGAAAAATTGGGAGTTTCATTGAAATTGTTTCCTACACAAGATGCTTCTCTTTCTAAAAGCAGAAAGAAAAACAGGACAAGTCTAACTGGACACTCTACAGGAGGATCTGCAGGAGCCATAGTCCAACCCCTTTGTGTTCCCTCTGTGGACACAAATTCTCATTCCCATGAGTTCATGCTCATTCTTCTCTCTGGTCTTTGTCCCTTGTGTAACTCTCACGTCTGTCAATCTTCTAGTGAAAACTTCTTGCATGGTTTTAAAGCTAAAACACATCCTAAAGGTTTTTTTTCTGTTTTGTTTTGGTTTTGTTTTTTTTTTAAAGGAAACCAACCCTTTTCCCCAGAGTAGTAAAGTGAACTTCTTTGCCTTCCAACGTTTCAAACACTGAGCACTGGCTGTTCACAGATACATTGAAATCTGGCTCCTATTATCCTTGTTTAGACACAAGCCTACACAAATTCTCCACTACAGCAGGAAAGCAGGGAACATTCTTCCAGCACTCTGCACACTGCTTGGTGAAATACTTTATGTTCACCTGGACCCAACACAGCACAAATACACTTAACAATAGTCACTTCTCAATGGTAAGAAGCATCTATGGAAGGTTATCTTGGAATTCAGCATATAAACCCATCACCTGCCTGAAAAAGAGGAAATGAATTGAAGTTAACATGGTAACCCAAGGTGATGGGTAATGAGCTCACACACACATGCAGAATATTGTCTGCATCAATGGAGATGCATCATTGCTATCCATCCTCCCATACCCTTCCAGCCCCACAGTTACATCAGGGATTGTTCCTGAGCTTCAAAATAATGGCAGAGTTAACCAAAACTTAGTGATTAAACAACACAACCCCTTCTGCACAGGATTTCTGATCTCTCTCTCAACCTGAAAGTTTAATTTCCTCTTTCCCTTTGTTGAATCCTGCACTTTCATTCAACCCATATCTTTTCTATTGGCACTTCAGCACCTTTGCACAGAGCCACAATAATGCTAAAGGGAGCTGAGCTGGGCAGTGAAGGAGATGAGGATCTCTACGAGATCAGCCTGGGCTTCCAGATCTGATTGTACAAGGAAATGGCTCAAGGCCAGCACCTGAGCAGAAGCAGGTGGTAAAAGCAGTCCCTGGGCAAGATTGCACAGATGAGTCTAAACAAGGCATTTATCTGTTTCAGAAAAGAATGGAACTTGAAGACTTTCCACTACAGCTTTGCACTAAAATAACTGTCCCATGGAAATAAGAATCTCTGATCTGCCTGCCTGTTATAAGCCAGGCCCCCCGGCTTGCAGCATTCAGTGGATCCCCTGCAACCATACAGAGAAAAATGGAAGAGCACCAAACCCAGTGTGTGAAACTGCAATCACAGCCATTAGTGCACTCTGGAATCATGCTCCTGAGGGACTAACAAGGAATGTTATCCATTTGCTGAAATGCTGTCCCATGYCACGGCTCCCACGCTGGCCACCCAGTGCCACATAGCCCTGTTAACACAGTCTGTCCATGGAAATTCTGGAGCCCAACTAGAGACATTTTACAGGCAAGTGTGTCTCAGATAGGAGCTCAGTGTCGTGGAGACAGCCATCCTGAGTAAATCCTTGTTTTACAGGGTGACTATTCAGTAACCACTCTGCTGCCTCCAGCAGCCTCAGTTGAGTGCCAACATCCAGCATCCAGCTGCTCTAGGACAGACCCCCCTCCACTGCTGACTTCGAGGGCAAGGAACAGAGATCATTGCTCTGAAAAGCCTGAGCAGGGCTGCAAAAGCAGCTTCAAGCACAGGAGAAACTCTGCACTACGTATGTGATAAGCAAGTATTTGCAGAATGGGGAAGCCCAGGGAAGTATCCATAAAGGAGGAACCCAAGCAAGGAGCAGCTTTTCAGACACATCTGCACTGTATTTTGCAGCTTCAGAGCCAGTGACATCTGGCCTCCCAAAGACATCCCCATCCCAGCCTGATACCAGTCTGTGTCTTGGTCAGGAAGAACTCCTGAGGTATTTTACTACCTTGGAAATTGCTCATTGTTCCCATAATATTTAATGGTTTGTAGTGGTTGCAAATGATGGCTGAATTTGTTTATTATTCCCCTGTAAAACCCTTATTTAAACAGGTTCTGTTCCCAATTATAATTTTCCATTTCAAAGGACTCCACATCTGCACTTCAGAGGATGAAAAATGATTAATAAAGAATTTAACAAACTCTTGTCCATTCTTGCCCATTGAACAAATTCTTGACATTTATTTACAGGATTTAATTCCTTTTCATTTAAATGATTAATGCTCACTGGTAAGATAAAACAACATTTGCACAAACATGTACAAAGCTGCCTCACAGCTACCTTAGGAACAATTACCATAATGACATTACTGCAGTCTGAATTGGATTAGGTCACAGCAAAGGACAAACATTGATAGCTGTGATGAGAGAACTAAAAGTCCGGGCTGGAAAGACAATTTAGATAAAGGTAAGGAAGAAATGACCCACTGGGACTCTGACACCCTGGCAGAACAAGGTGATATTAAAAGCTCCCAGTCCCACCAGAGGGCAGACAGAGCTCTACACATCTGACAGGTCCCACTGACTGTCACTGACGGTGTGGTGGTGTGACCCTGGCTGGATGCCCCCAAAGCCACACTCCCCTCCACAAGTGGACAGAAGTGAAGAAATACAGCAAAAGGTTCATGAGTTGAAACAAGAACAGGGAGAGATCACTCACTGAATACCATCATGGTAGATTCAGCTTGGGGAAATTAGACTAATTATTACCAATCAAACTCTGAGCAGGGTAATAAAAAGCAAAACAAATTCTCCTTCCCAAGAGACAAACTCCCAAGCTTCCCTTCATGCAGAGAAACACAGAATCCAATCAGACAACTTCAGTGCAGTAGTACAACTCCCTGTCTCTGTTACTGAAGCATCTTCTCTGTAGTTGATTTCTAATTATTATTGGTCTAATACAAACTGCTCACTTTCATAGAACACAGAGATTCTCTGAAGCATTAAATTCTAAAAGGCAAGGCACATGTCTCAGTTTTTTCCCTGATGTATGCATAGTGCTCTAATTCTCCTCAAAAAGGATCAGTTTTCTTCCTCAGACTGTGAAGAATAAAACATTGACTTTTTCTGTTCTAGGATTTACTTTTGGCTGGATGCTTTATGTAACACATCCCTGACAAATTAATTTACACACGATCTAAGACCTRCAGTGACCCAGTGGTTCCCAGTGCTTTCTTTTGTGTGTTGCGCAGTTACTCTGTATTCCTTTTATGTCAGCTGGCATAAGTTCCACCTTGCCTTTTCATCCAGTACCCAACACAACTGAGCTTGGTTCATGATGCCAAACTCACCAGAGCCATGGAGTCACCCACTGAAGAGCCTGCCCATAACTTCAGTGGAGCTGCACAACTTTAAGTCCTCTGCCCCACACCATCTATACAAAATTAACAGCATTGAAACATTTTGCCTCTCCTTTTCCTCTTTATAAGACTCGAGCCTAAGAAAAATCTAGCATTTTGGTCATATTTGAGAGTGCACTTGAATAAAAACCATCACTTAAAAAACCCTCTAAAGTTGTAAGCCTGCCAGGCTRGTGAAATCAGAAACGGGTAACATTGAGCACTAGAGGGCAGCAGGAAACAAACCAAAACAGGTAAAATCCACCAGGTCCCAAAAACAGGGACTATGATCTTCACCACGGCCAAGGCAAGCACTGTGATTAACCAATTTCAAACCAACACACTGATTAAAAAAACAAACAAAAAAMCAACAAATTCTGCTGTTCTATGGTTAATAATAATTAGCTCTGTTGTCTGAGACCACAGGTCAAACTGAAGTGGGTTTGCATGTTAACTTCTGCAGTCAAAGAAAACTCTTCCCATCACAAAGCACCTGTGAGCAGCACCCCTCCCTTCACCTTCTAAGCAAACCAAAAACTAAAATATTCGCAGTGTGATCAATATTTTTTAGGCAAAGGAGACTATCAGAAGTTTTTGTATCTGAYCTGGAGTTCACTTATGAGCACTTTCTAGCTCAGCTTTGGCTCATTCTGAAAATGATTTAAAACATCACACACCTTTTGGATTTATGAAGTTACACAGACCTCTTGAAGAGACTAGATATAAAAGTCTTTAGCCAAACAAAAAATTCATTTTGGAAATTTGGCAATTTTTGGCAGCAGTGGCAGCTCAGACAGCCAAGCTGTAATTTCTACACCAAGCAATGAGCACTGAGTTCTGGGCTGAACTGAACCTCTCAGCACCCACCACGAGCCAGCCCTAAAAGGTTGCTGCTGATGTGACCAAACACACTACTTTCATTTTCAGCCTCTACATCAACACTTGTGAACAATTCCCAAGCAGGAAAAGCAGAAGCCACGCTAGGCTTCTTCAGTAAACACAAACCCACTTCTGCAAAACAGATTAAGTAACACCTGCTGGGCCAGAGGACATGGTAGAGAGAATTTAAAGTAGAGAGCATTTAGGGACAAGTCAGAACACATGTACCAACATCAGCACCACTCCTCAGTTGCTAATAAAAGACACAGCAACCCACCACAAAACTGGGCGTGTAAATTCACTGGGAACAGGTAGCATTTTTTTYTCCAAAGGAATTCCAGTTACCTGTAAAACTGACAGCCGTGTTAACTGGTTGAAAATCCCTGCTTTGTTTTAACATAGTTGCTTGGTTGCCTGAAACCCAGAAAGCAACTGAACGGTCCAAAACCCATGCCTTTGAAACTGGGGTAACCTTGTGGCCAGATGTCCCCTTGATCTGAGTGGCAAGTTCAGCAGCAATGCTATGGCCCAGGCTCACTGATGTGCCTGAAGCCATAAAGTTACCAGTGAAATGCTGTGTCCCGTTTCCCCCAAGCTCTCATGACCTGTTGTTCCACATGGACTGGTTTTGAAGAAAGCCTCCAACACCCCAAAACTGATCAGAGAGAGCCTACAGCCTGGCTACCCACAAGGGAGAAGAGATTCATTGCCCAACACCACATTTTTCAGAAGCCACCTATCTGGAAAGGCTGTAACCCCTGAGAATGGCAGGACACGTTGCAGAGCACTGGATCTTGGCTGTAGTTGTGCTGCTGCCAGGAAGAGGAGCTGTCCCCACTTCATCCACACAAATATTCACATGGCTGCCCAGAAAGCTGGGCCAGTCCCCTGAGCTGACTTCCCACTGTGTACCAACACTAAGGATCAACCAGGAATAATAAGCACAGCCAGGAGCAGCCTGGGACTCTCCTTGCACTACAGAGGTCAGGGAAGCCCATGGAAAATAACTAAAGGTAAGCCTGGGCTCAAACTTGAAACAAACTGTAGGAACAAAAGTAGCACTCCAGTATTCAACTAAAGGTTGAACACCTCTTTAATTAATTTTGCTTTTTTTAAAAAAAAGCCAGTCAGCTTTTAGATATTTGCAGGTCTCTTCAAGCCTACAGGAAACTCTGTCACCCTTCTTTTATTTTCTCTGTTCCCGTGACACACCATTTTCTTCCACTGGGTGACCCTGTCCACCCATCCATTTTAGAACACAGCTTTTCATCACAGAGGAAAAGCAACAAAGGCAGAGGGTACAGGACAAACAGGGAGGCCCATCTGCCCAGGATGACAAGCCCTAGGAAGGGCCGTGAAAGGAGATGGGACTGAGCTTTGTCCATGCTTCAGACAGGCAGTCTCTCAGGCATGACTCCACAGCTGAACTCTCAAATGCTGCTTCCAAATCTAGGAGAATTTCTCCAGGACTGCACTGGCAAATCCAGTTCTGCTTGACTACAGAGCATAGGCACATTGGTAGAGCATAGCCTAGAACGCAGTGCTCTACCAATTTGTAGAGCATACCTGTTGATTATTCTCTAACACTTCCTTAGGTTGCAATTTTTACAGGTGAATAGTATTTTTCCACTGTCCCTGGTACTCTCTGGTTCAGTGCCCTGATTTAAGGCTTTCCCACACACACACTTGAGTGCTGCCTGCCAAGTAAGAACTTTTGCTGGCAACTCTTCTTAATCCAGAGGAAGTGGTAAGGTCTTCCTGGTGTATTGAGCAACTGAGTGATGTAGATTTTAAAAAAAGATAAACAATTACATTTTTAAAAACTATCTTCCAGTATGGGACAAAAAAGATGAAGAATACTGAAGTGTTTACTGATCCTATTTAATTTTCTATCACCACTTAAGACACTTGAACTCACTATGACAATTAGCTAAAGGTATGAATGCCTGTTGCAAGAGCAGAACCCTCACTTCCACACCAATCATAAAGCCACTAATTTATAAGCCATTTAAGAGACTTAGTAATCTTCCTACAGGACTACTGTTTTCTTGCCTGGGGATGCCTGCTTTCAGAAGGCCCAGTATTCACCGCTAATGAGTACCCATCTTCTGCTATTAGAAGGGATGGAGCCTCTCCAGACTAATAAAACCTGCTCCTGGTGCCTCAGGCAGTTGGGGAATTCCCCATGACCATTTCCACCTCCTGAGGCATGGATGGTGTGGTACTTCAGTCAGTCTCAGTCCAGTTCATGTGGCAGATAGCAGAAAACACAGCCTGTCCTGTCAGTCTGTTTCATTCCTAAGGAAGCTAGCACATTCCCAGAGACCTATGGGCTTTTTGGAAATGCTTTTGAATCACTAGGGAAGATCCTCATCCATCCTGCCCAAGTCCCAGTCTGTTGGTCATACTGTGGGAATGCAACCCACAGCCACTCCCACTCTTCTCACTTTACATGGTGCCACAGCAGCAGCTCTCAATGCCTCTTGACAAAACAAACAAAAAAAGGAGCTTCCTTTCCCAGGATACATTTGGCAGAACTTGCTTTTCCAAGAATATCTGACATAGACAGACTGTTTCTAAAACCATCTTCCTGTCTCTTCTGCCACAGTGACCAAACTCAATGGGCTGGAACACCGAAGTTGCATTAAAAGAGAGAGTTGAGGTGGGTATGTATATTGGTTTGATGCTTTGTGAGGAGAAAAGACCCAAGGTGCTCAGAGCATGAACTGGTTATCCTGTGACACTTGGATGATTTCACTCCAGGAGCACAGGGAGCATCCCACAGTTATTGCTAAGTGGTTTTAGTCGTGAGCAGCCTCTACAACAAGCAATGAAGGGGAGTGCTCATGGGCCACATCTGCCCTCCTCAGCACACCTGGAATCCACACTGGCACAGGGGGTGTTGGGGACAGCCAGGAGGCAGGATGTGGTCTCTCAGCAGACCCTGGCGCTGAGCTTCAGCTGCCTGCTCCAGAGGCCCCACAAACACTTCTCCAGCGCTGTCATTTCCGCATGCGCTGCACCCACTAAGCCTCAGACATTCCTGGGGCTGCCAAGTGGTCATGCAGTTATTCCACGTGTCCCATTCAACACAGCAATCAGGGCCAGCTGCCCTGAGCCACACTAAATGCTGTTTGAGCAACACATCCCAGGAACTGCCTCTCAGCTCCCAGGATTGCCTCATACCTTCCACACAGGGCTTGTGAAACCTGAGTAGACAAATGCCTTCCAGCCTGTCTCACTATCAGAGCAGCTTCTCCATGCTCCTCTCCCATGACAGTGGAAAAGGCTGGCTCACGACATTCCTTGCAGTRCTGGCCACTACTCTTAGCACAAAAATAAAGCAAAACCTCAAACCAGATATGCTACTGCTCTAGTGCAACAAGGATCATGGAATGTGATACATGTCGTGGTTTAAAGCAGAGGTTAACAGCAAAAGATTCCCATCATTATTAAGGTAAGACATGTGACTTCCTGGTCTGTGTGAAAAACCAAAGCAAGGCTTGGTCTCTGCTGTTGGCAGATTCCATTACAGTTCTGGATGTCTCACACCTAGAGCTGAAGGCACCTGCACAGGCAACCAGTCAGCATCAGCTGAGAGAGGTCAGTTGGTAGATCCCACTGCTCACCGGTCTAGCACATGTGCCACTCCCACTGCAAGAAACTCCTCTGTTGAATTTCAAGCTAATTTCTTGGAAGTAGGCCACAGAAAACCACTTTAGAGTAAGAAGATGAGCCAAACCCTACTTTTACACAACTTAAGATTCTAAAGCAACAAACAAGAAATGTTGTCAGCGACATTGTACCCACTTGGGTGTCTTGACAAATCCTCTCCACACATCATTTTTTGACCAGAACTTATTTTCTCCCCACAATATTAAACACAATCACTAGAACCTTCATTCCAGCCAGCATGAATATATGGCAAGAAGTGCCACMGGGCCAGCACATTTTGATCTCACATTTCTTACCAGCTGCCCCTTATCTTCTCAGATAAACAATTTATACCATTACTCCTAAGAATCTGGAGTAGTGGCTGACCTAAAATGCTACTTCTGCAGAATACAGTCCTGTTTCAAGTGAGGAGTTGAACTGAAGCAGTCCTCACCACACTATTGTCATTAGCACAAGCAAAGACTCAGATATTATTATTAAAGTAAGGGGTAACAAGGCCACATCCTGAGCTCGTGATAAGCACATGAAAAACACACGGAAAAGTTTAAAAACTCTTCCTACTGACTGTGGTAATTTGTGACAGTGTTTACTCCTGATGTCTGAAGGACATATTAGCTGTCCTTCTGAGAACACATTAAACATGAAGAGTATTGCAGAACATTAGCAGCTGACGGCATCCTCTGAGCTCCTCTCCCGTGTCCCATCAACCCACAGTTACACTGTTATGTGTCCAGCTGGAGCAGACTGCAGTTCTGCTAAAATTGTGGTTTATGACAGGCAGGTGCACCAGTATCAGACTGCAATGACTCAGTCAAGCAGCACACTGCCTACACAGATGAAGCACTGGCTAAAGAAAGAGCATGCGGAGAAGCAGAAGCTGTTACCTGTGGGTGGAGAGGGAAAAACATCCCCAGAAGGATAAAGCTCCGGGCTGTTCTCAGAGCTGTGTGGAGGCAGAAAGTGCTCTGCTAGGTCACAAACAGAGGGGAGGTCCAACATGCTGCTCTCTGAGGTGTGACTCGGTGACGTCTCCTTTTCTTCCATGGTCCCACTGCAGACAGAAATGAGACTCAGCTGGGTTTTTAGAGCATGAAAATATAAGCAGAAGTCAGCACAAATAATTTGGCATTTTTGTACTGCTTTATGAGATGATAGGAGCTGCTCTAGTATAATCATACATCAATTAGGAAAATAAAAACAAATTWAAAGATGCAAAGAAGGAACAGCAAGCCCCACAGATAACAGCCCTCAGCCTTAAGTGGGATAACTAGGAGACCACAATAAATCTGGCTTTCCTAGAGGCTTCCCAGAAGTACAGCCTCAGGCCCCAAAATCAGGAAGCCATGGAGCATATTCCCCTCAGGGTATCCTCTGTGTGCCATTTAAAAGGAGACACGTTCTACAGGGTCCCTTTCCACTGATGCTGCTACAAGACTCAGGTTAAACCAATCCCTCCTGGCTTATGTTCACTAGCAGAAAGAAAAAGCATCTTACAACTTGGCAGCCTCAGTCTCACAGGGATGGCAAAGACTTCCTGGCATGGAGACACCAGGGCAGCTGTGTTATATAATCAGTGCTCAGCACTTTGGAAAGCTTTGGTTGAAGCATCCCCTCATCCCAACTTCTTATCAAGCTTCCTCAACCAGTCCACCAGCACAGAGGCAAAGAGCACACAGCAAGACAGGGCTGGTGCTACCCAGCTCCACACCAAGGGTTACAGTGAATGGGCAACTCCTTTGGAGAGGATGGACCTAAAATGTTCCAGTCACATGAGTGTCTGGGGCAGAAGAGCAGTGAAGTGAGAAAAACTTGATGGGGTAAGAGTGACAAGACAGAGGATCCAGATCTGGTGGTCAGGCAATGGCCTGTGGCCCTGCAGGCTTAAATTTATCTTCTTTTCTAGAAAATTAAGACAACAAATTCTTGTTTTGGGGGTGTTATCAGTAAGGAATGTGACAGTCACAGTGGGCAAGGAAATCCCCAGAATGCATTAGGACTGAAATATAAATACCTCCAGGCAGATTTAAAAAAAAATAACAGAATTCCTTAGGTGCTTCTGTGCTGAGTAAACTTTTATCCAAGATACACCTCTGATCTTTGCAAAATGCTGGCCAACTCACTAATGAAGAGAGGGGAGATGATGGCTGTGATACCAGAGAAGAGCAGCTGCCTTGCCTTGGAGGGGAAAGGTCTGTGCACTCACAGAAAGATTGCAGGAAAAAGGCAGTGGAAGGTTAAAAACAAAACAAAGTACACAACCATCTTCCCCCAACAGAAGAAAACTTCTCCTCTATTGCTCTTCATGCACCAAAATATAAATGATTTGTGCATAAGGAATACAGAGAAGGAAACACTTTCCTCAAATATTGTGTTTATGATGTGTGCTACTTTAAAGTAGAATGATATTTTAGAGAACTAAACTACCTATACCCTTCACTGGTCTGGAAAAACCCCAAAAACACACACCACAATGAATTCTATCCCTCCAAGGGCAAATGGCAAATTACAGCAATAGGAGCTGCTGGTGTGATACCAGAGCAGCTTAAGGCTGTCACTGATGGCAGCTGCAGCAGCCCTGCATGCCTCTGCCAGCTGCCTGTGCTGCTCCCCTTCCTTGGCTTGCCACAACAGGACTAACAACATGTGCAACCATGTTTTGATCAGGCTCAGATAAAACAAAGCAGTATTAAAAAATAAGAGTTTTCCTCTGGATTAGCTCCCTATAGTCCTTCTAAGGCAGGTACACAGCAGTCCTACCCCCAAAGCTGATGGTGAGACCACAACTTATGGTGTTTGTGAGAAAAGGCTCAGCCCTGGGCCTTCAGACAAATGAAGGAGATTGATTCATTATTTCTTCTGTGCCATACCTGGTAAGAGAGAGCACTGATGTGCAAACAGTCCCTCTGGACAAAGTCCAGGAGCAAACAGTCTGTTGCTGCTTCAGGATTCCCTTATTCTTCCTTCATGGTCTGTCAGTCCCAGACTGCTGGAATGAAACAAACAGGTCAGTCAGATGCTTTGGGCCAGCTGATCTGGCAGATGGACAGGGTGACCTTTCAAAGTGCATATGCTAGCCAATGTCAACAGTCAGTCATCACATATGCCACTGCTTGTTGGGTCTGGTTCAGAGGAAAAGTTTCTTCTAGGAATCAGAAAGTTCTAGGAATCAGAAAGAGTACATCTAGTTATGCCCTTGAACYTCTCGGCAGCAATGGAGACCTCCAGGAAAGGGGCTGGCACATCCTAGAAGTAAAGGCAAGATTTACTTTACAAGAAGCTGCCAGATGGGCTGTTTGTTCAAAACCCATCAAGCAGAGAAGCAAGGAATAGCTGGCAACCTTCCTTGCCTCCTGTGGAGAGCAGGTATTTCCCCAACAGGTTTATCTAGGGGTGTCTTGAAGTCAGCAGCCTGTTTGTCAAACCTCAACTACGAAATGTGTTTTAAGAGGCCCACAAAACCCACCCAACACAGCGTCACAAAACGCAAATCCTGTTTCCTTTGCCATTACCTGGGTTATTTTCYGTGAGCAACCAGGACAGGCATACCTTCAGGCAGGAACTGGATGTTTTTCCGGGCCTCCCTCACCCGGTGGCACCGCACAGATACCAGGATGTCCCAAAGGCCTGTCCTGCACAGGCTTGCCCAGCTGGCAGCATTGCTGCAGAATGTGATGGATACAGGAGGATGTGAAGCACCGGCCTTACCAGCTGCCCTGCTCAGCAGGTGAGGGGGTTCTCTTCCTCCCGACCTCGTTTCTTTCCCTGTTCCTTCAGGCAATATTCACGCGTTATTTCAAAAACCCTGGCAGTGAAGCGCCCCACGAGTGACACAGGGCATGGTGCGAGCCAGAATGGCGTGGGCCAAAGCCCGAACACCCCGCGGCCCGGCCATGGCTGCAGCGCCACCCCCTCACCACCTCCTGAGGGGAAATGCCACCGCAACAGCCCAAGAGCAGCCAGAGCTCGGGGGAGGAGGGAGTGGAAACACGGGGAAAGCCAAAAGCGCCGCAGGGCTGCCCCGGGCCGGGCCGCACTCGCACAGCCGCGCCTCGGGCCCTCCACACGCTGCTGCCGGGCCAGCGAGGGCCCTGCCGCCCCGAGGCCGCCGAAGGGCGAGGGGAAGCGGGCAGAAGCCTCACGGCTGGGGGCAGGCGTGACCGGAGAGCCCCGAGCTCAGCGTTGCTGGACTAGGAGGGCCAGCACTGAAATGGAGCCAAGCAGTCGGGCAGCGGCAGCAGCAGCGGCCGCGCCGTGAGGCGCCCGGAGCGGCTGCGCAGGCCCGGCCCGCCCCCGCGGGGCTGCGGGTGGGAAGGGGGCGGGTGGATTTCAAAATGTTCCCTGCCGGGTTTTCCTCGCAAGGCGTTTAGCTCGGGTTTATCTCTCTGCATTCAGAGGGGAGGGGTTTTGGCGAGCTGAGGCAGTGGCGCTATCCCGCGCCTGGCACACCGGATGCTCGGCGCTTGGTCGCTGTGCACCGCCGCTCTGCAGAGGTGCAGCCTGGCCGGGCCCTGAGCAGCGATGAGCGCGGCGCTGCAGGGTGCAGACATCATAACGCGGGCTGAGRAAAAACCAGCGCAATTCCCACGCAGAACATAAGCTGCCAGCCTTCCTCCGAGGGCTTGCAGAGCTCATGGAGGAGATGTGCACCGGGGACTCCGTGTGCTCCCACCGGGAGTTTCAGCAGGCAGCGGAGCGGAAGCTTTGCAAACCCCGCTGGGCAGCGGAACACAAACCACGCTCAGTTTGGGGCATCCCATGGCTTCAGCACCTGCCGCGATCGGTGTGTGCTGCCACAGCCACAGCAGGCGTGGTGACAAGGACATTTACGGGGTACCGACACAGACATCCTGAGTCTCTTTAGCAGGGCTGCAGGGAGCGTCGCGGACAAGCGCTGGACGCTCCTCCAGCGCAGAGCACGCCGTGCAGCGCGCAGCCAGACATCCCGGGCGAGGTCAGGGATCCGCCCTGCCGCCGCCCGGGCGGGCAGGCGGGAGGAAAGCTGCCGGCCGACCTGCCGGGAACGAGTGCTGCCAGGGCAGAGCTGCCTGGGCTCTTTGGCACGCCTGCTGTGAGAGAGACTGGGAAGGAGCTGGGAGTTTTTTCCGAGAGCCTTTGGACTTCAGAATTACTGAGGGCAAACTGATGTGTTTAGGAGGAAGTCACTAAAAGGAGAGGAAATCAGTTTGAAGTTCCGTGGCTGCCAAGAGGGCTTCGTTTTTCTTGCAGGCTTGAGCTGGGAAAGGTCTCCACAGGGAAAGCCTTTGGATCTGTGTTTCAGGCGCAGCAGTGACTCTGCCTGCCCTTACAGTGCCTCTCGAGCCAGGCCTGGGCATTTGGGGTCACTGCCCAAGTGGAGATGCAAACCTAGCTACACCCTGAGCTGTAGCTAACCCTGGGCCCTGCTCTAGTGCTAGGCTACCTCTTGCCAGTTGTACCTGTTCCCAAGACCTACCCCTCCCTCTGTGGGGGCATTCTGTGACCTGGAAGGCAGCACCCCAGTCCTTCATTTCCTTGCATGGATTAGAGCAGGAGTTGAGCTGAGGAATTCAAAACATCAGCAGATCTGCTTTATGTAGCTCTGGGAGCACATGCAATATTACAGCATCCAGAAAACAGCCATCTCTGTGATTTCACCCCTCTGGATCATGCCAGGTCTCTGCCACTAGAAAAGTTCTGGCAGTGGGGAACACCACTGGCTCCTGRAAAAGCAAGGAGCTCCAGCAAACAGAACTGCCAAGGAAGCTGTAGTACTCATTAACAAACCTACACAGCTTACCACTTTCTATTTGTCATACTGGGTGGGCAGCCAAATCTTTGAACTTCATTTCCCTCCTCTCCCTCACCAGAATGAGGAGCTCCTGCAGTGCTGGCACYGCCACCATCATAGTCTACACATTGTAATCTTTATTCCTTATGAACTGCGTTATCAGCAAAAGGATTAATCTTGCCTGTAGTATTTAGGGCAAGTCTCTAAGTGTGTACTACGCTCCCCTTTATCAGCCTCTTGTTGTTAGCACACGATAAAACTCCAYCAGCAGTCATGTCTGAAGCTGGTTAAAATAGAAGGTACACGAGAGCCAGGAAACTCAGAATTAAACCCCACACTTGACATTTACCAAAGATCAGACTACTGAGAGTCAGCTGGGGAAAAGGAAATGTGTTTTCTGACTATTGCAGCTCTGTCACAATCAGATTTTTCAGTGCTGACAGTCTCAGGGCCAGATGGTACAAGCTGTACAGTTCCATATCATTGAAGATAATGTGTGCCTGCCAACTTACCATCTTAAATACTTAATACATAACATGAAGAAAAAGAGTCTGTCTTCACAAACAGCAGAACTTGCACATTCATGTCTTTTTGGTCCTTTCCCACTGTCACACCACAGGGGAGCCTGCCTACTTCCTTCTTTCTTACACAAGAGCTCGAAGTTAATTTAGTACCTCAAAGCAGAGTAACAGCTGAATTAATAGAAGCTAATCCAGGAAGTGGGCTGAAGGGATAGGGATGCTAAGGAGACGTGAACAAGGTTGATCCTTACACAGTTGAATTTACAAAGATTATTCTGTTGATTAACAGAAATTATTTAACCAAAGTTTGTAGTCTATACTTCAGTGTTTTGAGTTCACTCCTCACCACGAACAAGCCCTTTGTTCTCAGAACTAAAAGCAAGGAAAAAAATACCAGTATATTTATATTTATTGATTGCATGTGTTTTCCTTCTCAGCTCAAGACACTGTTACTAAAACAGATGGAGTATCAGGCTCCATCCCAGTTTCCATTCTGAAACTTTCCCCAAGCACCATAGACAGTGTTTTAGTGGCCTTTGCTCTGGAAAATCCTGTTGTGGTTACCCCAGGAATGAGTGTTCAGGCCAGTGTCAGTGAGAAACAGCTCKTCAAACCCATGAGAAACAGCAACTGGCAGCTCATCTCCACTCCTTCCAAACCAGTGAGGCTTGCTGGCAACACTGCAAGCAGCAAAAAACAGAGGAAGGCTGTAAGAAAAGCTCTTTTTCACCAGTCCACTATCCCATAAAATGTTAGACACCTGGCATTCTCAAGTCACTTTTTGTGTGATTATCATTCCTTCACCTAGAGCTGTGTCCTTTGTGTGCACACACAGTACAGCACTGAGAGTGCAGCTCTGCTGCAGAGGCAAAACACATTAAAAGCTCTGTTATCCTTCCTGATTCCTATCAAGGCCAGACCAGGGTTAGCATACTTCTGGGAATATCCTTGCTTACCTTGGAAAAAGAAAGTAGATTGGTTACCCTAAAGCTCATTGATTTCTCCATCTGTGTTAGTTGATCAGAAGAGTATTACAGTCCCTCCAAATTTGCCAAAGTTTTCGGGCCTACAGAAAAAGACATTGTGTGTTTCGTGTTCTGCCACGTCAAAGGCAATCACTCAAAGCAGCAGAGCTTCTTCTGAAGGGTCAGTTCCACTTAAAGTGAAATACCCCTCCTGGTCATTACTATCTCCAAGCAGTGGTAACTGCAGGGCTGATGCCTTTCAGAGTTTCCACTGAGCTATCACAGTGAACTGATTTTTGACTCAGGTTCCTGGTTAGCTCAAGGGTTAACATGTAAGCTATTTTACCTCTATTTCTAATTTATAAGTTAATCTACCAGTCTTTCTCACCCACAGTCAAGCAGGCATCTCCCAAGTTCCTTCAACCTCATAATCTCTATTCTGGTAATTCTCTTCAAGACAGGTGAAGTTTATGAGCATCGAGCAATCATCTGCATCACAAAAAGTGGGTCAGCCAAGCAATCAAAAACATTCTTGGCCCGCTCTTCCCTGGCCATAGGACAAATAATGCTTTTTGTTTCCTCCTTCAGTAACAAGAGGTTTAAGCCTTTTGCATGCTGCCGTCAACACCGTGAGGTACAGGAAGTTTCAAAGACCAAATGTTATTTTCTGCTGTACCACATGCCAATAAATTGACTTCTATTTATTTTCCTTTTTTTATGAATCCCTTGTTGTGGCTGTGACCTGCTTTTTCTGGTATCTGACTTTTTAAGGTATCACTTCTAAACTAAACATGAAATCATGGTAGCCAGTTGATGTATTAATACTATGTCTTAGAATTTTGTGATTCCTGGAGAAAATTATTTTCTCTTCAGAAAGTAGTTTACTGTGGCAAAGGTTTGACAATGTGAATGTTTGGGATCTTTCAGTACAAGCAGGAGCAGGACTTTTTTTGTCTGTACAGTTCTGTACCAAATCCCTCCTCTCTCCTTTGAGATCCCCTGCTGGAATGGTTGCAGAAGCATGCCTTCCAGTGCTCTGAGTGATAATACCTCCCCTCTGTTTTGGACTACCTCCTCGGCATCTGCTGCTGCTTGAACCCTCTTTGAATGACAGCTTTTTAGGACCTAACATTATTATTCTTGTTCTRTACAAGCTTTTAGCACTGTGGATGCTGATGTAGGGCTCTGTGGGGCCTCATTTCCTCTCTTCTGCATCACAACTGACTAAAATTAAACAAAAGCATTGTGTGACTCAGGAGTAGGCATCAAGCATACTGTAACTTACCTCTCAGGATGCTTAAGAGCACAGCTTGGGTCTCCCTTAACTAGCATCCTATTTCTTTCTGCCAGACTTCTCCTCTTGCACTGCATTCCGGTTTAAATCCCCACACCCACACCCTTGCATTCCTGCTGCCCAGGAGTTTTGTTCATCCCAATGGCTCTGCCTGGCTGTGACACTGCTGCTGCCCATGGCAATGCAGGTAAAGCAGACWTTTGGGGTTCCTAAGCTCCTGTCTCAGTCTCCCTTTGGGGCAGAATCACCCTTTAACCCTTGGGTTATCCTCTGCTGTTTATCCCCTTGCACACTATTGAAGGAAATGATCAAATGATCTCTTCAGCTTCTTAGTCACTGTACACACCAGCCAGCAACAGGACTCCTTTATTTCTGGCAGGGAGCATGTCTCTGAGTTTCCAGTTCTTGTATTCCTGGGATCTGGATGGAAATTGTTACAGCTGGACCTTCATCCTCTATACACACATAAATACCCACCAGGGATATGTCATGTTCTYGTGCTGTTGAGTCTTCAGGGAATTTCCAAAAGATCCTTCCAGTTTCACTTRAAGTAAGCAGACAGAGGAGAACTGTCACAGTCTGGCTTCTTGCCTGGATCTTCCAGCTCCTGATATAGCATGGAGRTACAACAAGAAGTGTCAATTGCAATAATGATGCACTTCTCTCCACTGGAAGACCTCCTGAGTTTAGGAGCTGAACTCTCTTCCTTGACTTTCTACACTGCTAGGGTGTCTCCCCTGTGCAGTAGCAGGTTTTTGTTACCAGTAGCACACTGGCTGGTGAGCTCTGACCTCATTACCTAACAATCTGTTAGATTGGATCCAAGAGTTCAGAAGTAACCTGAGATAAGAACGTCCACATTGACCCTGTTTTTCCTAGAAGCCAGATCAAAGTAAAGAGTCAGGTGTGTCATCTAAAGGGCTTTTGTCCTGCAGGTGGGTGCTGATGAATAGTGAAACTGAAGGGCAGAGATTGTAGAGTGCCCAGAGAAATCACCCTCTGTTCTCCCTCAGCAGTATTGATTCAAGGAACTTCTGAGTAGTTTTTGCAGTTGTGGGCACAAAATTTTACTTTGAGTTTCCACTCGTAGAATGTAGACTTGACAATGGCTTTGATAGTATTTTCACCCACCAGTTCTAGGAGAGCATCTTTATAACTTAAAAGGGAGGCTCCGTTCTGATGCCATTCAGCATTTCTTGATTTCAGATGACAAGTCTTATTACCTACCTCATATATTGTGGTGGGGTACTTTGTGGCTTTTGGGGTTTTTTTTGGAGTAGTTACACATTTTCCTATAATTTCTGGATGAAGTCTGGCTCTCTATGAGGTTTGTTCAAGTTCTGTCTACCTCTAACCCCCATGAGTCATAGCTAAAGGACTAAAGCCCCCCAAAAGTCAGGCTTGAGTCAGTGCTCCTACATGGGAGGGACACTGCTGAGCTGTAGCTCTGCAGACACACACTGCTCATGGAAAGTGGCAAGAATATGCTCAGAGAGATGTTGGCTTCCAGCTATTCTCCATGCTCCACCTGGGCAGGGCAGGGCAGAGCACAGCTGGGCAGGGCAGGGCAGGGCAGGACCAGACAGGGCTTTTTCCTGACCTGTGAAATGCTCACAAAGTCCTGCTGGTTTCTCTGGAGGGCCTGGCAGTAATACCAGAACAAAAAAAAGTTTCTCTTTACTGCTTGGGGCTATCAGCAGTGAGACAGTGGGTTTGGGCTTTCCTTTTCTGAGCTATCAGCAGAGTAGAAGCACAATGGAAATTGTCCCCCAGGCTGGAGATCAAGAAGGGGGCAAAACTAAACTTGGYAGAGTGAAGTTCTAATGCATAAACTGATCTTCCCCTCAGCCTGGTCAGCCTTCAACTGGATTTTGAGTATCTACATGAGCTGCCCTGATCCAGTGTCACCAACACTGAGAACATGCTGTTATGCAATGAATCTATGTGAGCACCTCAGAAGGAACAGCAAAATTCTGGCCTCCCACTTCACTCTTCACAGCTGCAAAAGCCCCCACTCCTACTGGAAGGTTAAACCAACAATGTTTTTTGTTTAAAGAGATTGTAGCCTTGTTGCTGGCTTTAGGCTGTTGTTGCTGGTGTCCTTCTAGTGAAATTTATCCATGACCTCCCACAAGTATGGAGAGTCCATCCTTTAGGAGCAGGACGTACAGCCTCCAGGGCTGGCACTGCTGCAGCTCAGACTGCTTCTTCATTCCCAGTGCTCACACAGCTCAGGAGAAGGAGAACAGAAGCCTTGGGCTTGCACTGAGGCAGGAGAACCCCAGGAGACCTCTGGCCTGCTGGAGCATGATTCCAAACACTGTGTTCCTGAGTCAGCTGAAGCCAGCCTTGAATTCCTTGGATGAAAGCATCAGACTAAGACTGCCTTAAGCCCTGAAGTGAGCAGAAACAGAAGAGACCCTGCCTCTGGCCTAAGGCTTAATTACTGCCTAAAGGCAAAGACACTTCACAGGCACAGAGCTGTTCTCAGTCTCCAATGTAAGCTCCTTAACTGCTCTTCTGGAGTGCTCCCTCCCTAATCTTTTATTTTTAGATTAGCTATTTTTAAGAGATTGCTTACTGCCTACTTAGAGGTTTTTGATGCTCACATTTCTCAATACTGAATGCTGTTTTATTTGCAGTTACATCACACCAATTATTTATCTACTGACTGGATCACAGAATTTGACCTTGGCAGGCATGGGAACAGAGACCTCTAATTAAAAAACCCAAGTTACTTAAAGAAAAAAAAAGAAAATAAAAATCAAAGCTACAATGACTCAGTCACTGGCTCACATTACACTGAGAATACAGCAGATTCTCAGGGTGGAGACCTCTTTTCCAAGGGTGATGCAATCTGCAAGTCCTGACCTCTCAGCACTTTTCAAACCAGGGTGTAATACATAGAATCTGGCAATGTATTTCAGGGCTGTTACACTGACGGATATTCCTCTTGTATTTTCAATTGTGACTTCAAACTTTCAACTTTTCCCCCTAAAAAGCAGGGGAGGGGAGARCAGAGAGAACCCTGATTCCCTTAGGAAAAAAAATCTGAATTTGCTGATGGACATCTACCAACTGCAGTGACCTCCTGGACAAGCATCCTCAGYTCCCAGTACCAACATCACACAAGCCACTTAAATGACTTTCCTTCCTGTCACCACTGCCATTCCCATTGCTCTCAGCTCAGGTGGGTGGCCCTACAAGGTCTTGCAAGGAGCTCCTTGGCTCCACACAGCCCTGCCTCTGCATGGACATCTCTTGTGCAACCTGGTCAAGCTCATGCAGCAAAGACTTGGATGAAGCATAGCTAACTGTGGTGGGAGACTCCTCAGCCTGGGGAATTTCTGTACCCCTTTATATAAAAAAAAAGGAAAGATCAGTGTGCCTAGCTATGGATACCACTGTGGTTTTAGCAAGGGATCACCTGACTTGGAATGAAGAAGTTTGTCACCCTTTTTGCCCCAGGAGGGCATCTCAAGTACTCTGTAATTCAGGTTTGTGTTTTGCTGAAGTCTTCTATGAGCTGTCGCCAAGTCCCTGATCCCAAGACAGGAACAGGCCCAATGTTTGTCAGCCTGTTACCACTTTTTTTTTTTCTTTTCTTTTCTTTTTCTTTCTTCTTTTTAAAACCCCAATTATGGAGGGAAAAAAAATCAGCACACATTAACATAGCTTGAAATCTGAGAAGCCTGAGCTGCTTGTGTCTGATTTTGATTAGGCCTTCAAAATCAAGGGATAGCAGGTCCAGGACCTGTCAAACCACAACTCCTCTCCAACACCAAACAGAGGTTTGGGGGTATTTATGTGTAGAGGCATCAGAAACAGCTGAGAAGTAGGATACATCTGTCTGCTACTCAGCTACCTGAGCAAAAGAAATCCATGTGCCCATGTAATACTCTCTTGGCTTGTTACAAGCCCACAAAACCCTTTCAGGCTGTTACTACCAATTTTTCCTCCTGATGGAGACAGCTGTGCTTGGATCCCAAGTGCTCAAATTCACTCAAATCTGCTTTTGGGTAGAGAAAGCAGCAGCCTTCTCCCTATTCTGCACCACAGCCCTGTCTGGAAGTTACACAGAGACCAAACCACACTTTCAGTCACTGTGGCTTTGCACTGCAAGGCTTTCAGATCCAAAGCCAGAAGATCAAATGTTCAATGATCAAAAGTCAAATGTTTCCAAGTCACATGATGACTGAGCTGATAAGAAGTATTGAATTTCTGGAATGCAGGCATTTTGGAGGAAAATGTATCACTTTTCAGTGGCTATTGGAGTAGATGAACTTCTCTATACAAGTCATACATATTCAACCTGACAAAGGTAAGCTTAGCAGCTTCTGGCTAATCTGTAGGAAAAACAGTACACAAGGAGGGCTTCTGATGCATCAATAATGAATGTCTGTAAAAAAAATCCCCATTCCCCAACTACACCAAAGARAAAACCGAAAGGGTTTGATTACACCCCAGAAGCTCCAGCTGGTCCTGCTCCTCTGAGCCAGGTCACCCAGGGCCCAGCATCACAGAGCAGATGCTGCCCATAGCAATTTTGGCTGCAGCTCTCTAAAGCCAGSAGCACATTCCAAACAGCAGCATCAGTACAGACAATTACTGATGAGCCAAGACATTTGTAGTGTATTTTTGAAGACCAATGAGGAGCTAACCAGGGGCCTCCAAATCACTGCCAAAGATTGTATGTAAACAGCATAGAGGTGGTTTTTTTGTCTTTTTAATGCTAAAAGCAAGGACTGAAATTATTTCTATACAGTATCTGTTTTTACTTTCATGCCATTGTTTCTTCTTGCTAGAGGTCATGCTCCTTCCTTCCTTCCTTCCTTCCTTCCTTCCTTCCTTCCTTCCTTCCTTCCTTCCTTCCTTCCTTCCTTCCTTCCTTCCTTCCTTCCTTTTTGCATCTCCAGCAGGAGTTTTGATACACAGCAGCTCAAGTCCCTTGAAGCTGGGGGAGGTTGATCAGTTCCTCCTTTGGACACATGGAAGTCTGTGACTTCCTTTCCAGGGTCACAAGGTTGTCTAGAAAGCAAGTCAGCCCCTCATCCTGCTGCATCAAGTGGTTGTACATGCTATGGCAAAACTGTCAAACTGTAGCTTAGAAATACTAAACAAATATTTTTACCTCCATTTGACCTTTTAATTCAGAAAATAACGCAATGGTATATTTAATATTTCAGTGGGATAAATTACTGAATTTAATCTGCTCCTCTCTCACCATCAGGGGAACACAGAGTTACTAAATAGCAAGTTCCCTAAGTAGATTGGAATGAAATCTTGTCTAAGTACAGCATGTTCCCTGTTACAGAAATTAAAACAGCTATGTGATCCGTGTGAGACCATTATTCTGGCAATAGATGCATCCTGCCTTCCTGCATTTTCTCCTCCTTTGGGTTTATATGAGAAGAATTCCACATTCCCTCATAAACATCATGTCTATTGATGCTTCCCTCGCCCTCATAAACTCTGCACTGGTATTTGCTTAGCAATTCCCTGGCACTACTACCAGTTTCCATAGCAAAGGATGTTAAATGAGACTGTAATCACAAACTCAAGGAACTGCTGAGGACTGAAAGTCAACCAAACCACACATGAAACAGCACAAAAATGCAAAATATCCTTGGAATACCCCTACTGGGAACTCCCTGAGAGATAGTGGGAAAACATTCCCTTTAGAAATCCTGTCCTGAGTAGGGCATCCTGATCTAAAAATGCCAGACTAGATCTGATGTCCAAAACTGAACTGTCACAGGTAGGACAGGGAACAGATCACAGCCAGATCTGCCCCTTCTGCCCTAAAATGGCTCGAGATGGAACAGCACAGACAAGGCCAAAGAAGGGCAAGCTGCTCCTGCACAGGCTGGCAGTGGCATCTGCTGCAGAGGCCACCTAGGCAGCTGCTCTGTGCCAACAAGTGAGAAAAGGATGGACTTCCACAGCCCAAAAACTACTGCCAGCAACCCCCTCGCACTGAAGGCTGTCCATCGATGCCCCTAGCAGCCCAAATTTGCCCTTCTCACCTAGGGTAGAATCAGAGGGACAGAAATTCACCATGCAAAGATTGCTCCTTGTGCCTGTTGTCTGTCACTATCTCTGAGCAGGAAAAACATTACCTCATCCAGGATAAGCATGGATACTGATTCATTAATTCGACTCTTTTTAGTGCTAATGGTACATTTAGGTGCCTGAATCATGTCAAGTGCAGTGGATTTTTACATTAGCACTAATAACAATTACCCATCCAGTTGCCAAGGTGAAGGATTAATCTGAATTTTCCCCTTGAAAACACATTTTTTGTGTGCTGTGTGAGCCTTTGCAATTACAGATAAGGTTCAATCTGCCCAAACCATGACTAGAATACAACTGCCATCTTGTAACGCATGCAGCCTCTGTAGTGCTCCAATTTCCTCCTCAAAGGCTTAGCGTGCTTTAAACTAAATTATTCCACTTCCCCTGCTCCCCACCACCCCACAATACAATTGAGATATTGTTTACACATTCTCTTGCTCATTTAGCTTTTAGGTTGTATGTGTTGTTTTCTTTCAATATTTCTCAAGACAGTAATTTTTACTTCCCTGCCAAGAAATAACTGATCACTGATTCATCACAACGAATGCCAGAGGCTAGCAATCTGACGTATTCGATATTTTTAAAAACACATTTAAATACACTTTTTGAATAGTCCTTAAATACTGTGCTACATGCCTCTAGGGATGGCATTTCATTTCTGGAGGTAATACAGCTTCTCAGTTATTGAGAAGGATGTACCTTGAGCAGCTGAAGAACTTATTGTCACATCTCTGCACAAGCTCAAAGCAAGTACATCTGTATACGTTCTGAGCAGAATTAGGGAAGATATGGATGTGGAGCATATGGGTTTTAATCAACATTTGGGCTTTCACACTGATTTTTAACTAGCACAGAAAGTCAGGCTCCCTAGCCACAAGGTTCTTCATCTCCATCCTCCCCCTGCCCACCATGACAACATTAGAAGTGGGCAAATGTCTGTCTGTTTGCATCTTTAGAGCATCCCCTGCTGCAAGGAGTGTTTTCACACCACAGAACTGTCCTTGCAGCTGCCCTGTGCCTGGAGAAAGGCCAGAGGGGTCACTTGGTGGTGGAACAGCATGGGAGCTGCCCAGGAGCCAGCTGGTCACCTGCTGCCATTGGGGTTTCCTTCCTCCCACTGCATGGTCAGACCTGCAGTTACAAATCCACAGGCTCTGCCCTGAATCTYCCCACAGCAAATGCCAACAGGGAGATTGTCATCCCATGAGTATTTGGCTGCAAGGGACCTTTGGAAGTCACTCTGGATCCCATCCTCCTGGATGACAGCCAAAGCTAAATCAGGTCTGCTGTGGCTTTGTCCAGCAGAAATTTGAACCCCCTTCAAGGATGGAGGTTCTCCCAATCCCTCTGGTGATCTGCTCCAGGCTTGCACAGTTTCCCTATGATGAAGTTTCTCCCAACATCTCAAGCCACAATTTGCAATCTTTGTCCCGCCACCAAGGACAGTTTGGCTCTGCCATCTTTTCAGCTACCCTTCAAGAGGCTGGTGGCTACTGTCACATTTACCTCCTGGTCATGCCAGTACTATGTTGCTGGCACTAAAGATGTGACACTCCACAAAAGAGTCACCAAGAGGATCCTGCTGGAGGGTTGTGAGCACTCTTGGCACCTCTCAGCGGAAGTTGCCGCTATTTGCAAACAAGCCACGTAACATCCACGCCAGTGGGTGTGTTACACAATCATGTGCCTTGAGTCAGAGTGCCAAGGGCAAGATTCTGTGCCAGGAATCTCTAAGCAGGTGCTCCTTCAGTCCCCCTGCATCCCTCATGGAGGGAGGGATAGGAGATTGTATTGCCTTGAGCTCAGAGGTTCATCAAGCACCACCATGTAAACAAAAAATACAAAACGTGTAAAAAAGACAAGAAGAATTGCTGAAGGATGTTTATTTCCAGGACAAGGCTCAGCCATATTCATAGAAATCTTGTGCAAGGACATGTCAAAGGAGATTGTTGTGGAGCTAAGTCCAAACAAGCGTCACAACCAGTGTTCAGGAAGTGCCCATGTGGACATAATCACCATCACTCAGTGCTGTCCAATTTCAGTGACAGTTCCATTCCAGTACATTCTGTGTTCAGTATAGAGGGGGAAAGGGAACCTCAGCAATATTTAAAATAAGAACAAAATAGATCACTGAAGGTGGGCAGCCTAGCTTCCCTACAAGCCAGCACCTAAGTCCTTTAGGCTCTTGTTTGAAAGCCATTGGTCCCTTATTTAGGACAAAATCACAGCAGCAAGAAGCTAAAGCTTCCCTCAGGCCAAAGCTACACATGAACACTGATCAATTCTTAGTGACAGCTGTACCTGGCTCTCCCTTCTCTTGTATGTACAAACTGCCTCCCCACCCAAATCAGATGCTGGAGGCAGGGCCACAGTTCATGAATCCTTTCCAGCTCTGATATTCCTTGAATGCCTAATTTACTTGTTCCTGCAGAAAAAAGGGAGAATAGGTATTTGGTGAGTCATTGACAAAGAGGTTTTAATAGGATTCAGAAAGGTTTAAACATACTCCCATGCAGGATTGGGTTGCATTTTATGGAGAAGTCAGATCCCAAGGGTGTGTAATTCCTGCCTCCCTGAAAGCATTTGTCTCAGGTTTCCAACAAAACATTACATTGTGATTTGCAGAGGGTGAATTTTATGGGGTTTTAGTGAAGTGACCTAGAAAAGGCTGTGAGGCTCCACTTATCTCTGGATACCTAAACAAGGATGTAATGCTCAGCTGTCAGATAAGAGTTTGCTTCAGTGATTCATTGATTCACAATGACTTAAACAGAGCTACTTGCTTTGTGAGTCAACATTTCACAATATTTGGGTGCAGAACCTGACTCCCAACCACCCTGATGAAGTAATTTATGGATAGGAAGAGATTCTTACAAGATTGGAGTTTACTTGATACACTAATTTAAAGATAGTTTCTTTCTGTGACCTTCTAACTGCAATAATCCTAATTGCACTTTTCCAGGTGAGAGGATGATGTCACAATGCTGACAAATGGGCAAAGGATGGGATGGTTTGACTGCTCTACCATGATCTTGGTAAATTAATTTCRTGTCCTTGTGCCTTGTATTTCTGCTTGTGAAAGTGGAGGGAACTAAAACCCCATTTCTTCCTCAGTGTGGTTATGCTGCCTGTTCAGATTATAAATTTTCAAGAGAGGACAATGCAAAGCAAAGCACAACCCATGAAGAACACTAAAGCAATAATCAGTGTCATGCATTTTTTGGCATCAGTTTGCAAAAGTGATTTGGTGGTTATAAATTGCTGTGGGCCCATGGCAAGAATTGCAGAGAACTCTGGTTTTGAGAAATGAGGCAAAATCTGCTTTTATAGGAAGAATTTACAGATGATCAGTAAGTGAAATCATCTTTTACTTCCCAAAGAAACAGAAAGATTAAATAAAATCCTGAAGTGCCTTTTGTCAGTAATGGGAAAATAAATCAAAGTGAGAGTTAATAATCTGAGACATCTAGGATTAAAACAAATTTGGGAAGACAAAATGAAGAAACACAGAGATAGTTATAGTTTGGTTAAAACAGCAGAGTCTGTGTCACCCATCACATGCCCTGCGCTGAGCTCAGCAATAAACCAGGGGCTTGGTTTGAGAAAGAGGGACCTTTTCCTTTTCTAACTCAGGTGTGTTAATAAAGAAGAATATTCATTAGCCTTGGGAATTATTTATTTCTGGCACACTCACTAAATTCGTTTAGGTTGCCAGTTGAAGTGCTGTGGATCACATGGGAAGACTCATTATTTGTCTGGTAAAAAGGATATGAAAAGATCCATAACTGATTGATGTCAGCTTCCCCCCAATTTCCACTTCAGCAACACTTTAAACTAGGTCAGAGCATTAATTAATTTTTGTATGAAATCTCTCCTCAGCCCACCCAGCCTCCCATTGGCTAGTTAATTAAAATCAGCACCATTATTTGGCTGCTACTTTGCAGCAAGAAAGAGGAAAAGCTAGTAATTACTCACTGGGGGAATAATTAATTAGGTTACTATGTGTTAATGCTCAGCAGCTCTCTTGTAGCTACAAGCCAGAGTCCTTTCTGCCCTGCCTGGGTTTCTGGAAGGTAACTGGGTCACAGGAACATGTGCCTTGGCTTCAGCCTTCRCTGTACTTCCTTTTGACAAATCTTTGTTGAAGATAATCTCCTTAAAATAGAGGCTGTTTCTTCCTGCCTCCTTGTTGGAAAGCGGCTCCCTGAGCACCTTACAAGGACCTTGGAAAAGTTTGACTTCATGCTGGCAGTGAGCTGGGCTTTCCATTCACAGAGCAGCCTCCAGAGAGACAGGCAGGGTTTCTSATGAGGCTTTGCTGGCCACCCACTGCAGGTTCCTGCACGGGTGTGCCCCAGATGCTGACTGCTCCTGGGAATTATCACATCCAGGTAACACCCACAATCACACCTGGCCTGTGTGGAGTGGTGAACATCTGTGCATCAATATTTAGGCAAGAATCTGATTCCTGTTTTGGGATAGGTGTGTGCTGCTCAACTGGCAAAAAAGTCCTGATGCTCACCAGTTCTTTAAAAGATAATCCAATGCAAATAAAACGCCACTTATATCCTGACTGGTGAATTTATACTATAAAAATGCAATTTCATGCTTTGAATGTATGAGGAAGAGCTGAAGAGATCCAACAAGATAATTGCCAAGCTGGTAAAATCAGAGAGACCATGGCAAACAGATAGGTTGAACTYGGGATTAAAAGGATAGAGGTTCTCCCCTAGCTGGCCACCAGAATAATTTCCCTGTAACAGAAGGAACTTGCCTGTGTTGCACCAGAAACTACTGCTGTTTGAAGCCGTGCATTTTGTGCTGACAATACAGCTTTTAAAATGACAATACAGGTTTTTGTACAGTACAGGTTTTAGTCCTAAAACCAAGCACCATTTTCTCAGTTATTCACATTACACCAGCAGTATCCATAGGAATATGCCATTGTGCAGCACTCTGAGACTGAGTGCCACAAACTTGCAAGCAAATCCTATATTTTTGTCTTTGCAAAACCTTTCCCACTGATAACTGAATCCCTAATGCCAACATTCTTTCTTCCTTCTCTGTAGGGAAAATTGTTGGCAGCTTTTTTCAAGCCAGCCTTCATACCCCATGGCTCCTTTGCTATCTCTAAGATACTGCTGTTGTTAGAAGTGCCAGACATGGTGCAGTATTTTGTCTGGGAAAATAATAGAGTCATGCCTATTCTTTGCAATCTGAGTATGATAAAAGACAAATTAACCTCCTTCCAAACCCTCAGCTCTCATGAACTCTTCATCTGTCTTCCAATTTTGTCTTCCAGATTTTATCTGTATCTAACTAAAGTTTATGTGCAGTTTGTGCAAGATGCAATCACACCATGAGATAAAGACACAATGATTACATACTTCAGAAGGAAAAAGCACAGCTGTAAAACACTGATTTATCCTAGAATTTGTTCTCTTAACACAACAGTTGAAAGGTAATGTCTGATGTAAACAATGACGATTACTTCCTCTTGCCTGATGAATTCTGGCAATTGCAGTAAAAGAGRCTTTTTACTGCTCGTAAAGTAATGCATAGTAGTTTACTGTTTATAAGGTAGCTGTGCACACTGAGATATAAAGCTGCCAGACATCAGAAAATAGAGTTAAGCTCTCAAACATTCTGAATTTGAAGGGTTACACACTCATGTTGGCCCTGTAGGCTTTGCTGACCTGCAATGAGGACTGGCTCCTTTCCTTCCCTCACACCAATCTCTACAATGCTCCCAACCCTTGCCCTCCTTTGAAGAGGCATTCAGTGGAGAAGTCACCAAATCATTGATGGATAAAGATGCTGGATTAGGCCTTTAGCAAATAAAAAAATCACTTCTTGGGTTGGGGACAGCTGAGTGGAGTGTAGGGGACTTATGGACATGCTTTCCAGCTAATAATTTATTCCCATGGATAATCTTCCATTGTGCAAACAGTCCCACTGAACAGAGGGATTACAGTTAAGGCAGCAGAATGAAATGCTAAGATGCAGAGTAAACAAAGTATGATATTAAAGCTATTAATGTGTACTAATAGGCAGCTAATGAAGTCAGGATGGCCATGAATCATGAAGCTTCACTGGTTCCTGAGCTTATCAGCAAAACTGTTCTCAGTGTAAAGCCAGAGTGACATTTTTAAATATAACTACTGTCCATAAGCTGAGGCTGTGACCTGTCTGTGACTGGGCAACTAAAGGTGACAATGTCACCCTGGGCCTAAAGTTTCAACAGGAGCTCAGGGTTTTCTTTTCAAGTCACTCTCCCTAACCTCTCAGCTAGTGATAATTCTGCTTTATGTTTTTAACACGCTTAATTTCTTTTGCCCAGTACCCCAAGAAAAGTCAAGGTTTACTTATCTAGGCAGTGTGTTTATATTTTCCTATTTTCCAATACATTCTGAATCCATACACTGGTTTCGGACTATATTGACAAAGGGGCAAGGCCATGGGAAAATACATCATGAGGCCATCCCATGGCCTTTGCAAGCCAGATTCCCAGCACCTGAAAGGATGCAGGATCTGATATCTATCTTTATTCCTCTTTTCATTGTACAGTGTTACAATATCTGTTTTATTATGCCACTTGTTCTTGGGGTTTTCTTACTGAGATCTGGAAAAGCCATGCACCATCTTGTCCTTCCCAGGGGCGCAGAGCATGATGTGGGTCACGTTGGAAAGAGGGTGCACAGGCAGGACAGGAGAGGCAGAGCTCATGTGCCTCTTCTGAGGGAAAACCTGCTGCACAAAATTAGTCTTTAAAACACACAAGTGGGAAAGAGATGCTAACAAAATGTTTTCTACTCCAGAATCTGTAATATTTAATTTTAAAACATTTTGTGAAAGGTGCTGCAACTCAGTTGATAAATATAAAACCATCTCTGAGTAGTGAAGGAGTTTCGTGCATCAGTTGGAAAAACAAGATATCTTTGTTTTATTTCTACAGTAGTTTGAAAAATACTTTCCTAGTTGAAGCAAAAAGGATTTTCTGAATACTTATTTTTGTAGAAACATCTGCTGTGGGGGAAGTTATTTGACAAAAAAAAAAAACCCTATTTATATTAGAAAGCTCTAAAAGTCTGGAGCATGTTACAAAACAAAGCAAAGAGAAATAAACAGGAAATAAGTGATGGAGTAGTAACAACATTTTAAGGTCAGTTCCCATTGCTTTGGATTTAAGTTGTACTCTTTCCCAATGTGTATTTTTTTCAAGGAATTTTCTCTCTCTTTGCCTTTTTTTTTTTGGTGATTCCTTTTCCTTTCCTGCTGTAATTGAATTGTTCTCTTTGGTCCTCTAGAGGGTTTGAAAACAAATAAACTTTATTTCTACTTCACACTGGGTGTGACAATGCCTATGCACAAGTCACAAACTGTGCTTCAGAATATGTCAAACCCTGGTTCATTCACTGTCTTTTCAACCACTTTGATTTGATTCAGCCTCATCTTTGGTGTGCCTCAGGATCCTTTGCAGAAGATCCATTGGATAAAGGAATTAGAAAGATCACCTAACAGTTTGTTGAGACAAGKCAATCTCCTACCTCAGAATCAGGCTGCTCTACTCAAAATTTTCCTAGTAATGCCATCCCTGGGATTTTGCAGGTACCTCTTACACCCATTCCCTAGAAGAGTCCTCATTTCAGGCAGCATCTAAGAATATCCACAGATTTTGACTGCATGCACGCAGTCCTGAGATCTGCTGAAAAAGAGGTTTCTGCTCTTGGATTCTCAGTATTCATTAGTCTGAAAGACCTTATTGTGGCCTTTCAGTACTTGAAGGAGGCTTGTAAGAAACGTGAAGAGACCTTTTACTAGAGCCTGAAATAACAGGGCACAGGGTAATGGTTTTCAGCTGAAGGAGGGTGGGTTTAGATTGGACATCAAGAATTAGTCAGGCACTGGAGCAAGCTGCCCAGAGAAGCTGTGGATGCCCCATCCCTGGAAGGGTTCAAGGCCAAATTGGATGGAGCTCTGAGAGCCCTGATCTAGTGCAAGGCTCCCCTGCCCATGGCAGGATGAGATGGTCTTCAGAGGCCCTTTCCAACACAAACCAYTCTGCGTTCTTTAAAGCTTCCTTCCAACCCAAACTATTCTGTCATTCTAGTTCCAGTGAACAAGGGTGAATATTTAGTCTCCAAAAAAAGTCCTTTGAGTTTCTTGTTACCCTTTTACACAACTTATGTTCTGAACCCACAGGATACTGGAACTCTGGTTTAATAATGTTAAAAATTGGTTCAGTTCTTGAGGGCTGTAACTCTCTGTGGATCAATACTTTGAAGGAAAACAGCAGAAATAATCACAGCTGCATCTTGTTCTAGAAGAGAGCAGGAAAACACCACAGGCATGCCATTAACACTGAGGTCATTTCTGTGCTCATTTTACTCCTCAATGCTACCCATTCATCTATACTTTAGAAATGTGAAAGTCCTGTATAGAGTCTAACTGGCCATAGTYCAATACTATCAGAATTTAAAGGCAAATATTATTTCACCTTGGGAGTAGGTGGGTGCTGTTTCTGGAGCAGTCTCTCTCTGTAACACAGTCTGAGCCCAAGGCAATTGCCAACAAAATTGTTGCATGCCTCAGATCACCTTCCTGCAAACCAGAGAAGTTTTGTTGGCAGCCCAGAGAACTGCAAGGTGCAACAAAAAGATACTTTCTGCCATCTCAAAACTGTGCCCTTTTCCTGCCAGTAGCTCCCCCAGGGAACTTACTGTGTTCTGTGCTGCTCTGGGTTCAGGATAACCCTGAACAGCCTAGGACTGCAGCACTGCTTCTCCTCACCAGGAACCTTCCCCACAGACTCTTTTAATCATTACTTCACCCCACTCCTCAGCAGGRTCAGGTCTCTGGAGGAAGAGCTGCAATACAGCACAGTTTTGCTCATGTGCAGTTTTTCCAGCAAAAAGCAGTTTCCCTGGATTGTGAGCAGCAGCTGAGCTTTGCAGCTGCAATCTCACTGGCAGGGCTGCCAGCAGCACCAGGACAGAGGCTCACACACTTCAGTTAATCAGTAATTTATCTGTCTGGGGCATGTCTGTGCTTTATCTGTGCTGCCCATGCACGAAGGCTTGGGACCAGGCCAGTACTCCAGCACACTTGGATGCCTTTTGCTCCCATGGCTGAGAGCAGCTGGGCAGGATTTTCAGTGCTTTTCTGTGGGTCTTTTTTGTTCCACATAAAAGAGTGTTCACATCAACCAACAGGCTGGCTTTGAGTTCTCACTACCTCTCACCAGTTACAGCCTAGACTTTGCAGCTCTTATTTTGCTGCCTTTGGTCCTGGTACTCTTTTTTTTTTTTGGGTGAGAATATCCATTGAACACTCCAATAGATTTTGCAGTGTTCCAAGAGTTTATCTATACTTGTCTGCAGTGAACCTGATAAACCAGTTTTTGCTGTCACACAAATGCAATGCATTGTTCAGCTGCACAATGTGTCTTTTATCACTGATCTTGCATTTTCATGGGGGTTGCTCTTAACTTTTAAGGCTTTGACTAAAAGGTAAATGGCAAACCTGTGAACAGCTTCACATGGAGAACTGTCAGATTCAGCAAAGAATGTTGATATCYTTGAAGTTACATATACCATATCTATCCTCAGAAGTTTGAAAATGAGAGTTCTTTCTTCTTCCCAGCAAGGAGAATAAGAGTCAGAATTACTCAAAAAGTTTTCTTGGCTTGTATCTTATTAGCCTCATYAAATATTTAAAAAGATAATTAGTTTTTTTTATATTTCCAAAGCTGTGGGCAGAATAGGAATGTTTTGTTTACAAGAGTTACTGGCTGAGCACAACAGAGAGAGCTAAGAATACAGAGTAAGTGTAAAGTAAGTGACATGTTCCCACATTTCCCCTCACAAGTCCACTTTGAGGTGGCTCACCCTCTGTTTTAAATGTAAATTGCTAAATCTGCTTGAGCTGCTCTTTGTCACAACAAGCAGTTCCCTAAAAGCTAAGGACAGCTCAGCTTCTGCCCGCTGATGTCCCCAATTAAACAAAGACATCTCCAACATTCATCCAACCTGAATTTGAATTGTTTCAGCCCAGTGATTCAACACAGAACTAACCTCATTAAAAACCAACCAACAACAAAACAAAAGAGAATCCTAAGCAAACCTCCCACTTTCTGACTGAGAACTGTTCTAGTTCAGTGAAAGGTTTCACAAGGGCCAGAGAGAGTACAAAGGGGAGGTAGGAGTGCAGGAGGAGGTGTAGCAGAGCCAAAATGCTGCAGCCAGATGTTAGGCTGGCTTAAGGCAGGGACAGCCTCAACTTCTCCTCAGGCTGACCTTTGCTCTCAAGAAAGAAACTCTCTCTGATGTGTCTGCATTTCCAGGCACAACAGCACAGTAAACCTTGGGTGCTGCAGTAAACATGGGAATTGTTACTATTTAATAACCATAAAAAGGAAGATGATATTTCATTCCACTTTTAAGGACTTTCACATCAATAAGTGAAACTTAAACCACATTTCTCTGTCATTAGGAGTATGTGTGGCAGATGGAGGGAAAATGCAAGGGATGGAGGACAGGAAAAGCTAACATTTTCCCCCAGTTAGATCTGTCCCATTTACTTTCTCCATACTGGTATATTCAGTAGAGGCACGCTTCAAGAAATGTTGAGTCTGGAAGTGCAGAGACCCAACAGACAATAAGTAGGAAATTTCAGCCCCTTTGGGCCCTTTGGTGTTTACACAGGTCACTGAGAACACGATTTTCCTTCTCCCCTGCAAAACAAGCACCACCACACCACAAACCCCACACTGTAGCTACCCCTTACCTGCAGAATTCAAAGGAAGCACTTACATCATTACTACTGTTGTCTGGCAGAGCATAAAGGTCAGCCACACATTTCATTTAAAACACAAACATGACCTTTGGAATGGGATTTTAAATGACAGCAGTCAAACCTTCCTGCTGTCATAGGAAGCTCTGTCTCTCCTTATCTTAAGGTGCTCCTCCCTGTTCTAGAGATTAAAAAAAAGGAATAAACAAAGCAGTATCTTTGTTTAAAGGAATAAACAAAGCATATTCCATAACTGCTCTTCATTTTCTGACCATTGTCTTTGTTTCTTACACAGTGAAATGGGTACTGCTGGGAAAACTAGCACAGGAGCACAAATCCAGAGATAACAAGATGGAGATAGTAACACAAGAAGATTTTGTACAAGAGCACAAGAGAATGGCTTGGCACATAAACAGAGCTAGGAGTTCACAGAAACCACACATACATTCATATTTACAAATGAATGTATTAAGTTATGGATATAACCTCAGTTTTATGTTTATATACAAAAAACCTGAGTATAAAACTCATTCTAGTTGTATTAAAACCTAAAAAGTTTCCCATTTGCAATTGACTTTGCCAGTTTAAATGTGGTTCTATGACTGAGTGGTACTTGAATCTTTCAGGTGTTTCACAAACAAACCCACCACCACAAAACAAAAACCAAACAAAAAAGGATCCAACATCAAACAAAAAAATTCACAAAAGCAACCCCCCACCAAATTATATATGTTTCGTTTCAGAAACTATAAACCAGCTCAGATCAAGAAGCAAATCATGCTGTAACCCTCAAAACTAAACCATAGCATGTCTCATTTCAAATCAAAAATTTAATGCCTGCAATATTCTATTGGGGTTTTGTTTTTGAAAACTTGGGTTTTTTTTTTTTAAACCTTTTGTTGTAACATTGTCTATCACCAATGCCAAATTATACATAATAATTAACAGTGTTTGAAAGTGACTGAATTTTTGATAGAAGAAAGTGAAACTCTTCTTTTTCTTGTTATAAATTTAATTATTGTTAATAATAGCCATAAGAGGGTTTCATTTTATACTTATGATAATGCGGTGGTTTGACAGGAAACAGGATTTCTGAGATCCTGACAGATCTCAGGGAAGAGAGAGAGGGAGAGCCAGCGTCTGAACTTGATAGCAGCCAGCTAAGAAAGAGAAAGCGGGGGGGTTCGCCGAGAAAGTGCCCGGCAGGGCAGCGTGAGAGCTCCAGACAGGCAGAGACTGAAATTTTTAACCCTTTTCTTGCATATAGAAACTTTGCAAATGCTGATCCTCCTAGAGCTAAATGAAAAGAGAGATAAGAGATGAGATAAGAAAAAATAGACCACAAAAGAAGTAAAAAAGACTCTTGAGTAGGAGGCGGGGAGAGATGGAGTAGCCTTTTAGCTAAACTTTTCTTGTGTAGCCATAAACAGAACCATTTTTTTTTCCTGTAACACAAAAACTGCATTTAGGGGGAGACAGGCCTCAGAACCAAAAGAGTCAGTGTAAATGCCCCTCAGCCCCAGGAGGTGTAAAAAGTGGAGGAGACAAGTGTCCCAAAAGAAAGACTGTGCTTTTTGGTTTTAGAATAAGACAATGCATCCTTAAAAGACAACCCTAGAAGCAGCTCTAGTCCATGCACAGTAGTGGGAGCACTGAGCATAGAAAGAAGATGTCACAATAGCAAAAACTCTCTCCCAGCGGTGCTATCAGTGACATAGAGACACACAAAGTTTCAACAGTGTTTCCAAGAAAAGCCTATAGTACAAAGAAAGACTCCTTCTCCTCCCGATGAACTGAAAATTGAGTATTCTAAAGAGTAGTGCCAGACTGAGAGTTAGTGATTTAGAAGATGTATTAAGAATTTAGTGAGGGCAGGGGTGGGGAGGAAGAAAATGCTTTTGTAAAGTTTTCATTTTCCTTGTGTTTTTTTTTTCTTCTCTTGTAGTTTAGTTATTTTCTTGTAGGGTAGTTAATACAGTTTTCTTTCTTTGTTACTAAGTAAGAGCCTGCTTTGCTTATTCCTAGTCACATCTCACAGCAGACACCAAGAATAGAGTATCTTCGTAAGGGCACTGGCATTGTGCCAGCATCAAACCATGACAGATACTTTACTATACTTGATACTTTGTTACTTTATATTTAGTGATTCGCTCATAGCCCACCTTGCAAAGCTCTAGAGAATATGATAAAAGCATTAATTCTCACTGAAGGATGTCTTAGCCTTCCTTTCCACATAAAAATTGGGACTGGGAGGACAAGAGGGAAGGTAGAGAAGAAGAATCAAAATTGGGAGAAAAGCCCCTAAGTAATCCATAGATCAATATCCCAGTCATAGAATGGTTTTGGCCATGAGCCCTTCCAGGGACAGGGCATCCACAGCTTCCCCCAGCATCCAGTATCTTGCAAACCTCCAGGTAAAGAATTCCCTCCTAACGTTTTGTCTAAATCTCCCCTCTTTCAGTCTCAAACCATTCCACCGTCACAAAGTGCCTTTTTAAAATCCCTCTCCAGCTATCCTTGTAGCCTCTTTTGAGGCTCTGAAATCCCTAAAGGACTGAAAGGGACTCCAAAGTCTCCTTGGAACCTTCTTTTCTCCAGGCTGAGWAACTCCAGCTCCCTTACCCTGTCTCCACAGCAGAGGTGCTCCAGCCCTCTGAGCATCTTCAGAGCCTGCTCTGGACTTGTTCCAGGGGACCCCAGAGCTGGCCACAGCACTGCAGGTGGGGTCACCAGAGCAGTCACCACCCACAGCCTGGTGGCCTCCCTGCTTTTGATGACAAACTGCTGACTTGTCCACAGAGAAAAATACATTATTCTGTACTACAGTAAAAACTGCAGAAAAAATGCCATTGTGCAATGGGCAATTTTTCTAACAATCCTTTCTCATCATTCTCCATGAGACTGAGAGGCTTTTGCCATGCTGTCAGCATGGTTCTTTCTTGCTATTATTTCATATCCCTTAGCATCACTTTTCTTTAGTGCCCATAAACTGTCCAGATTTCCCATTAGGTAGTGATACAGCAATATTCTCAGTGCCAGAGAAAAGGTCAGAAGTGTATTTTCAACCATAAGTGACTCTACAAAAGATCAAAGAACATTAATTTGACACTGCATGCCTAATGCTGTGCCTTCATTTGCACAGTTTTAGCAGCTATTTTTATTCTCAATTACCTACCAGACCCAGAACAAGTGCAGAAAGATCAAGTGCAGTAAAATGAGGAGYGAAATTCATCTGTATATGCACCTTTCATCAGCTGTGAGCACTGGTGTCAGTAAAACCAGATCACTGGAACTCAATGCAGGCTGTGAAAGAGGAAGCAGCGCTGTCATTTGATATTCACAATCTTTATAGTTACTTGTAGTATCAATGAAGCTTGATTATAGGCTGAATCCATAATTCTGGCAGCTGAAGGAAATATTCCACTGGCTACAGAAAAGGACATACCCATAAGGCCTTCCCTAGTGCCTTTTTAGTATGGGTTTGCCAGTGTACTATAAACCTATTTCCTGCACTTGGGCAAGTATTTGTCTCATTATTTATAAAAATCATTGCAGTCCCATTGGGCTCCACATCCCAGCCAGTGCTGCCTCAAGGCTGCTTTGATATTCTACCTACAGCACACAACACCTCCAAGCAACTTCATTCCGCCTTGTCACAGCAGGGAAAGAGATCCAGTGAGAGGGCAGAGTTGCCAAGGAGCTTCAGCATCKTCCTTTGGCTCTTCCATCCTGCTTAGGGACTTCAGCACTACAGTGTCACTGCCAGAACAAAGACAGAACATTTTACCCACTGGGTAAGTATTACCAATTCTCATTCACCTTGTTACATTTTTATTCAATAAGAAAACTTTTTCCAACAGGTGCACATATGGTTTAAATAGAGTTTGTGCTTGGGCACTGGAAACACATCTGGTAACCTTGTCTTTCTGGAGCTCTTTGGGATTTCTGCAAACAGCACCTCAATTCAATGAAGGCTTTATATTATAAAAAACCCATTTCTCTAGTTTTATTACTTTTTTTTTTCCTGTATAAAAAAAGAATAGCAGATCATCAACCTTGACTTTTTTAGCTCTATAAACTGATCCACATGCTCTAATGACTRCACAGTTTTATATTCCCCTAAAGGCTAGCTGAGACTTGTCTGCTGCATCATGGCAAAGTAGGAGTTTATCTGACTCAACCATATTGAAGCRACTCCTTAGGGTGGAAAAAAGAAAGTGTGCTGGCAAGTTTAATTAAATGTAGACTTTTCTTAAGTCAAYATAAAACAGTATTTTCCATTCCACCCTTTTCCTACTTGCTCCACACTGATGCACATCTTTAATAAAATGAACACCTGAGTATTTCTTGAAACCATTAAGGGTCTAAACTGTAATTTTTAGCTACAGTGAATTATGGAATGAAATGCAATATTAATTTGACAAAATGAAGGGTTTTTTTTTTGAATTAGCACTAGGGCTGAATGAAACCAAGTGTTACATTTCTATTTTTAACAAAAATAAAAGGTACAATTTTATAATACTTCTGGCATGACATCAAATTTTTGAAAAGTTTAACACACCAAACCATGTTTGAAAGTGTTCAATTCYATCCCTGCTTTACAACAAATTCCTTGAATTAATAAATCTTAAAAATAGGGAAGAGAAAACAAGTAGACAATTGCTTTTCTAAGTACTGTTTTCTCTAAAGTTTCTTTATCTCTTTCTTCCCTCAGTAGTGAATACACCTGGAGAAGTGATGGCTCCTAATGTTTTCCTAAACACCGAGGGTTTGTAATTAGAGCAATTCACATCGGTGTTTAACAAGGAAATCACTTTCCACCAACTCTTTCCTTCYTACCCAGAGAAATTCCTCTTATCTTTTTCACTTAAAAATGAGCTGCTTTGAGCTATAATTTCTTTTTATTGCATGCTTCCCCCTACCTTTCTTTCCTTGAAGCTTGAAACATTAACACAGAGACCTCAACAGTTTGGATGCATTACACACTTTTCTGATATTAACATTAGTTTTGCCTACAACACCCAGCAGAACAYCACAAATTACTTATAAACAAAGCTAGATCTGCAGGGCAGGAATAAATAGAAAATAGTCCTCTATTTAAATGGCAGATTGAGGGACAGCATTGAGTAGCATTCCTGTAACAGCACTAACTCCCAACACAGGATAAATGCTTTCTCTGCACAAAAAAACTCACAGGGACAGATGGCCATCAAAACAAGAGAGATCAAAGCCCTCGAGGAAAGCCAGAGCACCTGCCCCTTTATATCACAAAAAAAAATCCATCGTGTCCTTGGTGCCATAGGCTAACAGGTCAGCTTCAACCACGGTAAACCTTTAGGAAGCAGAACTTCCCATCCTTAGGGCAACCCTTACCCAGGCTGGGTACGGAGGACACAGACTGAGGTGGGGGTGACCACAGAGAGAGTGTGGATGGCAGCAGAAGCCTGACTCGCCTCAGCAAAGGCACTCTCCTGCCATCACAGCCCCTGTACCCAAGGCCACTCTCCTGCCATCACAGCCCCTGTGCCCAGCACCACTCTCCTGTCCTCAGCGCTACCTTCCCGGGGCCACTCTCCTGCCATCACCGCCACTGTCCCCAAGGCCATTCTCCCGCCCTCACGGTCCCCAGCCCTCCCTCAGTGCCGAGGCTTTCAAGGGAACGGCGCGCGCCCCTCCCGSCCCGCCCGGCCGGCCCTGATTGGCTGCGGCGGGAGGGGCGGGGCCGGGCCGCAGAGTGACGCGTCAGCCGGGCGGGTCACGTGGCCGCGCCCTCCCCGGTGCGCTCGGGGGCAGCCGGATCCAGCTGCCGGCCCCGCCGCCCCCTGCCCTGATTCCCCCGCGCTGTCAGCGGCACTGCCAGCGCCAACAGGAGCCCAGCCAGCGCCAACAGGAGCCTGGCCAGCGCCGCTTGCAGCCCTGCACCGAGGGGTGGGCAGCCGGCTGCAGCGCTCGGCCAGGTCAGTCCACGATGCCGGCCGAGGGAGCGCGGGGCCAGCGGGAGTGCTATAGGGGCGTATGGTGGCGGCGGGAGGCGGTCGGTGCGCGCTCCTGAGGAGGTCTCGGAGGCTGGAGGAGATCGGGTCGCGCTGCGGTGTCGGGAGAGCGCTGGGGGAGCGGCGCCGCGCTCTCTGAGCAAGGTACCGGGGGCATGGCGCGGGGAAGCGGCGGTGCTTGGCCCGCGGGAGAGGCGGGTAAGGCAGAGCTCCCCCGCCGTGCGCAGGCGGCCGCAAGCCGCCCCCGAATCCCCCGTGCCTCTCGGAACCCTCCTGCGCCTGCCCCCGCTCCGCGCACTCCCCACGCCTCCCTCAGCCCCGCCCCGGGCCCGCGGCTGTCGAGGAACGGCCCCGCCCCCCGACTCTTTCCGCGCTCCCATTGGCGGCGGCGGGGCGGGCGGGGCCGCGGTCACGTGTGAGCGGGGGGCAGCTGGAACCGGTTGGGGCCGCGCCGCCCCCTCCCCACCCCGGTCAGGCGGCCCCGGGCGGCGGCCCCGGCAGGAGGGGGGGGAGCCTGGGCTTTGCCGTCCGCAGCGCTGCACAAAGCGAGCGGGGACCTGGAGCGCCGCTCTGCTCCGCCAGGTCAGTCGGCGCCGCCGGCCGCGTGTGGCGGTGGGACCGCGCGGCGGCGGAGGGGGCGGTCGGCGCGGCTGAGCGGGGTCTGTTCGAGCCTGTGCAGAGAGGGCGCTGAGGAAGCGCTGTGTTATCTGAGAGGACGTGGGGGAAGAGCGCCTCGTCCGGGCACCGGGACGTCTCCTCAGGTTCCTGAGAGCCGGGAAGAGCGCGGCTCCGTGCGCCCGGGGGCGGCCGCGGTGCTGCCCGGCCCGGGGCTCGGTGCCGTGCCGGGAGGGCTGCGGGAGCATCGCGCCGTCCGGCCGGGCCCTGGCTGACACTCGGTGGGTGGCGTGGCGGGCGGCGGGCCGGGGAGCGCGGGGCCTGCGGCTCTGTTTGTTTACCGCCTAAAGCCCTGGCCCGGGGCGGTCCCGCCGCTGCCGCATTATGCAAGCGGCCGGGCCGGGGACGTGGCGCGCCGCCTCCCGGCCGGGCTCCCACCGCGGGCGGTGCCGTGCGGGGCGCCCGGAGCCCGCGGTCCGTGTCCGGGCTGGGCACGCTGCAGCGCCGCTGGGCTSTGCCGGGCGTGGGGTGTGCGCGCTGCTGCTCTTTGTCTCCGCTCTGCGCTAGAGGAACACAGCGGTGGTGCTGCCGGCTCCAGGTTTGATGTTATTGGTCGCATAGGAGCTGGTGAGGCAGCTCTRGATTAAGCTGAACTTTAAAAATTAATCTGTTACCTGCAACCTAACCAGGCACAGATTATTTCTTCCATTATTCTCTTTTTCTCTTAAATAGCTTGTCTTGTTAGTATTAATGTTTTGTCAGAGCACGCAGTGTTAGACGGAGGTTAACCTTCAACATATTTTAAATGTTAATGGTAGGGTGAAATAGTTGATAAGTAGAATTATTTTTATCATATATGTTTCCATTCTAGCACTGTTTCTTGTAAAATAACTCTATAAGATGTTAAAAAATAGGAGATTGCCATTGATTTTGAATAGACACTGGTAGCCCAAGCTGCCATGTAATTAGTCTGTCAGTTAAGCACGTAGCCTCTCAACAGAATGGATCCAGGCTTTGGAAACGTGTTAAAAAAGTGGTTTGGTGAGAGCTGTGGGGAGCGTTATACATGTTATTTGTCCAAGTCATTCCTAAGTGAGGAATGTTAGCGTGATCACAGAGAGCTAAATGACTCCCTGCCTAAGATCTTGTCAGCTCTATGTTAGTAATAAGCAACAGTTCACAAAAGAGGAATCAGACTGGGGCTGCTCTGTCTCACTTACAAATGTGCCCCAGCTGTTTCCTGTCTGCTTCAAGAACTTCACCAAACTGCTGTGGCATAGCTGAGGTGGAAGAGTCTGTCCCATGGACAGGTATTTGCCAAATGCTGAAACAATTCACTTATTGTTACTTAAAGCAGATACCTTGTGGATGAGCAGGGAGAACCACCGATGTGGCCCCTCACATGGGGAGCTAAATTGATACTGAAAATCCAATCCTCAAGATATTTTTCTCACTTGATTGGTGTGATGCAATTTCAGAGGTGTCACTTGGGCTTTGCTGTTTTCTAAATGTCAGCATAAGGCTGTGGGTAAAATTTCAGCCTTTGAATGAGAACAGCATGTCCAGATCTTCTGTGCAAGTTTGTTTGCTGTCCAGTCTTAGCACTGCAATGCAGAAGGAGAGACCTGCTGAGTTTGTCCTTGCTCCTGCAGTCAAGGTGCAGTGGGGGGGAAAGGAGGGGGCAGGAAAAGCCCTCTTGTTTGGTTGAACATGAAAGAGTTGATGCTGTAATGCTGTTTCTAAAAATTCTCTCCCAGTTGTTAAAGGGAATGCCCTGACAAGTATATCCTCTGACGCTGTTCTAAAAGCCAGGTGTCGTCAGCTACTGTTACATAATTTTCTTGCATGTCTAATTTGTTGCTTTAGATGTATTCTGTAATATCTGATACCTCATTAGGACCAACCACAAGCAACAAAATCTGTTCATCATACTACAGGGTTAACCAGATACCACTTGGTATCTTTGGAATATCACAGTGTGTGTCTTGGGCTTGTGTCCCTTTGTTCAGCACAGCAGGAGATCTGATGCGTGGTGGATTTTCTATTGCTGTGTGTAGCACATCTTTTAAGAAGGTAAAATCTGAGCACAGTACCTTCTCCCACAGTGCTGGGCTGTGTTCAAATTCATGGTTCATGAGGGAGGCTGTAAGGGGTGCTCTGTGTCAGCCCCAGTGCTGCCAGTGTGTCCTCCCAGCTGTCAGATGACTTGGCTGGGACTGGGGCACCTTTCCCCTGCTTTATCGTGGAGTTGGACTCTCCTGGGTGTTGATACAGCTCATGAGCCTCTTCTCTTAAGGTGGAAAGTGTCAGCTCAAAATGATAAAAATAAAACCAAAAATACTCCAGCCTTCTAGTCCTTGCTGATTTTATATGCAGTAAATGGAGAGATATTTTGAAATAATTGAGCATGTTTACTTTTAGGATTGTGCGCTTCCAGGCCTGTGTGCCAGGATCTGTGGTGAAATGTGTGCTAGCATTATGAAAGAGCCTGTTTGTGCCCAGGAGGTGCTCGTGGGTTGACTTTGGCTGTGTGCCAGTTGCCCACCAAGCAGCTCTGTCACTCCTCTCATCAGGGGGAAAAAGGCRGAAAAAGCCTCAGGGGTCAAGGTAGGGGTTCTGCAGAAGCGAGGGGAAACAGAAGATTTTATTCTCTGTTTCACCATTAGGGAAGTAGGGCTTCCGTATGGATAGGAGTTGCTCTGGAAGACAGAGGTCTTAAATGACAAATGCTCTCCTTTCTTTTAGCTTTTTTTTCCCTTTTTTTTTTTTTTTTAATTTATCAGTCTCTGAGCTGATGTCATATGACCAGGAATGTCCCTTTGGTCAGTTTGGGTCACCTGTCCTGGCTGTGTCTCCTCCCAGGATGTTGCCCACCCGCAGCCTCCTGGTGATAGTGGGGAATGTTGGAGAGAGAGCACTGATGCTGTGTGAGCTCAGCTGAAACTCTGGGTGTTGTCCACACCTTTCTAGCTGCCCGTACAAAGCACAGCTCTGTCAGGGCTGTTGTAGGGAAAATTAACTCCCTCTCAGCCAGACCCAGTACAATAGGCTTCATTTTTCTGCAGCTAAATGAGCAAATTCAGTAATAGAGCAGGCAGAAGTAATCTGACCCTAAATATCAGATGTTTGAAAGTACTAAAATGCATTCCAGGAATTTTGTGGCACCTGTGTACTCAGTTGTCTTATTACCTTTGAAAAATCTCATTAAGTATCTATAAAATTGATTAGTTTAAAAAAAAAAAACTCCAGCCATTAAAATGACACTTTGTGAGCTGTGTTTTTTCATCTCGTTGGAAAAATCTGTGCTGCGTATTATCCTGTCATTTTTAAATATATTGTTACCCAAGAGAATTTTGGGTTGAGAGCTTTCCATCAGAATTTTTGTTTATTAGATAGAGGTTGGGGGCTTTTTGTGGGGAGAGAATGGGAGAAATGTGATGCTTTGGTGTGAGTCTGGTACTTTTTTGCTTTCTTACCAGTGTGTTGCCAAAGTCTGACTATCCATAATGGATATGCTAAGTGTAACCAGCCATGCTGCAGCCCTTACAGTCAACTTAGAGTTGATAAAACCAGCTTTTCATTCAGGTCTGTCAAGGTAGTTGCTTGAAGTGTTCCCTGCCCTCTGTCCATGCCACAAAAGCTCTCTGTCCATGCAACAAAGTTCAAGGCCTTCAGGCTTGTAAGTCTCCACAGTTTAAAAGAAAATCCCATTGTACTTCAAGCCTGCCCTTGGACCACTAGAATCAAAGCCTCAAAACCTGTTCAAGTTGCTATTAAAAAATATTGGTTGTAATGAGTAGAGAGCAGGTAACCTGGCTGCATGGCTGCTGTGAATATTTATGACTCTGGAATTTGTTCAGTGTTTGTCAGATAGACTGTTATATTCTATGATTGCCCCAGATTACCTGGTGTGTATTTCGCTAATCCTGAAAAAACATATAGGACATGGTACAGCAAGCAGCCAGCACCTCTTAAATCATACTGGAAAGGTTAGGGAAGTTAAGGGTGGGGCAGAATAATCCACTAAAGCTGAAGGCTTTGAAGGGTCTTAATATCCAGACCTGTAAGCTAGAAGGTTCAAATGAACTTCAAGATTTGAATTAATAAATCAAGTCCCTGTCCTGGTATATTTCTAACTACAACCAAAAAATATTTTGGTCTTCCCCATCCACGATGACATTTATTACCTCATTTTAGAGGAAATCTATGATACGTTGTGACACTTTAACAGTTGATTGTGTTAGGTCATCTTTTCTTTCTTACCTGCATTTTCTGGAAGTCCTCTTTTAGAATCAGGGAGATGAGAGTTTGGATTTTCTATTCTTCCTATTAATGTTTCATGTTGGGGTTTTTTGTTTGTTTGTTTTTAGTGAAGTGCTGATAAGTCTCTACCTGTGTGATTTGTCTTTCCCATGAGGAGAACTGAGATTCGGGTGTTCACTGCTTTCTTGCATGTGATTGTAGTCTATAAAAGCTGACCAAAGGAAGAGGAGCAATTGTTTGCACCCAGGTTAGCATCTGAATTCTTGTTGCTGCAGCAGATGTGAATTCAGCTTTATTACTTTTGGACTCAGAGGTTGTTTAAAAAGGGCTGTTGCACAAGGATTTCTAGTCTATAAATCAGCTCAATTGATTTTATTAATATTTACTGATTAGGAAATATTTATAATTTTTAATATARCTCTTCTAATTTGCTTCAGTTCCCCATAGCAGTTATGATGTGATCCCTCTGAGCTGAAAATTCTTTGCATTCACCTAAAAGTCCATCATGACAGGAGTGGGGAGCAAAAGAGGATTTTGTTAATTCTTTGCCAGCTTCTTTGGTTAAGCAGTGCTGAAAATCTGAAGGAAGGAACATCCTGTTTCAAAGATGCCTGACACTTAGAGGTCAAAGGATTTGATTGTTAAAGCTTTTCATTCCCCTTTGGGAATTAAATTATTATCTCTTTTCAGGAACCATCAGTAACTAGACAGCTAAACTTAGGTTGTTTGGTTTTTTCCCTCCCCCTGGAGTAAGATGTTTTTGTATCACGTCTTGAAAACACAGACTGCTTTTGTAAGTGCATTATAATATACCACATAGGTTTGACTCCTTAACAAAAAGCAGACCTCGTTTTTCCTTGTTGTGTGTTTGCATTCAGTGCTCTGCTAGAAAAGATGTTTTTTTCAGAATGAGAGATGGTACTTTGACCCTAAATATAAGAGCAATACCTGTACCTGAAGTTCTGCTAGAAAAAAACATGCTCTTCCTTGGTAAAGTGGAATTTTTCTTTTCTTCATATACATCCCTTGGGTAGGCTGAGTAGGTTTTTGAGATAAAATGCATTTTGGGTAGAATTTTGGCAATTTTACAAAGTCAGTTTATCAAAACCTCCTTACAACTGGCTACTCCAATATAGAAAAGTAAAATTATTTTACTAGGCAATTTAGAAAAACCCACACCTGTCTGGAAAGTAGGTACATAGAATTTTTATAAGATTGGCTAAAAGCTTTATAGACTTAGGAGGATTTTGGTTGGTTCTCTAGKAACAGTTGGGTAGTTAATTTGCAGTAGGACACATGCTGGGTTTTGTAAAGTTTAAATCTGAGTCGTTGCATTGGCTCTGGAAACAGCTTTTTTGGTGTGGGTTTTTTTTTGTTTGTTTGTTTTTGTTTTGCTTTGTTGCTTTTTTTGTTTGTTTGTTTGGGGGTTTTTTGGTGTTTTTTTTTGCAAGCCAAAAGCGTATTCTTACTTTGGGGAACTGGGTGCATGTATCAGCTTTCACTTTCCTGCTTGACTTTTGCAAGGCATTTTTGCCTACTTCATTTCCCCTTTGGCTCCTCTGCCCTTTCAGTTAAAGGCTGTCCAAACAGGCATTTGATGAGCACAGCCAAGCCSTTGACTACTTGGTGTCATCATAAATGCACACTAGAATTTATATTCTCTGCATTACACTGAGGGTTATTTTTTTGTCACATTAGACCAGTTTTGTGTGTCCAGTCTTAGTTTCAGCACTGAAACGTGCTGTGCTTCTCTGACTATAAATAACTGCCAAAAACAAGTGCTAGAATGTGTCACTTAACCTAGATAGATGAGAAAGTTCCTAAAGGGCATGCCCTTCATGGAATTCCTGTTTATCAGCTATGCTTATTTCTAGCTTCTGAAGTCAGGGGGTTTTATCATTTGAGAAAGATAAAATTTGTGAAAGACAAACGCAGAATTCAAATATGTGAGCAGAAACCTTTTATATGTTTACTGGGGTTTTTTTGCTCTCATTTCACTACTGAAAAGTCATCTTCCTTGACATGGAGATGGAAAATAAGAGAGAAGAAAAAGGAATATAAAGTAAAGGCAGCTGTAGTTACAGTAGGAATAGAGGAAGAGAGTTGGAATTGAGAGGAGAAGAGAATCCAGTTCTGAAGGTTCAGTACCTGCAATAACATTCTAAATGCCCRCAAAGAATGAGGTTTGATGATGAGCTTCTTTTTCCCCTCCTATTTGGTATCTGTCTTTTGCTTTCCAGGCATATTTAACTGTCCTGTGCCCTTTGAAGGCAAGGGCTTCCCCTTGTAGTAGTAGAGCTAATGAAAGGCAAATTTTTCTTCAGTGTTCTTAGTTCTTTCTGATGTTGTTATGAAAAGATTGCTGACCAAGATTGTACTGAAATAAAGTGCTATTTGTCCTGTTCAAAAATAGCAATAGTAACAATCTACTTCCTTGTTTAAAAAAAACCCAGCCAAACAAAGCACATGCAGAACAAAAAGCCCCTCACAGCAATGTAGAGACCTGGATTAATTGAAACCATTGCAAAACTTATTCTGCACATAATTGGTACAATTATTTTATACCCAATGTCCAGATGGATATACTTGGGTGATGACAGTCTAGCAACATCCATATGTGGACTTTACTATGACTGCTGCTTTTGTCAATAATATAGAAGGATGTGATATATCGATAGTGTTTCTGCTCTAATGGTGAAAATGGGCTTCTGCCAGTTTTTTCTCAGTCAAGGTRTTGTGCGTTGGAGGAGAAAATTGAGGCGGAGTCAGTCTTCCAGCTGCTGTCCTGGCTAAAGGCAGTCTCTTCCTGCTGGGCTGCTTTGAAGGCTGCTTGGTGCTTCCAGTTGCTCCTGGTGCTTCCTGTGAAAGCCTGGGAGTGGGGGAGCAGAGTCTGCAGGGATGGACAAGTGGCAGCAGAGAGCTGTCATCTCTTATGGGTTGTTCCCCTTTTCCTTCAAGGTGGTTGTGCTTCTCTGTGGAAACTTGTGCTTTGTAGAGCGTGCTGAAGAATAGCACTGATGAGACAGAAATTACTGTTTGCCAATGGTCCTAATCTTAAATCTCTTAAAACCTTCCAGTGGCCTCCTTGGAAGCAAAATTAGTCAGAAAGAGTTTTGAAAAATCTCTTTGAAGACTGATAAATGCTGCAGGATACTGATCCTTGCATATGGTATTTGATTTAGTGGTCTTTTTCTTATGCCAGTGTTGCAGCTGGATGTTGTTTTCTGGGTCTGCAGCTGCTTTTAAAGAGCTTTCTACTTCTACTGCTCACTCAGGCAGTAGTATCACAAGTGGCTTGCTTCCCTGTAAGTGGTAGGATTTCTGTTTCCTCTTACTTAGAGCAGCAACAAATGAAGTGATTGTTCCTCAAATTAGTTCTCTTTGTTGCCACTCTAGGAGATTTCAACGATCGCAAGACAAAAGTTTGGCAGARATGACCTCTTGTCAAGTCACTTTTGAAGTAAGGGGACCATCAGGACCAGGTACGCAAATCATACTTTCTCGTTTCTGTATGGTTGGTGTAAGAGACAACTTAATAGAGGAGTGTTTAAAGGCTGTCTTGTCTGTTTTCCTCAGAGATAAAAGAACATATTAGATCAAATATCAAGATGATAAGTCATTGTAAAATATATTAAGACATTTCACCAATGAATTTGAAAATGAGAGTTGGGAAATAAATTTCACCTCTTTCTCCAGACAAAAATTTCATAATGTGCTAGGGATTTTGATGCTAACTGARATGGTTGTGATTGGTTTAAAATCTTCTCTCTTTAGTACCTTTTTATTCCATGGAAACAAGCATTTGTATTCTGACCCGTGATACTTGGGCACACATTGATGTGTTTGTTCTGGTTTTTATTCTCTCTACATCTCTGTTAAAAGTTCTCACAAGATGTGACCTCTATCAGAAGTTACAGACAGAAAAACTATGCAGCTTAATTCAGTATTCTGTCTATGCAAAAACAAGCAAACGAGCAAAAAAATGGGTAAAATAACTTCTGTTATCCAAATGAGGAACACAAGGTATCACATCAGGTAGGACATGAAAATCTGGTATTGGTTAATTGTGTGTATTACATTGACCTTCATCTTCAGGAACTTGGAAGGAAGGAGTTGTGTTTAACCACAGCTGGTAACTGAGGTCCACACAACTGCTCCCAGCCGTGCTCCTTCCCAGCTTCTTCCTTCCCAGCCCCCTCTCTGCTAGGGAGAGAACAGAAAAGGCCTTGATGCTGTGAGCGCTGCCCAGAAGTAACTGAAATATCCCTCTGTTATCAGCACTGCTTCCAGGACAAATTCAAAACACAGCCCCTACTAGCTGTTGTGAAGAAAATTAACTCTACCCCAGCCAAAACCAGCACAGAAGTTACGCCAAAAAAAGTAATTGATTGTTGCCTAACAGAAGCAGATGAATGTGGGAGCAGATTGGCAAAATTCCTGTGCCAGGCCAATGCCAGATAGCAGAAGTGTCTCCTGTAATTGTAGAGGAAGAAAATGATAAAACATTGTACAGGTTTTGACATCTGCCCTGTGTTAGACTTCTCCTGTGTTTCKCCCTTGGGATTTGGGATTTGGGAACTGGAAACTGCTACTCAATATTGACATAAAGCTGTTAGTGAGGAGTAGAGTTTTATGTAGCATTCTGGAGAAAATTTTATAACTTTAGATTAAATTGACCTTAGCTCAAGACCTGTGTGGCTGTACCATGGAGTATTGCAAGCTGTGCTCTGTTTGTCCTGCTTGCACTGTTGCTTCCACAGCTGTGGTGGCACTGTCACTAGCAAAGCTGACTTTGGATGTGTAACTTCTTCCTGTGCTAATAATATCTGCAATGAAAAGTAGGATTAGTGAGAACCAGATCCTGCCTCAATGTCTGTTCACAAAGAATTATCTGGAAATACAGCATAAAGAGATGACACAAAAGGGTGCTTCTGCTTATGACAACATTGATATTGTTGGGGTTTTTGTTATTATTGTTGGATCAGTGAGGCTTTTGCAAGCTTTGRGGCAGAAGGCTTAGATTAACCTTCTTTGCAGTAGCTGAAGGAGCTCTGCCAGGAGCAGCCTTGAATTCCATGACAAGGAGAAGGGAGAAGGCTGAGAACCCCTGAGCTTGAAATGTAAACCCAACCCAAACCCCACTGAGTTCAGAATTGCCTATGGGGAGGCAGTATGCCCTGCATTTCACTTTGGCTTTCCTGGGATAATTAAGGCAGTGTTTTATAAATCCTAATTCGGCCTCAGTGCAGTTGTTGAAGGGAGTTAAGGGTGGCTACACATCCTATTCAAGCATTGCCTTTTGTGTGTGGTGCCTTACTGAGTGAGAGGTGGTCACTGGATGTTCACATTTTGTTTAAAATAGGAGCCCAGAGAACTATTCCAGCTGGAACCTCTTAAGAGGAATAGAATTAAATGGCACTTCAAAGATTGGCTGTGTGTACACAAAGATGTATTAAGTRCTGCTGTTTTAAAGGGATATTAAAAGAATTTTAGCTTTTTTTTAGTATCTCCACTCAGAAATTCTACCTGTGTGGTGTTCAGGTGGTCTTCCCACTTTATCTCCTTCCTGCAAAAACAAATCATCACGTGCCTCAGGATAGGTTGGAAAAGGGAAAGCTGACATAGACAATTGCATAATAAATATACTCATAATGTAGATTTTTGTCTGCATTTGTATGCTTACAGTGAACATCCAGAAAGCTCAGGCTTCTTTTTTTTTTAATGAATTGCAGCAAAAGGTTAAAAAAAAAAAACCTGCTGAAGTTCAAGGTGTTAAGTAAAATGATTTCAGAATGATTTCATTCAGAGAAATGTTGTCTTACATTCTGTCTTCTGTAGATTTTTTTCCAGCCCCTGGGTCTGCAGAGGTTTCTTTCATAAGCAGGCCTGTGGTATCCATTATTAGTTTAACTGGAGAAAAGGGACACAATTTTAGAGACCAAAGGACATCCTCAAAACTGTAACTGTTTACTTTGAAGTGTCAGCTGTGATTTGTGGCTTAGGAAGAGGTAGTGTACTGTAGCTGGTCTACTTTGTATCATGGGATTATTGTGTCCCCCACACTGCTCATTTTGAGAACAGGAAATAAGTCAGAGATGCTTGTATCATTCTTTTGTGGTGCCTAACTGTGCTTTAAAGCTCCGTATTTTCTCATTCTGCAAGAGCTTTTATTATTTCTAAAAATCTTGTTGAGACCCTGTGAGAGCAAAATTCTAATTCTTTCCATTAGTATTTTTCCTTGTTGCTCTTACAGTCAGATACATACAGGTTTTATATTTAAAACAAGGGTAAGTTTCAGTGGTCACTTGGGACATCCCAAAATTAAATATACTGTTGTGACCTTTTGGATTTTGTATGCATGTGTGCATTAAGATAGGTGTGACAATTTCATGTTGTTTTTTTGTGTAACAATGTTATATTTTGATACCCAGTAAAAACTGAAAGCATAGCAGCAAAATTAACTTTATTACTTTTGTGAATGAAGTAATTAATGAAAGTATGTTGGGTATGTTGCCTTGGGAATAATGCTAGCAATCTCCTGTTTGTCTGTGCTTTCTAAATTTTTGGTATGAATTTGAGGGAATATGGACATACATTAAAAATACAGAATATTTAGGGAAATAACTGCGTTATCTTGAGATTAAACATTTTACTGGRAAAAATTGCCTGCTGCATTTGAAGAAATATTTTGAACACTATTCCTTAAGAATGGTTTGGAAGCCAACCCTTTTAAGGGCTGGGGTTGTCATTAGTCCCTGTCTCAAGTCCTTGGGATGGTGAAGAAAATGCTGTTGTAGTTTTGGGTGGGGTAAGATTCCTTTCTGGATAGGAGGGGTTTTAAATGAATGTTTCTGGTGTATATATTTAAAATACTTGAAAGTTTGACTGTGGCTGTACTTTCCAATGCCATCCAGCCTGAAGTAATGATAATTGTGGGTATTTTTCTGTTTGGATTTTTTAGGAGAGGTTTTTGCAATATGTGGGAGCTGCAGTGCTTTGGGAAATTGGAATCCCCAGCTTGCAGTGGTCCTCCAGACTCCAGATGTGTAAGTTGGTTTTGATTTTTGGTTTTTTGGGGGGATTTTTTTCTTCTGTTTTGATTTCTTTTTTTTTTTTTTACTTATTCCATTTGAAGTAGCAGGCGTTCTGGAGCAACAAATTTATTTTTGTCTTTGAGTTTGTAAACTCCTGAGCTGCATATACTGTTAGTAGAAGTCCAGAATTTCTTGGGTTGCCCCTGAGCACTTTGAACGCTTAGGAATATGTTTAAGAAAATATGAAACTTGGGAGTGCTTTTCTAGTTACAGATGATGCTTCTGCTGTTGTGGTTGGCATTTCAGTAGTTTAGCTTTAGATACTTGGAGTAAGAAACTGCTTTGGGGCAATTCTCAGTCCCATGGCTGTGCAGCAAGTTATAGGAGATGTATAGGATAAAAAGAAAGAAAAAACTATAAAAAAGTTATTGTGCTAGAAAGTTATAGAGAGGAGATTATTTAAACTGAGAGTTGCATTGAAGTTCTTAAGGGAGAGGGGATGTGTGAGTGTACATAAAAAAAACTTAAATGCAGTGGAAAAATTCAGTATTTTCTTAAAATAGTGCCAGCAAATGGCAGCTCTGTTGTGAAGGAAAATAAGGTTTGCAGACTGTGTCTGTAATTCTGTCAGTGACTGGCTGTGTGATCTTGGATGAGTCTCTGAATCACTTCACCATGTTTTCCCCATCTGTTCAACGGGGATGAGAATTCTTGCTCTCTTAGAGCATTTCAGATCTGTCGATCAAAAAGTTCAGTTTCAATTGTAAGTACATCTTATGTTCTGTGCGTGTTTGGCTAAGGTACTTTGTAATAACTTTCCTTGCAACAATACACTAGACTTTATTTTAGAATATTACTTAGACATGTGTCTGAGGTGACTGTTAAGCTGTATTTTGAAACTTATTTTTTTGATTGGGTTTTTCCTTTTTTTCTTCACAGTGGGATTGAGAAAAGATGGAAAACTACTGTAGAGCTTCCTAGAGGAATTCCTGTTCGGTATCGGTATTTTAAAGGATACTTTCTAGAATCTAAGGTATGTACAATCTTGACTACTTTAAGTTGGCTCATCCTTAGGAAGAATTCCCATACTTGAAATAAAAAAAGGATTTCCTGAGTTAAACATGAGATTTTTTTTAGAAATAAGTCTTGAATTGCTACATGTGAAACACTAAAACATTTGTGGAAATACTCACAGTTCACTTCTGGAAATACATGACCATATGCTCTTAACTGTAATTATATTCTCTTCTTTCTTTTATCAGTGTTAGTGTTCTAAAAATTTCAGKGGTAAGAAATCCCTGACATTATTATAAAGCTTAAATAATATGGTGAAGTTCTTATAGTTAGAATATAATTGCATATGGACCTCAGCAGGGCATGGATCTCAAGTGATCCATGGAAGGAATGTGATAGTATGTGATATCTATCCTGTATGATAGGATGGAAGCAAGTGATAGTAGGAGAAAAATGGTCAGTGTAGGAGGTGCATTAAAATTTTAAGAGTTTTTAATATCACTGCAGATTTGTTTTTGTGAAGCATGAGAAGTATTAACCAGACTGTGCTGCACAGTTAGCATGAGTTAATGTCTTGAAGTGAAAAGGTGAAACAAGGGATGAGGCATCCCATTGTTTTCTGTATGTTTGTATATAGGTATTTGCACGACTTGGAGGGGAAAAAAAGAGCCAAGAGACAGAGACAGATGTGTTTTTACAGGTATTGATGTCAAAGTTGCATATGACTTAAAGTTACATAAATTAGAGTTTAATGTATGTGGCAGTGTACTGGTTTGTAAACATTGCACTAGGGCAGGGGGAAGTTCTTCAGATGGGAAGAGGCTGCATCCAGGAAAAAGCTGGGCTAAGTTGGGAAAATAAGCAGCTGCTCTTGAACTGTTTTTCATAATAACAAGTAATAACTTTAAGAAATTTAATGCTGCCTTTGCTGTCTTTCTTATTCTATTAATATCCTGTAGCTATTCACCCTGGGCTTTAGTTCTTCTTTGAAACTGGGATTATGAAGGCTGTAGCTAAATGTGCAAAGGAGTTACAGAACCATCTCATCAATACCTTTTAAAAATTTCAAATTACTGTCAAGAGCATGTAAGTTTTTGTCAGCCTTTTTTAACTAAAAAAAATCGTATTTGATGGAGGTATCATTTCAGTGAAGGGTACTAATTTCAAATGAAACACAGTTCTGTTTTTTTCATTAGAGCATGAGAAATAGTCTAGTCAGAAACTGGTATTTAAATTGGTACTTTGAGGCAAAAGAAGGGAAGGCCAGTAACAGATTTCTTTTGCTGAGGTCAAACTGGGGCCAAAAGTAGATTAATTCTTACAGCTCAGCAGCTCTGATGGGACACTTACATTTTTTTTTTCCGCAAATAACCAGAAGTTTAAATGACCAGAAGTTTAAATGTAAGCAAATGTAACACACTCAAAAAACAGAGTTAGTGAGCAGAGGCTGAGCCATGGTTGATAGACAATACAATTTCTGTTTTACCATTTGCAAAAGTTTACCCTCTGTATTGGTGAGTGTGTTTCTTTGAGTAGGTGCTCTGTATCTGCACCCTTATGCACCGTGTGATGCAGGGTCTGCCAAGGTAAGTATGAATTTAATGCAATACCAGCATAAAGAGCAGGAGAAAAGGAAACCACCCTACAAAACAAAGTGTGTGAATTCCTGGGGTGCAGGGTTGTCAGCTTAGTGGTGTCTGACTTGTACCTGTTAAATGCACAGGACTTTAGTTCTTATAAAATAAAGTCTTTTGAAGGAAAGAAATCCAGGTACYGTGTTGTTTTCTTCCTCTTTTTGTAAACCTCTTGCAGAACAATGAAAAAGTAACAGGAATATCATGTACAGTATAGTGCAAGTGAGACAGTACATGGAGAACTTTAGCATTAAGGAAATGCTGATAAGGAAAATATACTTTTAAGTTAAATTATTCTGCCTATTTTTATTTCAGAATTTTTTTCATTAGGCATTGCATGTGAATAATCTCCTAAATTTGACAAGCTGGCAATACGTGATCTCTGACTCTTAATTTTTTATATCAATTTTATGTATAGTAAAACAACAGTGTAATCTTAACTATATGTTCAAGTCTGAATATATGAACTTGACATCACATAATTAGTAAATCRTGCTGAGGAGAGATTCATCTGAAGTCAGCAACTTCTACAGCAACTCCAACTGTGAAGATGCTTGAGTTGGACATGGTGGCAAAGATGGGGCTGATATACATCTTTACACAGAGAAATGGTAGTTCCTAGATTACCCACAGTGGTGCTACAGGCTAGATGTGAAAATAGATAGAATAATTGACATTTTATTTAAAAAAAAAGTGATGTCTTTTTCTCTCCTCCCTTTAAGAAGATCATAATTTGATCTTAATTTTTTTTTACTTGAAGGAAAGTATTATGTAATGGAAAGTCTTGTTTGTAGTAAAGCATATTGCTGTTAACATAATTGTGGTTATGTAAATAGAGCAGTGTTTTTTWAAAATACTCAATATATTGAAATGCATAGAATTTTTGCAGGAATACAAATATATATCCAAAGAACATTTTCCTGTAAAATTGGTGTCAGATCTTGGCTCTTGCATATCAAGAGATTTTACTGTGTTGCAGACATTTTGATCTTAAGCCTTTAAAAAGAAAAATACGCACACTTGGATGAAAAGAGACAGTAACTTAAACTATTTTGGTTGAGGTTGTTCTTTCSTTGAACATATTCTGGGATCAGTGAGCTCCCTGTGAGGATCTTCTTGGGTTTTAGTCTACACTGACTTTCTGTTTGTGGCAGTGGGTCGTGAGGGGCTTTGTGTGAGGCACACCAAAACTCCCTTGGCTGGAATTGGTCTTCTGTGTATCTTACATTTTAGAAGAATGATTTTACATGCCTTGTTTGCATGATGTATATTCAAAAACCTTGGTAAGGAGCACACCTTAATCTGTTCAGCTGTGTTCTGTACTTGCTTTTGAAACTGTAAATAAGCATGCAAATTCAGGGTTACTTCTTTCAAGGCAAGTGTGAAATAGCTAAGCTGTCTGTGCATGTAACAGGACTTTAAAAACTGTATTGGAGGACATTTGTCACACTTTCTGCTTAATTACAGAGGTTTCAAATGAGAGTTAGATTTACTTTTATAAAAYGCAATTAAATAAATCCATTTAGCGCCTGGACTGTAGTAGTAAAGATGAAACTTAGACCTACACTCAGTAATTAATGCCTTAGAAAAGCTTTTTGTAGATTAAGAACCCGTGGTTGTCATGATAGTAACAAAGACATTATTGTCTGCTGAGATAGCAGATTGTGTGTGAAACTGTTACTGGAAATACCAGAGCTGTAAAATCTCTACTGAGCTCAGCATTTCCTGCCAGGTGACTTTTATGTGCTGCTGCCTTGCGAGTTGGATGCAATGGCTGAATGGCTTTAATTATTCAGTTTAGTGCTTAATTATTGTCTTCTACATGGTACAGAAATCCAGAGAGATTTTGGTCAGAAATGCAGCTTTAGCAATTAAGTCTAATTTAGCTGTTTCATATTATTGAAGTAGATTATTATTCTTGAAACATAGTTTTAATTAGTGAAGTGCRCTTGGATAAATGTGTTTGTGTGGCGTTTTTAAGATTTGGTTTAATGCCTACTCTATTGTGTTGCCTTAAAGCAGGAACCTTGGAACTGATCTCCTAAATTACCATTTAAGCATCCCACAGAAGTGTTTTCATTATTTAATTGTACTGAGTACCCAGGCCCTTCATGCAAATGGTGCATCTGCTTTGAACCTCAGAACCATTATGCTAAATAGGCATTTTACCCTTCATTTCCAAAGTGTCTAATGACTGCTGGGGAGGGAGGCACCAGCTTCTCATAATGGAAGAAGACTTGATTTTTAAAGAAAGTTCTTGAATGTTCTTTAAAAACTTGGAAATTGAATCAGATGTTCAGCTAAGATCAAGCAACATAATATTCGTGTTGGCTTTTACAAAAAATAACAGTGTGTGTATTAGTAGAAAAGGATCCACAGTGCCTTAGTGTACTGCCCATGAGATGCTTGATGTGACTTTTGAATGGATGCCCTTTTAAGACTGTCCTCTAGAAACTCTCCTTTTAGGCAATGTTACCATACTGTTGATGTTGATGACACCTCATTTACTTCTGCTGCTCAGCTGGCTGCTTTTCAGATGTGGTCAGTATATGCCACAGAAATAACATATTGTTTTGACCTCATTGTAGCAATGGCTTCTGTTACATGTAATTAAAACGTTTTTTAAATGCCTGTAAACTCAGAGAGGGTCTGAGCAGGGATTGAAAGGGTTCTTAGTGATATCTCTGCCTGTTCTCTAATCAATTGCCCTTTTTTTCCAGGTAGCTTTGCTTGGCTCTTCTTAGTATGGAAAGTGTTGAGGGTTCCTGGGATTAAATGCACAATCAGACCATTGTATTACTTTCAGGAGAGGAAATTGTGCTGAATGTATCTGGCATGGTGTCCTTATTGTTGGGATAATGTTTTTCAAATTCATTCATCATTTTAGAACCTAACTTTAGAATGGACAGTTACAGTAGTGTAAGAAATAAAATCCCCAATGTATTGTATGAAAATGTCAATTTACAAGGAAAAACCTTTGCTTACCTTCTGAAGGAAACAGCTTAGTCCATGTTAGGAAGATTTGCATTGCCCAGGTTCACAAACTAAAGCTGTACACGTGTTCATGGGAGCTGCTGTTGGAGATCTTGCGTGCCWGCATGGTGGGAGTAAATGGCAGCCTCCCTGCTGACAAACATGGTTTGCAGATTTAGAAACTGTCATTGTGACAGGCAAATGTCACTGTGCTGTGAAAGAAGGGGAAAGAAACTTCTCATTATTTACTTTTCTAGAAACCCTAAATGTGTTCACTGTGGCAGCAGTGAGAAGTTGGGAGCTAAAACTGCCCCATAACAGGAATAAACTGGAAGCAGTAATTTAATTTTATTTATATTTTACATGCATTCTGTCTTTAAAACATAACTAAGCATATGTGTTTTATTCTGACATGACAGTTAAGTGTGGATGCCTCTGAACTCGTTAGGAACATTGCTTTAGCTCGCAGAGCAAAGCCATCCTACTGAGCTGTTGTTAAATGTTTGGTGTTTGCTTTCTGTTAACTCACCCAAAGGCTTGGGAGATTAAATGTGCTCAGTGTATGTCAAGAAATCCCATCTGCATGTGAAGAATTTGTTGGGTGAGGTGTAATGGAGCAAAGCATTTTGATGCTGTGTAATTACACTGCTGAGGCTGAAGCTTGTCTGGATGTCCCTGTGGGTCTGAAATCTGTTTAAACAAGAACCTGAACTACTGGGATGAGCTGGCATGGAAGTTTCCATGTCTTTGGCAATAGTAGCAAATTTTTTTGGAAATAAGAGTTACTTAGGCCCCAAAACATCAAAATTACATATTGCAGCTATTTGACAGTTGGTTTTACATCTGGTAGTAACAACTGTGCCATGCTAGGGGAACCTTCTCAGGGTGACTGAACTGGTAATCAGGCGTGTTCTCTCTGTTGTTAATCTGTGGTTACCTAAAAGCTTTTACCTAGAAAGCTATTTCAAAGTTAAATTGTTCTGAAAGAAGAGTTTGTGTTACTGTTCTGGTTATCTGAGTCTTGGCTATGTTTGTCAACAAATGTATTCTTTTGGAGGACAGTATTTTCTTTTTAATGAAAGTATCTCATTTATCCTGCTCCAGCTGGAATAGCCTGCAGGGTCTTCATTGCTGGCTGATTGGATCAATTATTTATGTTTTAATTAGATGATAAATAACTTGCTTTCCAGTACCACAACTAAAATAACTGTGTTTTATAGTCTTTGAATTTAGCAAGGCAAATTTTGAAGGAGAACTCACCCCTGCAACTGCTATGTGCATGAGTAGGTGCTGAGTGCTGTTTGGAATTAGATATGTGGGGAATGTTTTTCATAAACCGTTGATGTAGCTTGAGAACAAAGTGAGCGCTCTTAATAAATTCAGAGATTTTTTTTGGTATCAGAAGGAAACTAAAGTAGTCCAGCAGAGCATCTCTTAGCAGTAAAGGTTTAATGATTCCATGTAACTTCTCTGCCATGTCAGACTGTCAAAAGTTTTGTCATATGTATTCACAACACATCAAACAGAGTCATCAACAGTTGCAGGGGTAAGAAGCCTCATCTGTTTTCTTTCTTTCTTTCTTCTTCAGTCTTTTTCTCTCTCTGTTCCTCTCTTTCTTCTTCTCCTTCTTTTACTTCCTTAAATCTCTAAGTTTAGTTCACAACCATCCCAAACAACTTCATGGGTACAAAGTCAGATCTAACAAAAGAAATTATTGCAGACATTTAACTTTTAAATTACAGACTATCGATGGTCCCTGCGAAGTCATAGTTCACACGTGGGAGACTCATCTACAACCACGATCAATTACCCCTTTAGGTATGGGCATCAACTGCATCTGTTTGAGGCATATGCATAAGATTGCTGATATGCTGCACACTGGTTTAGAGGGATTGATAGCTATAGTTTTAAAATACTTAAATTTATTAATGTGTGGGAGGTATAGACTTTTTCTTTGCACAACATGGGCCTTACTCTCAAAATATATATGTGGATATATACATAAGTGGCTTCAAAATGGAAGTGGATGTGAAATTATTTGCTGTCATCCTTAAGATTATGTGGGTGGTTTTTTACTAATTTGAAATTTTAATAATTTTCTGTAAGCTTAATTATTTGAGACTAAGGATCCATATGATCTTTTTTAAAGAAAATGAGGGGAGGGTGTGAAGTCACTGCTGTTTTTTAAGTACTATTTAATTAGTAAAATTTTAAACAAAAATGTTTAGTTAGGCTTCTATAAGTAAATGGATTAATGAAAATAGAAACATGAATGTACTTATTTACCCGTCAATTTAGCAGAAATGTATTTTGCTGAAAGAAAGGGTGGCATGCAGACTTGCATATGAGTTACTAATGCTTTTCTGAACAAGGAAAAATTTGGGTTTTAAGAGTGACTAAAATAACCTTTGAATGTAGCTTGTAGTTTAGATCTCTTATGCTACTATGTCATGTTTTATGCACTGTCTTTTCTAGCACATAAAAAATACTATTTTCTCCACACTTAGAAGTTTACATTTGTTAAGAAACTTTCTAATTATTTGAAAAAATGTCTTTTAGAAAGAAGGTGGTATCAAAGAATCTGTTAGTCATTAATAGTACCATGATCATGTTCCGTTCTCCCTTTGCCTTTTTTTTTAATTTCAGTTGAATTAGTAGTGTTTCTATTCCTGTAAGGAGGTTATTTCTGTATTTGTCAGTAACTGATAAAAGAAGCAGCCTATCCTCTGCTAGGGCCTAGACTTGAAATTTAGATTACCTCATTCCAAGTTGAGATTTTTTTTACCCCAGGTAATACTCAATTCTTCATAAGCAGTTTTTGAGAGAATGCAGCAATGCACAGTATGTTAGCACTGGGTCATTTTGATCCTGAATTGTTGCCTGTSGTTATTAAGAAATTAGGTTAGGAGCCAAATGATTCTTAGGGGGGAAAGAAAGGTATTAACCACTGTAGAGGCAAAATTATGTGAAGTTTTATGTTTGAGAAATGGATGGTTTGTTTAGACTATCTSTTCTGTTAATGCTGATGAGTTTACTTAGTGCCTTAGAATTTCAGTTCTTAAAGCTTTGGAAAGAGTAAGGATAAAAGTAAGTGTGAAGTGAGTGTTTTCAGTATTTCATGCTAGGTTGGTTTCTGTCATGTGGGCAGAATAAGCATTTTAATTGTGACTGACTCGATTAAAAARCTTTAAATGTGCAGCAGGACAACTTTCTTGTATGTTTGCAAGAAAATTTAATGTCTTTGACACTACTTTGACAAGTAAAACATCTTAGATACTAGTGGGATGTAGTTAGCAGCAAAATCCTGCAGCAAGCCAGAAAGTATWTTTTTATTCTCAGTTCAGATTGCTTAAAGTGAAATGTGGTATTTTGTGTGTTGGTTGTTTTTTTTGTGCAGAAACTGAGAGAAAACCTAAATTGAGATCAATCTTTATAGAAGGTTGCAAAAACATGCTGCTTTGTCTGTTTCAGTTTTCCTGCAKTTTTTTAGATACACTTTTTAGAATGAAGTGGAGAAGTAGAGTTAATTTAACTTGGCAATGATTTTTAAATGTAAATACTAATTGCTTTTTTCTATTCTTTTCCGTTCCTTTTAATTCTAGAAAATGAAATTACTGTCGATGATGGAGACTTTGGAATCTGTAGTAAGTGAGATATATTAACCTTTATTCCTTAACATGAATTTAATTTAAACAAGGTTAAGTCTTGTAATTGAAAATTGTTTGAGATTATAGGTTTTGAGAAGAATTGTCTRTGATCGTTTTCTCTGCTTTTACAGTTATTTTTGTATCCAGCATTTGTGAAATCACACTCAGGCTGTTATCCCTTCTAATCTTAATAAAAGAATGCTAGGAAGAGTTGAAGTCTTGTCACTCTGATGATGTTAAAGGTTGAAATTTGGGAACTATAAATCATGAGCATGCATTTTTGAAAGTACAGAATAGGCTTAGCTTTCTCTTAATACCTAGCCTTAAAAAAGTCCTCATGCCTGGAAAAACATAATCACACACTGAATTTACCCACTCTGCCTCTTCAGTCAGAGATGCAGCTGCCAAAGGGTTCTTGTAAGCCCACACCTCATGTTCTTATGTGTGCACAAATGTCTCACTTCTGACAGTTCTGACCCACCTCTCGCTTAATGTTCAATCCTCTGACGCTGAAAGTAACTCCTTACCATACCTCATAAATCTTTCTTCAAGCTTTTCCATTTCCCCCTCATATCCTCATCAAATGATGGGTTTGGCTCTTTAGGAACTCTTCAGAACTGTGGGGTTTGCTTCAGCACCTGGTTTGCAGCTTGTGCTTCTGGTCCTCCTTCTTGCACGCTTTCCTTGTTTTGGTGTTTAGGGTGAGGATTCTCCACGCTTTTCATCAGAACTGTTGCTGTACCCTATCCTGCAGACTTGCACTGCTTTACTGGCACTGATTGTGATGGGCTCAGGGACACACCTGTATCTCATCAGAAACAGGGAGCTTCTGACTGCTTAAGAGCCTTCAGAGTTCCTGTCAGTATTATTCCGTGTGCTGAGAGATCCCAGGAAAACGGAATGTTGCTCAGTGCTGTCCTGCAGATAGTTAACACATGATCATTGTTTCTGTTTAATCCCATTAAAATCCTGTTGGCTGTTCTGGGTAGTTCAGAAAGACTGGGGAAAGACTGCACCCAACTTCCTGCATTACTGTCGATCAAGGCTGGTGATAAGGAGGATTATCTGGAAGGTGATGGCAAGAGGAACTGCCTAGATCTCCCTAAAATGAGTTACTAAAATGTCTTCTCCCTTCTGTTTGACTTTGGATAGATGGTATTAAAAATGTGGATGCTGGGTGGCTGACATGTCAGACAGAAATCAGGCTACGTCTGCATTATTCTGAGAAACCCCCTGTACTGATTTCTAAGAAGAAATTTAAAACATCAAGGTTTAGGTAAGAGTTGCTCATCTCAGTATGCAATTTACCTCATGTTAATTGTCAATACTAGGAGTAGTTTTTTCTTTACTTAATTGATGTAGCCTTTAAATTAATTTTGGGTTTCTAATAGCCCAATTTCCAAGGGTTAAAGCACAAATATTCACTCCATAATTGTCTTGGTGTTTCTTGCTTTTTGKCTGGAACTGTAGTGTTCTTAAGTTCTTAAATCAGTTTGGTGCTTTTCTCTGCAGAGGTGCCTCAAAAAACAGGCGTCTTTATAACTCCACAGTTAATTGTCAGAAATGGGTATCTTAGCCCTGGTGTTTAGAGGACTGCACTGTTGACACAGTGGATAGGGATTTGGCTAGGTGGTTGCCCTGGGTGTTGTGGTCAGCAGATTGATGTCCCAAGTGAAAACCAGGGATGAGAGGTGTCCCTCAGGGATTGGTGGTATGRAAAATAGGGCTGAGTGTCCGTTCAGTAGTTTGCTGATGACAGCAGCCTGAGGGGTGCAGTCACACTGGAGGGAAGGGATGCCATCCAGAGGGAGCTTCAGAGGCTTGGGAGCTCAGATCTCACCAAGGCCAAGTGCAAGGTCCTCCACTTGAATTGGAGCAATCCCAAGTGCAGGCTGGGTGGAGAATGGACTGAGAGCACCCTGAGGAGAAGACTTGGGAGTGTTGGTGATGAGAAGCTCCATGTGACCCAGCACTGCACACTTGCAGCCCGGAAGGCCAAGTGCATTGTGAGCTGCAGCAGCAGCAATGTGGCCAGCAGAGTGAGGAGGGGATTCTGGCTCCCTGCTCTGCACTGCTGAGCCCCCACCTGGAGAACTGCATCCAGCTCTGGATCCCCAGGATAAGAAGTACATGGAGCTGTTCAAGAGAGTCCAGAGGAGACCATGRAGGTGCTCAGAGGGCTGGAACACTTCTGTGCACACGGGATTAGAAATTCTGTGTTCTTCAGCCTAGAGGAAAGAAGATGCTGGGGAGACCTTTGCAGCAGTCCCTAAAGAGGGATTTTGGACAAGGAGTGATAGGACAAGGGAGAATTGCTTTAAACTGAAAGAGGACAGGGTTAGATGAGATATGAGGAAGACATTCTTTAGTGTGTGGGTGGTGAGGCACTGGCACAAGTTGTCCAGAGCTGTAGATGCTGAAACCCAAGAAGTGTTCAGGGCAAAGTTGAATGGAGCTTGGAGGAACCTGGTCATGTGGGCATCCCTGCCTGTGTTAGGGGGTTAGAACTAAATGATCTTTAACATCCCTTCCAAACCAAACCATGCCATGGATCTGTTATACTTGATTAATTTCTTTTTCTCCAGTTTTGATTTGATTTCCCCTCCCATCAATTCCAGATTTGCTGATGAGGGGAAGATTTATTTAATATGATGCTCTTCAGTGAGATTTAATACTTACATTGTGTTCTGTACAGCTTTGCCTTTTTTCCTTGCATGTTATAGCAGGTAGAGAGAGCAATTTCTGAAGCCAGCTTCTTGTCTAAGTTAAATGGTTGAAATAAAACTTGCTAAGCTAGATGCATTCACTAAACACTGTCCTAGAATGTTGGATCTGTCCAGTAGTTTCTGTGAGTGTCTCTCGCTACAGCAGTGTCATTTTTCAATTTTCTGGAGTACCTGTATGTAACTTCTTTTCTTTTTTTTTATGAGGATATATTTCAATGTGGACTTGGTGTAATAGATTTCCATTATTGTAATTATTTCTTTGAGATATGACATCAGTTTTACTGGTGACTTGGCATCTATAAGTGATAATCCTATATCTCATCTGCTGTGTCTGTGATGCAGGAAGGGATTTGGTTTACTCATGTATGCTTACTTCGCTGACATAACTAATTTTATTTGGGAAGTTTGCTCTGTATGATAAAGGACTCTGGGTCTTATAGAGAGGCTTATGCTTCTCAGTCCAGGATATTTCAGAAATCCATTCAGTTTCAATGCTTGTTCAGGATTTTTCAAGGGATTTAATTACTTCAGCCCATATTACTTTGGTCTRTTAGAGTATACTTATCAGAGAGACATAGCAGCAGCCACCAATCTTCAAGGTTTGATCTTGGTGAGGACTGCTGTTTTCAGTGCTTTTCATTAGCCTGTTGGCATTATTGGTGTCAGCCTGTTCAGAAAGGCTGTCTGTTTGGCAGCCCAAATAGTCTGGTGGAGTGCTGCTTCTCACACCCCTAGTGGAGTTTTCATATTTGTCCAGGTTCAACTTCTAGCAGTGACTTGAGCACTGARATCTGACTCAAATAGGATTTAGACAATGGCTGCAAACTCTTGCTGTTGTGAGGAGCCACTGTATACAGTCCTATTCTGTGAGTGGTGGAGTTGAGAAGAAYTCTTGTGTTGTATGAGCTTCTGTTCAAGCTCCTTCCTAAATCTTTGTCATTTGTAAAGGCCCTGCAGTGACTTAACCATTTGTTTTGTGTTTCTGGATGAGTAGAGTAAAATTGACCCTAGAAGGCTTAGAGAAGGATGATGATGAAGAAGGCCAAGACAAGACATCCCCTACTGTTCCCCAGAAAATGGCAAACACGGTGGAGTTCTCCTTGATCAGTAACGAGGACTACAAGTGTCGGCACTGTCAGCCAGACTGTGGCTATGCCTTGCAGCCAGACCGATGGATAGAATACACAATACAAACCATGGAGCCTGATAACTTGGAGTTAATATTTGATTTTTTTGAGGTATGTCTCCTTACCCCCAAGAAGCAACTCCTGTCTGCCTTTTGGAGCTCAATTGTTGTGAAGATTTCACTGTTGAAACAGAGCTACTGCCTGATGTTCTTCATCTTTTGGATTTATTTACACAAGTGTGAGACTACTGACTCCCAGCCCATTGTAGAAAGGTTTTTGTGAGCCTTCTTGATGTGGCACAGGAAGTTTTTCAGTTCTGCTCATTTAGAAGTCAGTACAAATTAGACTTGAATCTGTGTATGTGCAGTATTGCATGCTGTTAGGTTGGCTTGATATTAATCCTTTATCAGAATATTAATCCTTTATCAGCTAAGTTATGCTTCTCCTGCTTCAGCCTGTACAATGTGTATATGAACTGGTTATATCACAACTATTGAATCTAATTTTTTATATTTATAAGCAAAAGACATTTTTCTGAACTAACTCATGCAGATTAAAACTGGATTCTCACTGTTGTGACTGTTATTTTGCACTGTTTTTTCCCCTGAAAGGTCTTAGTATTTGAAGTTCTTTTTAAAAGGAAGCAACTTACACAGAGTAAAGTTTTTTAAGCATTCTCTTTTTGGTCTGAAAATGCCTTCAGGATCACTTACAATCATAATTGTAAAGTGTCTACATAGTTCCTGAACTTGACTATGGTCAAGTGCACATTCTGTATATTAATTCTTCCCTGCAAATGCATACCAAGTTTTTTAGCATTTTAAGCATAAATATTATTCCAGTTAATTTTTGTCTTAAACAAGGCTTGGGCATTTTAGAAGACAGACTATTCCGTGCTTACTATTTTGATGTGAAAAGCTTATGAGATGTAAGGGGTGTGAAAGAAAAATGTGAGTTTTGTAGATTTCTGTTAAAGTTTTCATTTTCCTGATAGTAATTCATAACTCGCTGTTACATTAAACAATTTTAGCTGAAATTAGTGTTTTGTGTAACACACAAGAAACTTGTGTTGTGTCCTGAGGAGCAAGCCAGAAGAGTTTGTTTAGAATTCTCACTCACATCTTACAGTAGGGGTTTTGGGTTTTTGTTTGTTTTGTTTTCAGGAAGATTTAGGTGAGAAGGTAGTACAAGATGATGTGCTCCCAGGTCATGTAGGCTCTGCCTGCCTCCTGTCATCCACAATTGCAGAACTTGGGAAGAGTGCTGGAGTTCTTACACTTGCCATTATGAGCAGAAATCCAAGGAAGACAATTGGAAAAGTTAGAGGTACAGTTAAAGCCGGCAACAGATGCAGATAACTTTCCTCAAAGCCATCTGCTGTTTACTGACATGGGAAGCATTGCTGTTTTTCTTGCAGTGGACTACATAATTATCAAACCTATCCAGGGATACACTTGTGATATGCAGGCTTCATATGCGAAGTACTGGAAACCAAGAACAACTCTGGATGTTGGACACAGGGGAGCAGGGAATTCTACAACAACCACTAAGTAAGTTGGTTTGCATTTTAAACTGGGGAAATTGTTTTGTCACTGACATCAGTTGGGAAGTGGGCAGTTTGAAAAGCTGCAACCCATAATCATTTACTTCAGTATCAAGTTGTGAGTATTCTCTAAAACAAAAACTTCTGATTTGTGTTTCTGTTGTTTCAGTTCTGTGCTACACTGCATCTGACAAACCCTTTTTCTTGGCTGTTGTTTCAGGCTTGCTAAAGTTCAAGAGAACACCATTGCATCCCTCAGGAGTGCTGCTAGTCATGTATGTACACACATTTTCATACACACAGCACCTGTCTAGTGCAAACTAGGTCGTACACTTAATTTGCATGATTCAATACAGTGAATGGTGATTGAACTGATGTAGATTAGATAAAAATCACTGTGGAAATTGTCTGAGTTATGGGAAGTTAATAGTAGGTTAGACTTATTCTCAAGTCCCTTAAAAAAATCAAAACTTCCGTTTAGTATATTCTGCTGGTATTCTAATACAGGGAGAATTTTAATCTCAACCCTCTAAAGACAATTTGAACAAATGAATCAAATTTTGGCACTGCTGGAGTCTGTCAGCATCCTCTCACGTGGCAAAGGTCTTGCTCAGGGGACTGCTGGGTACTGAGACTTGCTGTCTGAAAATGTGGCTTGGGAGCTGAGCTGGTAGAATAAACCAGTCCTTGTTTTGGTGCTTTCTGCAGTGAAGACTTGAAATCCTGAGACAGAACTTCCAATTTGGGAGATAATAGCTCCATGTGCCTTAGTTCTATGAGACAGTCACTTTTATTCCTTCCAGTAATCTTGATCACTGAACAAAAGTGTAGCTCCTAAATGACTGTTTTGAACAGTAGTTCTTAATCCCTGAGTGGACACTACAGGTTTTTAGACAGGCTTTTAAAATGCTCACAAGAAATATGCATTGAGGCAGAAATTTGCTGTGAAGCCATCAGCAGCATCATTAGAGAATTGCTTTCATCTGTTTGCAGATTGAAAAGGCTGAAAGCCATCACTTTGAAAATATTTCTGCTGAGAAAAGGGCTGAAAAAAACCCCACGTCCTATTTTTATTCTGTGCTGATTGGAAAAGTAGATGTCAGGGTGATAATTTGATGAATGGTGTTCTTGGAGGCCTTCAAAGGAATGACTTGCAGACAGTCAATATAAGTAAAAAACTCCAAACCTGTTACTGTCTTTGTCTTTCTTTCTGGGCCTCCTTCTTTTCTGGAAGACTACTTCCAGCTTTTGGATCTTTTTTCCTTTTTTAAAGCCTAACAGAAAATCATTTATAGCTGAAAAGGGCAGGAGAATGCTTGATGCAGCTATTTCTGCTCTTGCACAGATTATAACACACTGCTGCTCTGTTACTCCAGAAGTTTGTTCTACATGGGATATCTCCCTAAAGCCTTGGCAATATGGAGCCATCACTTGTCTCTTGGTGTGGTGGTGGGGAGGAGGGAGGAAGATGCCTTAAAGTTACCTGTGTTTTAAACATTTGTGTCTAAAAAGATTGTCTTGGTCTTTCTCTGTAATCAGGCTCACAAGACTTGAATCTTATTAGAGGGTTTTACAAGATTAAGCAAGATATATCTATATCTATATATGTCTGTATTATGGTAATTAGGATAATTTGCCAGGTATTTATTTCATCTTTAATAATCCATTGCTGAGCATGATTTGATTTAACTGGTAACAGCCAGGTTACTAGTTAAATCAAATGCCAACTTGATGTCCAGGACCTGTGAATACTTGACAATACTTGCATGCAATTCTGTAGTCCTTGTGCATAAGTAATTAATGGGCTTTTGTTTTGTTCTGTGTGATTTTCAATTTCCTATAGGGAGCAGCGTTTGTGGAATTTGATGTACATCTTTCTAAAGATCATGTGCCTATAGTATACCACGATCTCACGTGTTGCATGGCCATGAAAAAGGTAAAGAAGATAATAGCTGTATTTTATGTATAGATATGCTCATTCTAGAAATGTAAAATGTTCAGCTCTCACAGAAATAATTTTGGGCTCTCAAAGGATGGAATGGCAATAAGTATGCAGCATTACTTAGTGCATAGAGCAGGGAAGTTGAGTTTTTTCCTTTTGATGTTATAGCAACAGCATTTCAGATGCATGGTTTGGCACTCTTCAAGCTGACATTGTAGTTACTATTTAGCTTCTTTCTGACTTAAGACTTGGAAGAAAAAAAGCAGACAACTCTGCTATATTCTGTGGTGCCTATGGGGCTCTCTTATACTGAGGCCTGAATGTTGGCATTCTGTCCTGTTCTGCTTATCTTCCCTCCTAGTTCTGGCAGTAAATCTGAAGAGATTGCAGAGCACACTGCTCTGTCTTCTTGGAACTGGGTCTTGTGTTTTCAAACTCCCACACTCACTGCAGTATTGCACTTTTTAAGAAGCTTGGTTTAGAACAGTGTGGAAATGGAACTTTGACTGAGGGGAATGAATATTCAGTGTATCTTCGCTAAGTATTGTCTTGCTCAGTAAAAATTACTTAGTGAAGAGGGGAAGTGAGAAATGGACAGAATTTTTTTGACACCAAATCTTTATTTTKGGAGTGGTCTGTGTGTGTGAATTTTGCTCCAGGACATTTTTTTTTTTTATTGGTTTCTGAGACATTGGATAAACAGCAGTAAAGTGAACTGCCTTGGAATATTTTTTACTGCATTTCTTTACTTGTGAACATCTTTCCTGAATACATTGACCAATCAAGTTTTTACAGAATAATTATGCTACCATTTTGGGAGGAAAGAACTTTAAAGCCTCTGACTTGCATGCAAGACAAAACATTGGGTTTCTCTCAAATTGTTTTATGCTTTTAAGTGCCTGTGTTGTCTTGAGAAAACTGATCATCTTATTAATAAGATATCACTTGTATCTTTATCAATAAATAAGAAACATTAATTGCCTTTATGGCTACTTTATGAAAGGTGTGTGGTTTTTTTGTTGCTTTCAGTGATGCTTAATTATGTGTTGGTTCTCTTCAAAGAAACTGGATACAGAGCCTTTGGAGCTGTTTGAGATTGCAGTCAAAGAACTCACATTTGATCAGCTGCAGTTATTAAAGGTATTGTTTCCTTGGCTAGTACAATATGCTGTGTGTAGAATTTTATGAAGCTTGGAGGTTTTGGGAGTAACTACAGATAGTTCTGGAGAGTACAGTTTTAAAAATTGGACAAATGGAACAATTAGGTAATTCCAAGAAAAATACATTTGCRCCATTTTTACAACTTGGATAAATGTCATTACTTTTATCCCCTAGAAATATGGTATCTAATTTTCAAATGATAAAGTGACTGTGTGGGACTGTGTTGAACTGCTCTACCTTCCAAACAGAAGGGCCTTGTCTAGATAAAAAGGGGATGAGTGGGCTACTGAAGACCCTGCTGAGATACCTGCCCTCAGTCAAGGAAACCATCTGGCTGACCCAAGAACCAAATGATTCTTTTTACTTAAAATTATTTGGTCGGCTCCTTTTTGTGAAGAGAGAATTTGAATGGAGCAAGGGAGTTGGCTGTGTCTGGCCTGATTCTAGCTCCGTATGTGTGACTGTAATATAAAACAGGTCAGCTGGATTGAAAAACAGAGGAGAGATTAATGTTCAGACTTCTTCACATCTTGATGATGAATTATAGTTTGTATGGGTTTATGCTTAACAYGATTCCTGAATTTTCAGTGAGCATGTTTTCAGTTTGGTTTTGAGCTTTTCTTGAAATTGTTAAAGTTTGAAAGAAAATTGTGATGTGTACAGTTTGTCTTTTATTCTTTTACAAATTATGTCTATAATAGACTTTTAAATTGTAAAATTATTTACAAGCAAAATTAGTTACGTTTTACATGTAGGAAGATGTGGGTAGAGTGTTAATGTTGCTCTTATGCTCTTCAGCTGGCTCACGTGACGGCCCTGAAAGTAAAAGATCACAATGGTATGTACTAGTTTGGAAGAGTCTTGGGATTGATTTATTGCCATGTAATGATATAAATTCTGTGGTTGCAGCTGCTTATTGTAATTACATTTGTCCTGAACATTTCTAAATGCTTACGTAGTTAATTTTGTGCATGCTTTAGAGTTCTTTACTGGGAAGGAAATACCTGAATAGAAGTTACTCCCTTGGGAGGCAGGGACAGAAGGGTAGAAGGCAAATATATAGATCAATATATATTTCTGAATAATCATAAGAAAGTTGCCACTGGTGTTTCCATCTTATGCTTCTCCAACTGTACCTTCAGCTCTTCAGGCTTGCTGACAAGAACCTTGGTAACTGCTGTAGGATGTCTTATCAGTGCTGTAAATTTTTGGCCTTAATTATCCCTTTTGTAGGGACAGCAAATTATCTCACACATCCTACCTGTATAAGAAAAAATAAAGTTTTAAAAAATTAAACAAATAAGCCTTCATAGCCAAGGCTTATTGTGGATATAATTCACTGAGTGAGGTGGTGAGAGATGAGAGAAGCCGTTCTGAGATATATATATGTATATATATACATATTATGGCAAGGTTTTAAATTCCAAACCAGGAATTGCCAACACCATCATGGGAGTATGTCAGTGTTAGAGGAAAAGGTGTAGGTAATCAAAAGGGAGACGTGGATTCATTGTTCACTCCTAAAGGCCTTATGATTTTGAGCCAGTCTTTTCTTGCTGGCATTACTGAGATTATGCTTCTGTTTGTTTTAATTCAATATTTCATCTTTCTTTACAGCATCTTTTAATGAGGAAGAGAATTCTGCCTTTGAGATGCAGCCATTTCCTTCTCTGCAAAGAGTAAGTAGTGAATATGGAGCAAGATGATTGGGGAACATGAGAACCTGTGTTTTACTTTCAGCTTTGCACACATAGCAAGGGGGATGTTGATTTTTGGGTTTAGGCCTCTGGTATCAATGCTGGAACTGAGAACAGGGATTTTATTGTTGGACACTGGAGGGTTTTCAGTGCTCACAAGTAACAATCTGTGTGTATTTCTGACTTCATGAGCCCAAGCTGTGTAGCTCAGGGTGCACTCAGTTTTACAGCTGGTTAACATGTGGGCATTGCCTGTTAATGTGTTGAMAGTTTCTAATTTTGAGAGAAACCACACCTGGCCTTTGGCAGTTCCTCACAGTGTCTTGACCATCTCTGAGAGCCAGACACTGAGAAATGTTGAGTGAATTTCCAGTGTGTTTCTGTTTAGGACTAGTTTGTGTTAGCTCCACCTTTTGAAATCACCTTGCAAAGAATTCTTTACAGGAGTTTCACATGAAAGAACTTTTGTTATCATGGTAATGGTGAGCTCCTGGATGCATTTTGCATTCAGAAGAACTTTCTGGAGAAAGAAAAAAATTTTTTTTCTTTAGGAGTACAAAGGGAGCATTTCTTATATGTGTTAAGGTGAATTGACTCACATTTGTACCTTGTCAAAATCTTGTTCTTTACATTCTATCCCCTTTTATGTATTCATTAAGTCTAAACTGGAGTAGAAAAGGATGTGTGTTGTATAAAATGTTAAAAACCTAGGGTTTTGAATTCTACTGTTAGACATTAGCATTAAAATCCAATGTATTCTCCCAACAATTACTTTTCCAGTGGTTTGTTGTCCTCCTTTGCTGTTGGGTCTCTTCATAGTAAATTTTTTTTCAGGTCCTGGAGTCTGTTCCTAACGATGTTGGGTTTGACATAGAAATAAAATGGATCTCCCAACAAAGGGTAAGTAAACATAYGTGTGATTTACTTTGATTGTTTGACATTCTTATGGCTAAAGCTTGTAATTTGATGTGACAATTTATGAGCTGCAAAGGCATAATTTTTTGGAGGTTTGTGCCTTTTTAAAAAAACGGTGCATTATTTTTAAACTGAGGGTATGGTAGCACCACTCCAACAAATGAACAGTCTTATTCTTAAAATGATAAAATTCATAGGATTGAGTTCAGACTGCTTTTGGTAGGAGATTCTTTTTAAAGTCAACAGATCACAACAGGGCAGACAGGAGAGTGCCAAGAAATTCAAGTTCTCCTGGCCCTGTGCAGGAGCAGCTACGACATGGTGCAGTAATGCAAGCAGCTGCTTCCTTCTGGTCAGCAGGGTTGCAGACTCAGCTGGATTGTGCAGCACTCAGTCCAGAGGGAAATGGTTCTAAAGACTGGGCTTGGAAGCCTAGAGTGGGGGAAGGAAGCTGAGGACAGTGGTAGGTGGAAGTCAATATGCTAGAAATAACAGCAGAGAGTAGCTGCTATAATTACTGGTCTTCAGGGAATTTCTTTGTGTTTTTGTAGCTGTAATAGGCTTCCTAGGAATGCATTCCTTGGATGGGGAGACAGGGAATTTTTCAGTGAATTTTACTGCTGTGAGAATTCAGCTGCACCTCTCAGGCTGTCAGTCCTGGAGAGCTGGAACCAGCACTGAACAGACTGAAGGATTGATTCTGCATTCAGACTGGCCAGCTGAGTTCTCACTTTGCTCAGGTTGACTGAGACCATTGCTGGTTAAAATAATTTTAGTAAGCATTAACTTAGGTGACTCAAACTTGTGCTTTCTTTTTTCAGGATGGACAATGGGATGGCAACTTGTCAACTTACTTTGATATGAACCTTTTTCTAGATATTATTCTGAAAACTGTTTTGATGAATGCTGGACGAAGAAGAATTGTGTTTTCTTCTTTTCATGCAGATATTTGTACAATGTAAGTTTAGAAGAGAGAAATAATATTACTTTGGTTTTGAAATTTATTTTTATTTGGTAAAATTTACTTTGTATTTTAAAATACACACCAGGAAATAAGTAACAGGTCTTTTCCTTAGACATAAAATTTGGGTGCCAAAATAGTTGGGAACTGAAATGAGACCACTTTGCTATCTGGAATGAGCCTGAAAAATAAAAATAGGTGAACGAAGTCGTAGTGGGTATTTTTGTCAAGACTTTCTGGATGCTTCACTCTTTCTTAGCTCAACAAAAARGGTCAGGGTTTCTTCTGGTATCCCAAAGTCTTTTCCAATCGTACTTGAGGGGTGTGCAYGCTTAACTTAGGAACAAATAATCTTGTTACAGTATTCAGCTTGAAAAATGCATTAGTAAGTTTAGGGGCTGTATATTAACCATATTTAGAAATTCTTGTCATGGATCTTCATGATCGTCATGAATCTGTCCATTTAAGAAGAAAATTACAGAATTAAATGGTCTTTGGGGATTATATATAAACATATTGAGGACGTAAGGCTGAGTTCAACATCAAGCCTAGCTTCCCTTACCATGTGTGTTAATCTCCATTAGTGGCAAAAGGACTCATTTGAGCAGTTTGTCAGCACAGTTTGATGCTAAACTGTGGGACCATCTCCTTGCACCAGCTAGGAACTAGAAGAATGTGCAGGAAAGAGAGGAATTCCCTTTGAAACAGTGAGATCAAATCTTTGTTCTTTCACTTTTATTTTTTTCATGTGCTACTTGTGGACTTTTTTCCTGACAGGATCCGACATAAGCAAAACAAGTATCCTGTGTTATTTCTCACCCAAGGGGAATCTAAACTCTATCCAGAGCTCATGGATCTTAGATCTCGCACAACTCCAATTGCCATTAACTTTGCACAGTTTGAAAACTTGCTGGTAAGCTGACAAGTTAAAATCAAACAATTATTACTGCTTGTTTTAAATCTATCATTTTTGGCACTAATGCTTTAAATTATGGCTAACCTCACAAAAGAAATACACTAATATTGGGCAACTGCCAAAAAAAGTCCATTGTTTGAAATGTTTTTTAATACAGTGTTTTAAAAATAGCACTCTAATTAAACTCTCTAATTGTGTTAAATATGTTTTTTTATTATGGATGAAACAGTAAGGAGCTGCCAGTGTTAAAAGATTAAAAAAGCTGATGTGTTTCAAAACCATGGATTTTTAATTGATGTCTTTTGTATTTCAGGGAATTAGTGTGCATTCTGAAGACCTGCTGAGGAATCCAGCATTTATTACACGGGCCATATCCAAAGGCCTGGTTATTTTTTCATGGGGTGATGATACAAACGACCCRGATAACAGGAAGAAGTTGAGAGAATATGGTGTTCATGGGTTAATATATGACAGGTACTTAGTTGTGGCTTTTTAAAAGAATGATCATAATCACCACCATCATYAAGCTTAAAAACTATTATAAATTGATTCTGGTGAAATTTTATGTTGCTTCTTGGTTGATTGGGTGCAGAAAGTACAAGGACCCCATAAACCCGGATCAAGAATAAGTCTAACACCMGTTCCCACTCTTTCAGCTGTATCTATGAAGCAAAATAACTTTTGTTTTTCCTGAGATCAACATAAATGTAATTAGATCCTTTAAAGAAMATGGCATACACGTTTAAGGTGCTACTAATATTCATGATAGTAATTTTTAGGTTATGTAAATGTGTTACAGCGAGGAAAATGTCATTTAATTGTTTGACTGGAAGTTTCAGTATTCTACGTTGAGCTGTGGAAATAGATAACACAACATTCTCTTGTGTTTCAAAGCTGTGAATTCACATTTTTCCTATTAAAATTAGCTTGGAGTGACTCCAGAGCAAACTGCCAAATTAGTAATTTCAGAAAGTAGCTGTTACATCAAAAAATTCGGGTAGAAACATCAGAATACTGTGTTAAATATTTTAACAAAAGCGTTGTTGTGTTATTTGGTTGCTTACTGCAACCCAGAGTTTTAGGTCTTTTGTCTTTGAAGATGAGAAATTCATCATTATGAGGTGGAGTTTAATTTGAAAAACTGTATTATAGAATTTCCGATAGAAAGTAATTGAGAAAGCATTAAATGTAACTGAAGTTTCAAATTACAGAAGGCTTTCAAACCTGCTTTAGCAAGAGTATCACTTTGTATATTGTTTTACCTACAAAAAACCAAACCAAAACAAAAAAAGCAACAGCAAAACAAAAAAAAACCAAAATCAAAAAACAAACTAACAAAAAAACCCCACCAAAACCAACAACAACAACAAAAAAACACACACAAAAAAACCAANAACCAAACAAAAAAAAAAACCCCAACCAAAGGAAGAGGAATCAATAATTGTCACAGGCTCTGTTTTATAAAGTGAAAACTGAGAGTCAATTTAGTCAACTCTAGGGGCAGGAAATCAAATATGTTTGCTCCTAGGGTTCTAGGCTCTCAGTATAAAAAAATTAGTTAACTCTTTTCCATCTGTTGCTGACTGCTGAGAGTCCTTTCAAGGTCCATTGCTTCTCAGGTTTGCCAGAGGTGCTCCTTCTTGTGCTGTGCAGAATGTCTCCCATTCATTGGCAGTAAAAAGAGGAATAACTAGGTTTTTACACTGGGGATCAGCTTCAGACTGAGGATATGGACACATAAGTCCTCTTTCCTGCTACAGCAGTGCTCTGTGTTGCACCTCTGCTACAACTCAGGGTTGGGGCCCCTTAAGTCAATGAAAAATACCTCTGGACTAGAATGCAGGTGAAAGAATCCTCTAACTACTTAGTGTGCAATCATAGGATAATGAAATTTTATTCTGTGGTATGCATAAGTTAAAGTGATATATTATTGGTGGGGTGTTTTAATCAAACTCCACTGCATTAAGTGTTTGTGAAATGTCTCTTCATCTCATGTCTACTAATCCAGTCTTCCAGAGTTGTTAATTATTCCCTGTGCAATAGATATTCACTACTGTGGTAAAACAGTAAAGCAGGGGCCAGCCTAACTTCTGACTTTATGTTGCTTTTATTGCTTTAGGTACTCCATGCTACTTAAATGTTGTGGCATTTATGTTGAGGCTGCTACTTGTCACCCTATGTGTCCTATTGTACTGTTTGGTGTGTTTTAAGTTATAGTAGGACAGTAGAAAACCTTTCATCTCACTTTCTGACAACCAGCCAATTCTTTGGAAGGCTGAATTCCCTTGTGTGTTTAACTGAACAAAAATTTCTTAACCTTCCTTCACTGTTTAGATGATCTGGATTCTTAATAGCGTTCATCTCTCCTCTCGCTGCCTGCCTTCTCTATCACTTCCACTTCAACATCTTCCCATTTTATGGAGAGGAACCCTAAAATTAGTATTAACTCCAAAGCTGTTATTGCAGGCTTGTTAAGTGTAATTTCTAAATGTAATTTCCCTTCTTTTTTCTGTAGGCCAAAACAAACAGTGGGATGTCCCTTTGCAATTCTTAATTACTTTTCAAGTTTTACTAATTGTGTGAGTAAAATTAAATTCACTCTTAATGCAGGTTAGGGATATGACAGTTTCTGAAAGTTGCATCAGATGTCTCAAGGTGGACATTTTGAAATGCAGGTGGTACCTGCAAGTCCTGGAATGTAGGGATGTAAAACYTGGCAGAAACATTCCCACTCACAGCTGGAGCTGCTGGGTAAAGAGCCAGTCTTTCAGATCACTTGAGACTTGAAGTTGATATTAAGAGTTTAAATAGGTATGGTGTCAGCATCCATATCCTATGTTGTTTAGAGTTTAGAAATAAATAAATTTAAAACTAAATTTAAAAAGCAGAACTCAGAAGAGAGAGATGTACGTGATTGTTCCAAGGTCTAAGTAGTAAGTAGGGACTGCAGTAATTTGTTTTAGTGTAAAGCCAGYTCATGCTGCTGCTGTGTCTTCAAATTCCAGAATATTTCCAGGGCTGAATTAAGATGGTGCTTCTTCCATGGTTTCTGTATTTTTGTTCTCTGGATTTTTGGCCAAGTTGAGATATCTATCAAATATGGTATTTTGTGTTGCTGTTTCCTAGGCCTTTACTTACATCATGTTAAGTGCTAGATATCTGAATAATATAGGAAGTGAATAGAGGAATTGTAGTGAATTTTAGGTTGCTTGTATGTGGCCCTGAGTTACTGTGTGCAGTAGTTATTTCTGAGATTATGAACTGTGTGCATAGAGATTATTTCTGTAAGCTATTTTTTTCCCAAACTTTAATCACCCATGTAGAATTGACCAAAACACTGTAGCCAGTTGTGAAGATGGCAGAAAAACTGTGTCCTGAATACCAAAAGTTGATGATACCAAGCTCTGGGAAAAAAAAAATGCAGGTAGGGGGTCTGGCTTTGCTTTGCATGGAGAAAAACTGCAAGACTAAATCTGGGAAGCTTACAAATGCCAAAAATATTAAAAGGCTGATCTCTCTGGGGCAGAGGAAAGAACACAAATGCACTCTGTCCCCCCATCCAGGCCTTTCTCCACTTGGGCTGCAAATTATTACACACACCCGAAGTCATTAATCCAAGCAGATGTTCTGGGATGCTATTCTCCTATTTTCCTATGTTCAACTACCATTCATCTCAGTGTTTAACCAATAACCAAATTATTTGAATGAAAACTGAGTTAAAAGGGCAGCCTCTACAGGAAGTTGCCATGTCTGCCTTCAGGCTTTTATTTGGGCTCTTAAACAAGAAAGTACTTTATGTGCATGACTGGGTATCTTCCATCTGCCCAGAAATCACACCTTAAAATGCTTTATTAGTCTGATGTTTCAATTTTAATTAAAGAAGAAATTTCAACCTATTGTGAAATTATCTGGCTTGGTTAAAATGCTGATTTTTAAAGCAGGATTTCTGAGGTGATTGATCTGTTGTTTTTCTTCTGGATAGGCTTTGGAAACAGTCCAGAATATATTTCTCTATTCAAAGATATTTAACTCAGTAAGAACAATGCAGCCTTGTGTTTTTACACCTGCTGGCTGTATATTGAATACCAATGTGGAGAGGGGGTGGGTGCTAGCTTACACTTGCATCATCTTTTCTCATTCACTTTACATGATCTGAGTTTTGTTTGTTGAATAATACACAGAACTACATAAAAATACTAAATTGCTATTTCCCAAACATGGATGCTGAGAGCTTTTCCATGAGAGCTTTGTCCAAGCACTGCAGTTCCTGAGGCTGCATGTTGCATTTGCAGGCAAAAGCTGTGCTTTACTGGTATTAGTAACTTCCCAACATTTACACAAATTTAGCTGGCAATCAAATCAAAAGCATTTTAAACACTTCTCAAAAGCACAAGACTGCTGAAATCTGGGCTGTCCTGTTTGCCTGAAACTGCATGTTACTTAAATAACAGCATGGATGTGTGGAGGAAGTGCAGTATGAGTTGATTTATAATCTACTTAGTAATTTAATTAATATGTTATGACAGTTGTTAAGGCAGTTTAAATCTTCCCTATTTTTTGAATTGCAAAGTAAACTCAAAGTTTTTCCTCGAGATCTAAAGGAAAGTTAAAAGCTTTAATCAAAAGCTTCAAAAAATCTTTTGAGCATGAAAACAGTATTTCAGTGCTGCTGCCTCTTGTCTTGTATGTGTTTTCAGAGGTTGCAAAACACCTTTCTGGAGCCAAACACATCAGTTTTACACCCACTGCAGTGCCCTGCAATGTCCTGCAAGTCTTTTGTAGAAGGTGCTTACTTAAAAAAGTAATGTTTAAAGGACTTCCCGGTCTTCTGTAGGGCTTGCTTATTAACAGGAGGTTGGATGGAGAAATTTTGGTGCATAGTTGCTTACAAATTATTGTCCTGTTGAAGAAAGGAGGATAGGGAGATGAGAGTTTATTCCTTATCTTTTCAGTGGTGTTGGAAATAATTAGAGATGTACTGGAGCTCTGTTGCTGCAAACTGGTGGTGTACTTTTGTGGACCCAAACAAAAAGTAGGGTCAAGAAACTTTGACGTTTTGCTTTGAGTTGTCTTCTCTGCCTTTGGTTTAAAAGAAACCAAATATCCACATTGGAGTGGAGTGGCTCTAGTGCACAGCTTGAAGAGAGCTTGGAGGGTTGAATTCATCCAGAATCTCGATTGAAAATAATTTAGAATGGAGCAGGAATTAAGGACTTTATACTTGAAGCTGCTTAGAAACATGCTTAGCCATGTTTCTAGGAACAGGGGCCTTAGAAGAACCATTCTTTTGCTGTTTTAGTGTCTAACTGATAGGAAAGACTTCAGATTCTTAGTTCCTAACATGTGTTTTATATAGAATACTATCCTCAAGTTTCAGTGTTTTGTGTGGAATTCGCAGGGAAATTCATAATGTGTCAGCTGACTCTACTGAAGAAAGCACAGGAAGGAAGGAAGGTGGAGCTGTTGTTTTGCAGAAAGCTTCCATTGGGAAAATTTGGGTCATATTTTAGGCCTGTATTGGATTACAAGTGGTGTGCAAGTAATTCAAATGCTATGCCTTGTGTTTGAATTTCATCAAACTGGACAAYATCTATCCTCACTTCTAGGAGTTTCTTCACAGAAATTGTCCTTGACCGTACTGTGATCCATATCAGTATTTCCTGTGGAAATGTTTCCTCACCTGAATCCCATTATTGTACCCACCTTTGGGCTGCATGTTGGTTTTGGCGTCTTGGAGTTACCAGCAGTTCACAAGTTGTCTTGTCAGGGTAAAAGGGCCCCTTGCACTCTCACTTGAGCACTACATTGTTTTGTTAGTGCCATTGGTTCCTTTTGGGCTTAACTTGAAAATGTGTGAGAGACAAAGGATGAAGAAATAAAAAGCAAACTACTTTCTTGAAGGAATCATAGTGAAGTAGGATCATTCTTAAAGACTTAGGCAGAAGCCATGGTAATTTCTTGCGGAAGTTTTCATTTGAAGGAGAAAAGCCTGAAGACCTGCAATACCTGGAACTGTGTATGTACAACAACTAAAAGTGAGAGCAGCTGGGTGCCAGGATTAAAATTTTGAATATAAACATGCTGATATTAAAAATGAATGTTGGGAAATCAAGGTATATCCTTGTTACAATAGGTGTTGTACCAATGTTAGGTTACAGGAGCACCAATGCTTTTTCTTTGTAATGAATTACACCAGAATGGTGTTTGAGTTCTGCTCAGCGCTTGCACTATCACTCAAAATGTAGTTTGGATTTGGACAATCTGGTATGATGCTGACATTTCAGATCTGCAGCTTTGTTTACATGTGTGAAAACAAGAAAGTGAGAAGAGGATAGACTGTTTGAAGTAGTGCAGATGGTTAATCTGCATTAGGTGTGCAGAGAGGTCAGATTTTCTATTTTCCACTCTTCACATAATATTGTGGTAATGGTGGTAATTTAAAAAAGAAACAATTCTGAACTGGGGGAGGTGAAATACTTCTTGTAACAGTACGTATACACTCAATGCAGTATTATGTGCAAACAGTATATTACAGTCTGTTCAAATAATCTCTGAAATTTCTTATGCTTTGATCTGTAAAGCCTGGAACACTGCTCGTGTTTCACTGCTTTGTGCCACTTGTAAAAGCACATTTGTCAGGAGATGAAGTGAGTATATGCCAGTAGGTTTTTAGTACATCCAATGAAACACTAACCAGTCTGTGTAAAGGGAATACCATTTTATATTGCGAGATAAGCAGCAAAACTCAGGGTACTAACCCCAAATAAACTGACTTTGCACCCCATTTTGCTCTGTTAAGGGAAAAAACCCAGGTGCTTCATCTGGTATACATTTCTGTGGACTGCTAGTTTATACTGATCAGCGTTTTTTCTTTTCTCATTTATTCAGGATATACGACTCAAATCCTGAACAACCAAATATATTCCAGGTGGAGCAGCTGGAACGTCTCAAGAGAGAGCTGCCAGAGTTGAAAAGCTGTGTGGCCCCCTCAGTTAGCCACTTCAAATCCTTAACTCCATGTAAATGCCGTCATTGTTGCGCGGAAGAGAAAGCTGTAGATAACTTGAAGTGTTTTCAGATGAAGAAGGACTAATTTTAGGCAGAATGCTGTTTTGTATCTATAGAATTTTCACCATTGGAATAGTTCTGTCTATGCTTTCAGGTTGGTTTGGTTTAATTTTAAGTCTTCAAATAGCAATAACTGTGTTCCTCCTTCCTAACAGTACTTAGTAAAATTTTAAGCAATGTTAAAATATTCAGCCAGTAACAGTTATTGTTCCAAATTACATACACAGTTTTAACTTTTACCTCACATCATATCAAGTCTTGAAAAAGAAAATTATTATTATATTATTTTGCTTTTAAAAAAACCAAAAATTAAGTAGTCTCAGTAGTGAAAGCTCAGAAACTAAATTGTAGAGATATTGCAATAATCTGATATTGAATATGCTGAAAATTTGTTTTAATTTTGATTTTACTTGCAGGCTGACAAGCTATAGCATTTATCTGACAGCAGGAAATTGAGTGATTTTAAGATACATATAAATAGATATGGCCTATACATGATCTGAACAAATTGGTACCTCATGTATATGTATTTGCACTGGTAGATCCACCTGTACAAAGCTTTGTGCCATTTTAAAATATTTTATTTTTTAGCAAACTGCAGCTCRTTTTCCCCCACTTGATTGGAATTGAGGCTGCTGCCTTTGTTTCCTCAGCCCCCAGTTGTGTGGTACAGCAATCAGGGGGGAACCATGAGTACAGGTTGTTCATTAATCACACACAGGCCTGCTAAACTTTAAAAATGTTGCTAATAATCATAACAGAATTACAGAAGCATCTTCAGTGGTCGAGAATCTTTTTTGCACAGTAACCTTAATGAACAGAGTGTGTACCCTGCACAAACTCTACAAAATGCATGCTTTATCTATTAAGCATGAATTTTAGGTGTTTGCTGAGGTCCTTGCATCTTTATGGTGCTAGTTATGTGTGAAGGGTGCAAGGACCAACTCAACAACTTAATCTCCTTTGCCTGAGAAACCACAAGCCTGTTATTCACAAACATTTGGAGAAGAGGCTCTACCATACGTGGTATGTATGTATACCATACATGGTTTGTCTGTCTTACTTATAATGCAAGCTACTGGCTTTTGTATTTTGCAAGATTTTTGGCTTTTACCATGGAGCAAGAATCACAAATGTACTGGATTCAGATAATCACTATTCTGTTGGCTGGTATCTATCCTCTGTAATTTATTACAAAGTCATAGTTTAGAGTTCTTAATAGATAAGTATGCATGTCCCTTCTCCTGATGTTGCAGGTCATGCCAACACAACAGCTGTAACTTTCTACTGAAATGTTAATGTATAATAAGAATGGAAAATATTTATTTTTTTTCTCTTGTAAATTGACAATGAAAACAATAGTATGTACTATATTCTTTATATACAGTCATTGCTACATATAGAACTGATTGTACAAAGAGTAAAGCCATTGCAAATAAGTGCTTGAGCCTGCACTGCTGAGCAGTTCAAAACAGCTTGTTTTGACTTGTGCATTGTAGTATTTAAAGTTTGTCCTGCACAAACAGCACAAATGTATTAGGTATCTGGAAGCCTTTTAWTAAAAAAAAAAAAAACAACACAAAAAAACCCAAAACTGCAAAACAACCCTAAACCAAAACTGGAAGTGTGTGAGCTGTTTTTGAGAAGGGGAGGGGGCACTGAACCAGAATCTTGGCATCAGGAACCTGTGGCTGTTACTTGATACATTCCTCATTATGTGATTAATTCTTAAATTTCTTTTCTTAATTTTTTTTCCTCCTTTGTGTATGCTGTGGGATCCTCTTGGCAGGTCTCGAGGGCTTTGCCAGCTGTTACTCAGCTCCTAGCAGAGTTTGTGTCACTGCTTGTGAGAGCTGGGCAGCAYATCCTCAGAGATGCTGAGACACCTGTTCTGTGCAAAGGGTGTTTAAAAGCTGGGCTGTGTGAAGCACCCTTTCAGACCTATCCCAGTGAGATGCTCAGGCACCCTTAAAATCTTCTTTCCCAGCCTTCAGTGCTCAGGCACCCTTAAAATCTTCTTTCCCAGCCTTCAGTGCTCAGGGAATTGCACTTGCCAGTTCTGTTTGAGGGGAGTGGGGGTGGAAATAAATCCACCTCTCAGGTTTCTGTGGTTGAAGTGACCCCTGAGGTATTAGAAAGTCTTTTTTCTCAACCCAGCGACTGAGGGAGTTGCGATTCCTCAGTTCTGCTTTTCAAGGTTGTTTATTTTCTCTTATCTGTTACATTCTTTCTCTGACCTGCTGAGATCTGTCCAGCAGGTTGGGTTGCAGCGCGGCACCTGCCCTTTGGGTGGTGTTAACTTTCTATACTAAGAACTACATGTACTTTATTTACAATAATTTTCCAATACCTATCACCTGTGTTAGACAGTCTGTCTCTCATTCTAAACCAATCAAAAGGTGCCACCATCACAGCAGAAGATGGAGGAGAAGGACAGGACATGCCCAGAGTCCTCTATCTTGCTTCTTGAACCCCCATTCTAAAACCCCAAAATTCTACTTTTTCACCCTGTGACAAACTCTTGTGGCTTGTAAATCTTCACACAAAGTGGGTAGTTTTTTTCCATGGACTAAAATCAAAGGCACAGATGTTTTTGACTTCTTGCCAAGGTCTCGAGTCATCCAGGGCTGCCAGAGGAATGTCCCTGGGTTCCAACATCCACCCACTGTGATGATTTTACAGGGCAGTTCTGAGCAGTGTTGGTGTTTTCTTGCTGGCTCCTTTTTTTTCTTGAGTGAGTTGTGTCAGCAGCTTCCTCCAAACCTGAGGAGCTTCCACAGCTCTGCTGCTGTGCCAGTTCTTGGAGCTGAGCTCACAGCTTGGGCACACTGAGCAGCTGTCACTCAGCCACTGGCATTGCAGAGGGGATAGAAGGAACCAAAGAGCAGGAATTCGGGATCTGGCAGGGGAAAGTGCCCCCTCCTGCTCTGGAGTGCTTGTTGGAAACCAGCATGGTCCAGGGCAGAGATGGCTTTGCTCCAGCCAAGGGCCTGCTACAGAATATTAATCCAGAGATGTGAGAGCTGTAGTAGGGGAGACAGAATTTCTCTCTTGATTTTGGAATATTTCCTTCTGGCCCATCCAAAGACTGGGCTCTGCATGTATAGTCTTGGTTGCTGAATGACACTCCCACATGATGCCTGTACTTGTGTGTGTGCATATGTATATAAATATATTTTTATATATATATATTTATATATATGTGTATGTGTGTATGTAGCTGGTGTGGGATCTGGTGATGACAGAGCTGGTGTGTTACGATACACAGTTGGATGCTACCTTCAGAATTTCTCCAAATAACTGGGCCTTCATGTGTTTTCAATCACACAGATCTTGTACCTTAACTGTAAACCTGCAGCAGATTCTTGGTCACAACAGCTGCCAGCTGAGGAAGCACTTGCTGACTCCACATTTGTCTCACACCTCTGGAATTACCTCCCACATCCTGGAGTTTTGCACTTTCCTTCTCAGCTGCATCCATCATGTCAATCTCCCAGAGCTCAGCTTTGATACTTTTAAACAGCCAGCCCTGGCCTTCCCCTTTCTCTTGTAGCCTGTAAACTGCACTGCATGCAGGTCTTTGCTCTTTCTTTTCACTGTGTGTGCCCTCAGATTCTCTCACAGAATCTATGTCCAAAATTGAAAAAACTCCAGCAGCTGCTCACTCAGAGAAGGTCCTGGAAGAAAGAGCCAGTGCTGGACTATACCTTTCTTTTGTAACCTCTGAACTGCACTGAGGTGATTCACTTTGCCTTCTTTAGGATCCAAACCTGAAGCCCTCCCCTACTTGCCCCCACTAAAGGTGCCAGGACAAAAAAGATGTTGGCTTTTAGCTTCCCACTGTCACCATTCAGAACTCCACCCTGTATCCCTGTGTACTTTAKACAATTAAATGTCCTGTGGTACTGCCTTAGAAACCCAAAGGGCAGATCTGAAGCCAAAAGTGTCTAGACCCTTCTGGCAAAATGTGCCAGGACAAAAAGGAATACATTTATTTTGGAAGGCAGGCAGCTCTCCTTGGTGTTCCTGGTGCTGATAAGAGGCTCCCCAGGGGCGGTGAAGGCCAGCACCTGYTTTCTTTTATGGCACCTCCTGTGTGGGAGCAATCCTCTCCCAGGAGCCCTGCACCAAAACTTGCGTGCTGCCTCCAGTGTTGAATACATCCACCAGGGACTGCTCTAACACAGGAGTTCTCTCCAAGGAGCTGCTGCTGGTTTGTACCTGCCYGGGGCAGCACCTCCTGCACCACCAACGATGGGGTGAGGTGCTGTCCTTAGCCGATAAAAGGCATCCTCATCCTCTTTCTGGAGCTCACCTCCACTATTTGGATACCGGCTCCAAAACTGCGTGTGTCCAGGGATCTCTTTCAGAGAAGCCTTTCCAGAACAGAAAGCTCTGGTTTATACCTCCCTAGGGAACCCTGTAATGTCATCCTTTTCTTTCAGGTGGCCGGTGGCTGACAAGGACAAGGATGAATAAATGACTGCTTTATTTAAATTGACAATTATTAGATGAAAATGTAAACAGAGAAAAATGCACAATGGCAAAATTCCAATCTGATCAGAGTTATTTACTACACAATTAAGCTGCTGATAACAGTGCTCTATTTATTGCACGAATAACATAGCCACCTTAATAACTATCAAATAGAGGTTGATGTTACTCACCCGTGGGCAAGCCTCTCAGCCTCCAGAGCTGTCCCTGAGGGGTGTTCCCACCCAAGGGAAGGATCTTCATGCATCTCAAGGAGATATGCTGAGAAAACTGGGACTGATCTTTTGTAGTATGAAGAGGTTGATTGTCCTGCAACTTCTAGATTCTGTGTTGTCCTCAGCAGAATATGTTTGAGTCAGGTGTTACCAGCTCTTTGGTTTCTGCTCAAAACTTCCATCTCTCACTTCCCCTACCCGGCTCTTCCACATCCTTGTTGTTGCCCACCTCAGTCAGGAGAGCACCCTCATGAGGGGCCTAATTTAAGAGAGTTTGGTCAAGCTGGTCTCAGMATTCTTCACCACTGAACCCAGTGTTCTACTAAACCCTCTGATTTTTAATCCATCACCAAAAATTTGTAAATAAGACAAAGAAGGGGTTCTTTAAAGCTGTCCCAGCCCTTCCAAATGGAACAGCTCCGGTGCCCCTGCTTCTCATAATGCTGTTGCTTGTTCCTCACAGCAGTCCCATAGTGCCAGGAACAGGAGAGCTTCATCTCCATGCCTTGCAGAGACAGACTCCTCTGGAGCTCTGTCTGTGTCTCCAGCTACAATGCCTATGTTCCCACTGCTTCCAGCTCTCCCTCTTTGCTGACTGGTTTCTAGGTCTGCCTCATATCCAAGGTTTCATCCATTATGTGCAGCTGTGTCGCCTTAGGGCAAATGGAATCTCTCTGGAGAAGTGGGAAATCAGGTGGATGCAGCAAAAACACTCTCCCACCTTTGAAAAAGTCATGAAGGTCAGCATGGACTCTGCATTTAAGTGAGAAAAGGCCTCCAGAAGAAAAAGAAGGATAGCATTATCTACTTAGATGGTTTTGCTTCAATAGACTGGAAAGAATAGAGCTCAAGGTCTGGGTAAGAGGCATCCATCCCACCCCTTCACTGCTCCACCAGCTCTGTGGTTCTGTGCTTGCTCTGCCATGTAACCCTGCCCCTCAGTTAATCARCTTATTAAAAGCATTTCCCCAGTTTTTCTGACATTGCAGCCTCCTCCACTCATCTGCCTCACTGTTTTCTCCAAGGGACAAGTTTTACCCTGTCTTCCCTTCTCAAAGTCCTCTGCACTTTTTGGCCTCAGCTTCTGGAGTTCTGTGGTTTTTGCTGTGTGCCCAAGTGTGTTTAAGAGGAGTAAATATTCCATATGAAGAAGAAGGGGAATGACTTGCTCCCATGGACTACAGACAAAAAGGTAAAATTTTAAAAGTGAACCTGCCTGGGAAATCTCATAATTTTAGGTCATTTGTGTTACCTTGGCATTTCTAATCTCCTTCAGAAATGGTGGAGGTGGTTTGCCCTGCAGTTTGATTGCCCTCATCCCTGGGCGTCTGTGGGACATTTCTAGGCCCCACTGTTTGTCCCCTGACACATCCTGGCCTGCCTTGGCCACCGTCGTGTCCTCTGCTGTTGGATTTGCACAGGGCCACGCTGGCTCACTCTGCAAATCCAAGGGGACGTGAGGCTGTCCAGGTGGATGGGCACAGGGGTCCCCTGCTGCCCTCAGCTGTCACCCAGTGCCACTGGGCCCTGCCCAGGAACCTGCCTGGCACGCTCGGCTGCGGGGACAGCTGAACTCTGCTGCCAGCGCCCCGGGGCTGCCCGTGCATCTCCCGAACACCTCCCATGTGACTCCAGGTCACAGGGTTTGGCCACACCTGTGCCACTCAACAGCTGTCTTCATCTGTCAGCAGGAAGAAGGAAGGAAAGGAACCAGGGCAGGAAGGGGAGGAAAGAGGAAGAATCGAGAGCAGGAAGGGCAGGAAAGGAGTGAGAGAGAGAGGGAGAGCTGAGGAGGCTGCATTCAGCAGTGAGGAGCAGAGTGGCCGATAAGCACCGTGCTAGAGGCTTCTGATGTCTTCCTCAACTTCCACCAGCACTTTGCCCAGCGGCCTGGCCGTCCTGACGACCTTCCCAGATGTGCTCTTCGTCCCTGAAATCGTGAGTGCTGCCTTGTCCCTGGGGGAGGGCTGTGGCTGCTGCTTGGGYGCTCAGCACAGGTTGTGCTGCAGGTGTCCGGGGGGTGACACTTGTCCCCAAACACGTGGCTCAGGACCCACGCCAGGTCCCTGAGCCACAGGGGGCTGGAGGGCATCTCATCCTCGGAGAAARCCACTCTGAAGCTTTCCTTCAGTCTGCAGTGGGATTTTTCTGGGGCCTTTGAAAAACGTTTTAATTTCTTGCCTGAAAAAACAGCAGGGGCTGCCTGTGGGTTTCAATAGGTGCCAAATGGAGCTGGTTAATGACCGGAGGTGATTTTAGCGGATAGCACAGGCAGAGGATGAGCTGCTCGCTTGGAGCAGGGGATTAGGGAGCGGAGGGAATTGTTGGCAGCAGCCGAGGCTGCGCTGCTCCATCGCGGCATTCCTGAGCCGTAGGTGCGGAGCTGCTGGACCCTGGGCGTGTGGGAGAGCGAAAGGTGAGCCAAGGGTGAGCAAACACCTTGTAACYTCTTTCCACACTGTAACTTCATTGAGCAGGAGGAGATCATAATCTTAATGGACTTGGTGCATGTGGTTTAAAGCAATTGCTCTGAGCATAGGTTATGAGATGCAAAGTCTCAGCCTGAACTTTTCCCCCTGTCCTCTGCCCCACTCATGAAACGTGCTCTTCTCACAAGAGCTTGGGAGGCTTTTTTCCAAATTCCCAGCACTTTGGTCCAGCTTTGAAAGCTCTGGCTGAGTATTGTAGGGTGGCGTTCAGATTATTTCATGCTAAAAACTTTCGTGCCATCAGGCACCAAATCCTTTCCTGTCACCCAGCTTGCTCCCCACTCCTGGGATTTACAACGTTTCCTTCATTCTCCTGGTGATAACAATGTAGCAAAGAGAATGTAGACCTGATCTCTGCCCAAGGGCAAAACCCAGGTTTCCTGCAGCTACAGGAGGGAGGATGTTGAGTGCTTGTGGAGGTTTTGGCTGGGCTGACATGTGCCAGCCATCCCTGCCCCTGAGTTATGTTGGTCCTGTTGGCCTCAGAGAGCTCACTCCCCTTGAACTGTTTGTTTGTAATCCCTGTCTCCAGGGGATTTGGCAGGGCAGCTTGCTGAAGTGAGCACCCTATCCTTGGTTTGGGTAAGGTCTGGAAATGTGCATCCTGAAGGCCCAGGAACCACCCAGGAAGGAGGAATGCTGCATGACTGGATTTCTCCATCTCCAGGCAGATTCTGGGCTGTGCTGCTGTGTGATTTCTGCTGTGTACAAAGGAGGTGGCTGCCTTGAATCAGAGGGATAAAGAGTTTCTCACTCCTTAGTGGAATTTCAGGTTGCCTACCATGGGCCAAGTTGGTAATATAACAAAACAAAACAAAATTGGTATTTTAAATGCTAAGACGATTGTGAAATTTTCAGAAGATCCTACCTGCAGCTCAGATGATTGCCACATTTGCATGGGCTGATCAAAATCTACCATTTTTAATCTATGAGGTTCAGTTGAATTCTTGTAATCTATTTAATTTGAAGAACTTTCTGCACATATGGATACCCAGACCTATGTGGAAAACCTGAAACAAGCTGAAAGCAGATACATTTGCTTTGTAAAAGCTTTTTAAAGGATGAATTTTTTCCTTAGATTTCTGTCCACATCCTGCTGTGAGTTACTGAAAGCCTCTCAATCCTTCCTTCCCTTTTATGAATCTTCACCATAAAACCAAAGTCAATAATCAAACCAGGTCAAACCGACGTTTCTGAGTGGGTAAGCACAGGCTGCAGGAAGGAGAGATGGTGAGTGGTAGGAAGTGAGCTGTGGTGCTTCTTTTTCCAGCCTTGTATCTCACCGTAATTTGTGCTTGATTTTAATGGAGCATAATGCTCTTCCCCAGGATTTTTAGCTGCAACACACTCATTGTGTCAGCCCATGAGTGATTAAAAGGACTGGATTAGTGTTCAAGGCTCAGCCTTTGGTTGTAACAAGAGGGACCAGAAGAGCAGCACTTTGGAAGACCCATTTTCACTCAGGTTTTTGCCATATCTCAACCACATAATTGATGTCATGTGTCAATTTGCATAATGGCACCACCAAACTTTCCTACTACTGTGGGGTGACACAAATGATGTATCATTTTCTGAGTTACCATAAATCAGAGACTTTCTTTCCACTTGCAGAATGATTGGAAGGAAATGGAAATGAGCATGAGCTGACACTTGGATGCTGGCTGGGATACACTGGCCATACAAGGATCAGAATGACCTTAGAGTCAGCAAGGCTCTCCTACCTCTGGACATCTGCCTGAATCCCAGACTGGCTGGTGGTGAGGGATAGGTCCCCACAAAAGCACAGATCCACAGAGTGTGGGCTCAGCTGTGGAGCTTCTCATCACAGGATGCTGCACAGACTGAACTTTGCACAGGTCCAAGGAACAACTGGGCTGATTTGTGGCACAGAAAAGCTACTGAGGGCATTTCAGTGCAAAAGCACCACTTGCACTCCAGACATTCCACAACACTGAACATAATGCTCCCATCCTCTTGTGCAGGAGTCTACTGCTGAAGGGATGGAGCCCAGACATAGCTGTCCATAGCTGTCCCTGTGTACCACCAGGAAACCCATGGCAAACTCCCAAGGCTGGCTTAGAGGGTCCCACCCACTCCCACACCARCAGCTGGGACCAGGCACAGTTCTGGTGTAGCCAATGAAGGATGACCCAAAGAAGTGGAGCAGAAATACGAGCTTCCTTTCCCAGCAGGATCTGGGAGCTTCAGGCTCTTTTCCCCTACCCAGGGAGTCAAACCTCTCCTCAGTCTGTTCTCTCCTTTCAGAGTGATATTCGCATATGACCCTTGTGAGGGCAGGTGTCTGTGCTGCTTGTGACACTGCTCCTGGCAGGGATCTGACATGCTGGGTGTGAAGCAAACACACCTCTCCTAAATCAGCCCCCCTGTTCATTAAAGCCAGCCCTCAGAAAGGTCTGAGCCAGCCTCCTAAGCACACTGGTGTAGGGAGGGTGTGAGTGGCAGCGGCACCAGTGAGGAATTTTTTTTGGGTCAGGATCAGGGGCAGATATTCCCAGCTAAATGCCCATTCTTGAGTGGAGGCTGGGAGAACTCATGGGCTGCTGCCATGTGCAGTGCCAGAGGCGTGAGTGGCTTTTGGCTCTGCTCCTGACAAGTCACTTTATCCCACACTCACCCTGTCCCCCACTTTGACTTGCAGATCTTTGGGGGCCTTGTGTGGATCCTGGTGGCATCCTCGAAGGTCCTAGTCCCCATGCTGCAGGGCTGGGTGATGTTTGTCTCCGTGTTCTGCTTCGTCATGTCCATCTCCCTCCTGTGCCTCTACCTCTGCGGGGCTCACGGCGGCGGCGGCAGCTGCTGGGTCACCTTGGTACGTGCCTGTGACAAAGCCTAGGGGTGGCTTTGTCACCAGCAGGCTGCTGCTGCTGCTCCCCAGCCTGCAGCCTGGTTGTAGGGGCTGTGTGACTCCCTCGGAGGTGACTGTGTGATCCTTGTTCCTTAGGATGCCTTCTGCCACAGCACGGCAGCGCTGTTCTACCTCAGTGCTGCAGTCCTGGAAGCCTACGTGACCTATTCGTTTGGCTTCTCCATACTCCTGGAAAAAGAGTACAGGGAGAACATTGCTGCTGTGGTGAGTGCCTGGCAGGAGGGCAGGGAATGGCAGCAGGTGGCTCTGGAGTGGCCTCAAGTGCAAATCTGTATTTGCACCAACAGTTTGGGGAGTGGGGAGAGAAAGCAGTCGCTGTCTCAGCATGCATGGGTGTCCCCAGACATGTGGCACATCACGAGGCGTGGGCTTGGTGCTGGAGTGGCACTGTGCCCCAGAACACTGACAGGCTGCTGTGTTTTTCCATCCCAGGTATTTGCATTCGTGGCCACCCTACTGTATGTGATCCACGAGGTGTTCTCGCTCCTGCGGTGGAARTCGTCCTGAGAGCCTGAACAGCCCCAGGAACAACGGCTGCCCTCTCCAGGCTGGGTTTGGGGTTTGTTTTCTAATGTATAGCCTAGAAACAAGTAGCTTTTTATGTGGGATCTTGGTGATGAAGACAAGGAGCTTGCCAGAGAAAGGAATATCTTGGCACAATCTGTTTCCCTTCAGTATTTTCCAGGCTGGGTACAGTTTGATGCCGGGGCCAAAAAAAAAAAAAAAAAAAGCACCATGCAGCTTTAAAAGAACATAGTATAGTTGGGTTCAAAGGGCTAAAATATCCCTGGACTTCACCTTTATGTATCCAGAGTTGTTACTGGTATCAGGGGAAAAGTGAACAACAAACACCAAGGAGCACAAATGTGAAACTGTTGTCATTTTAATTGCTGTGTGCCCCTTTAAGTGTGTTTGCCCCCCTAAAACCGCTGTGCAAATTAATATTTTCATGCAGTTTCTGAAAATGCCTTCTCTGACTTGCAATGAACAATGGGAACAATATTTAACTCAGCTCAGGAGCAATGTGGATCACTGCAGCTCCTGAAGGGTGCTGCTGAATTCTGAGGTACGACTGTAAGGCCAGGAATTACCACTGCCCTTGATCCCACCCCTACAAAGCACAACCTGGAAGGGGCCCAGTGGGCTGTAGGAGAATTCTCTGGGTGATCAGGATCAAATCCTCAGTAAGCAGAGGCAATCAACTCCTGCATTTGGTGAATGGCTACTCTCTCACACACTGCCATGGTGTCACTAATAAAGATGGGTTTGCTGTGATTTTGAGAACGGRTGAGTCCTTGCTGCTCTTTTTCCCTTTGCTGCACCCAGGCACAGACCCAGGAGCTCTGCACCCTGACAGGGCAGTGCCACCACGGGGGCTGAGTGAGCGGCTGGGTGGAGCTCAATTGCCAGCTGGGGTTAAACCTTGACAATGAATTAATTCAAATGGGGTTTAGGCCCAGGAAGGGATGTTTTCAATCTGTTAGAGTAGCCTAAAAAACAGTGGTGCTAAATTATCTCTTCCAGCTTGTGGGGCAAARAATGCTTCCATTTTAAGTCTGAAGTTCCTGGATAACACTGAGGACTAGAGGACAAGAGGGAAATAAAAGTTGACTTGGAGGCTCCTCTGTTGCTTCATATCCAGGGAAACTTGTGACCTGTGACCATGGGTTTGGTTTGAAGCTTTTTAATTGCAAACTAAGGAAAACATTTGTGGAGGTTTTTTTCCTCGCTGAAAACCAGCCTGACTTGTTTAGCTTGTGTTACTGTGACAACAGGGAACTGGTTGCCACAGAGGTGGAAAGAGAAATCCCTTTTCAGAGCAGGGAGGGAACTCAAAGCCACTTTGGACAATGGCACATGGCTCTGAAGTTCAACATCCCCCTGTTGAAACTGGTTTCACCATCCCATCATCATGGGGTGTGTGTGGGGGTGTTGGAGTCCAGGTTCTATGAACGCCCCTGAATGTGACAAGGGACACAAAGATGCCTTTCTGCTTGGGTGTGTTTACAAAGGCAGGGATCTGCAGCCCTACCCTGGGCCTTGGGATGAGCTGTCTCTGTTCCACCTGTGCCCAGCACCTGTGCACCCAGCAGTGCTGCCTGTCCCCTCACCTCCCTGTCCCTGTGCCTCGTGACCATCTCATTTACAGCCCACAGCTTGGCACAGCCCCGGTCTCCTTCCTTCTGCTTTGCTTTGCCCTTTGCTTTCCCCTTGCCCTGCACACACCAGTTCACACCAGTCTGCACCAGTCCCCCCCCCGTCCTACCCTGTTTGCTGAGTGCCTCCCCCACAGCATCAGCCCAGCCTTGCTGGGAGCCAGCAGTGGGGAAAAGCAGCCGGCTGCTGCTGGCACGGCAGTGTCCATCGGCTGGAGGGACACTGAGRGAGGCTCTGTGGCCCCAGTGTCACCTGGGGAGGGCTGGGCATATGGAAGGGACCCCTGCCCCCCACCACTCACAGAAAATGGAGCTGAAACTTTGATACCCTCCTGGTGTGACCCCAAGTTCAACCCCAGGCAGCTGAGCAGCGGGAAGGGGGGTCCCTGCTTGGCACAGGCTGCAGGGCCCCAGCAGGGGACAGTGACACTGGGAGGGGTGGCTGCTGAATTGCAGCAATGTGCACCTTCCCTGCACAGTGGAAAGAGGAGAAWATGACACAAAACAGGTTCATCATGCCCAGCCTTCCTGTCATCTCAACACAGTCCCAAAGACTGCCATCYGTGCCCTGGAAGCTGGGCAGCCCAAGGGAGCTGTCTGGAAAATGGCACATCCCCAGCACTTCCTGAAGGGAAAGATGCTGCCCAGAGCTCTCCCAGGACCTCCAGACCACGTCTGCAGCACATCTCTTCCCCACAGAGAGCCCAGAGGACAGCACTGACCCCCGAATTTGCTGACACTCTGCTGGAAACATGGGGCATGATGGACACTGCAGACTAGCAAGCCTTTTCCTTTGGGGACACTTCCATGGGACCAATGGCACTCTGGCAGGGCACCCCAGGATGTGGGAAGGTTAGCCCTGCAGATTGTTCAACACAGACACTGCAGTCCCTGCCTGCAGAGCTGGCCTGGCCCAAAATCCCATGCCCTGCAGTTGCTCAGGAATTCCCAGATCCCCCCAGACCGGTATCCCTCCATTGCTGGGATTCCCTTGCAGAGGTAACTGCCAGATGGAGCAGCCCATTTAAAAAGCCACAAATCAGGCTTTTTTCCAGAGCATTTACAAGTGCCATTCACACTGTTGAAACACTGGGCCTATTGTGCCCCTGCAGCCACCACCAGGTTTCATCTGGTTTTGTCAGTGGAATCCTCATCTCTGCTCTTCTCCAGCTTCCTCAGCAGGACAAGGAGGTCTGCAGGTATCTGCTCTGGAGAGCAGGCAATTACATGCTAGTTAAACCAATCTATGCACCTGAAGGCAGGCAAAGCCTCAGTTCCTATTAAAAACAAGATTGCAGACATATTCATTAACTATGCCCAGATTGTAATCTTGGTTGCTCTTGCTTAACTAAGTGGTTTAACCACGTTGTTAACTATTCTCCAAATATTTGCATACTGGATACCTTGCCTCCAGCAATGCAATGAGTTAGGAGAACYTCCATCTTCTCCTGAATTGCAGGAGAATAATTTGATTTTTAATAGAAAATTATGACCAGCTCCATGGAAAATGCAGGACTTTCCCATTTTACAGCCAGCTTTGTCTGTAAACAATGAGCAATCCTTGTGCTGGGTAAAACATCTACACAAGCCCCTGTGTAAATATGAACAAACCTGTGGGAACAGTGAAGCCACAAAAGATTAATTTTATGTAGGGACCTAAGCTCAACAGCAGAGATGCCATCTGCAGGTGAGCACACATTCTCCAACAGCAGCTTGATGTGCTGGGACAAGGAACTTTGCAACCTGAACACCTGGAAATCCCTATTCYATTGAAGGTATATTTTGACTGAGGTTGAAGGTATTTTTTTCTGCYAAACAGGGAAAAAACTTTCATCCCACTGCTCAGCAGGCATGGCCTTGGAAATAGAATTTTTATTGCAAGAGTGAGATAAAACTCAACTAAATTCACCCTGCCTGTCTGTATATACACAACTGCTATCTTTAGAAACCAGCATTGAAATCAGTGTAAAACATTGCTCCTAAATGTCCTTAACATCAGAACTCCAGATGTAAATTCCCAGGCTGGTGTTGAAGGATTTCTAAGGTATTTTCTCCCATACTAACAAAAGAGGTGGCCCAAGCATCTTTTGGCATTTGGGGAAATGCCATGACAGGCACTCACAGACTGGGAGGCACACAACTGAGCTCCTGAGCCTGGGCAGTGGGACACAGGCTGCACATGAGCCCCCACTGCTGCTGCTTGCTTCAGCATCTCCCAGACACCAGCACGTAGCAACAACAAAAAGACCCAAACAAACCCAAACTAATCCCACTCTGGTGATTCTTTATTGCTTTCACAATCTTGTATTTTCAACAGTTTCCCAAGAGCTTGTGAAAGAAACATGGACAAACCATCCTCTGGAGTGGAGTAAATGCATGCTTGAAGCTCAAGACTCATTCTCTGACTGCTTCCATCTGAACATTCCCACCTGGACAGGCTCAGGGGAATTGTGGGAAAGCAAACTGTGCTCCTGGATGGCAGCAGTGACATGGGTGGCACGAGAGAGCTCCTGCTGCCCTCCCCTGGAACTGAAGCCCAGACACCCTTGAGCCAGGCTTTCCCAGCTGCTCTGAGCTGGAGACACCGTGGCGGGCCCGAAGCTGTCAGCACGCCGCCCGTCTGACACCGGCCCAGGGGGATTTCAGCATTCCCTGGGCTTCCTTCACCTCCCTCCACTCCAGCTTTGTGTTGGGAACCTCATCCTCAGGCTCAGGCTCCTCACGGACAGGCCCCTGGGGCAGGGCCACCACGATGGGCAGGGGGCCCTGCTCCTCCCGGAACTCCACCACGTAGAGGCTCTTCTGGTSTGCCAGCTGCTGGTGAGTCTCCTGGCAGCAGGACAGGGAAAGGACAACCAAAACTAGGATGAAAACTATGATGGCTTTACTTCAGGCCAAAACCTACACAGGGTTTGAGGCAGGAGAAAAAAGCCTCAAAAAGTCATTTCCCAATAAACAGTTTAAGCACTGTGGAAATGAAATGATTTGTCAGGCTTATCTTACTGGGCAACAATTCAGATAGCCAGACCTCAGGTACACTGATCAGCCCTACAGTGTCATCCCAGAGGAACTCACTTCTGGAAAGACATACCCTGCTCATAAACATGCCTGTTGGCAGGATCATTTTTGTGTCTTTATGTGGATATAAATTTTGCTTTGGTAACAGAAAAGTGCCTGTTACTGCCCAGACAGGTGGCAYTAACTAACATAAAGATACATTCATAAAGACATTAATGTAACATTAGTTTCAATTACACCTGTCCCTTGCCTGAAAGGTCTTTTGATCACACTCAGATTTTACAGAGTAAATGTTTACAGGTGACAGGGAAGTTTTCATTCTCAGGGCAGTGAAGAAAACATATCAAATGTGTAATTCCAAAAGCAGTAATTTATACAGCAGGCCTTTCTTCTGTTTGTTCTGTGGAAGATTCTCAGATACAATAATTAAAAATACAATGCCAGACTTCCCCAAGTGTGACTGCCCTGAGGCATTGCTAAGCTGGGAGATCTGTGATTCCCAGCAGGCAAAGAGGATCACAACCCCCTCACCTCCTGAGGCTGAACTGATGACATTGGCCAGGACAGGGTGACACATTTGACAGCTACAGCTCTCAGGGCTGTATTGGGAATGGAAGCAGCTAAACCTTGGCAGCCACCAAAACTGCAAAGGAGATAACCAGGAATTTCCAGAGGGCTGACTCATCCTGAGGCTGCTGTTCAAAGGAAGTAGGATATAATGCTGCATGTTGGAGCTTCTCCATCARTTCCAGGCAGCTGGCTCAGACATCTCCACTGTGAGCACTCAGAGGTGGAGGGAACACCACCACCTCCCTGGCTGAATTCAGAGATCTCAATTACAGCAGCAATAGAAGCAGCTGGGGCTTCAGTCCTTGCTCAATGAGAACTTGGAGCACAAATAAGCAGCAGCAACCAAACCTGGCCACAAGTTCCTCTGCCCAGGATTTTTCAGTAGTCACCAAAACCCCACCAAATGAAAGCCCAGGAATTCAGATGTCCCCTGCGGACACCTGGCTGTGGAACAGGCAGAGTTACACACAGCTCTTCCTGACTGGAAAACTCCATAAAACTGCTGAGGAATGATTCCCTTTAATGATTTTGTTTGCTCTTTGTAAAATTACTTCATTTTAAGACTGGAACATAAACTGTTTGTCCATAAACTGCTACAACACCCATCCCCTCCTGTGCCCATACCTAATAGGCACTGGGAGTGCACCCACCTGTAGGGTCAAGCCCCTAAAGAGAGCTCTGGTGATGTTAATCAAGTTTTTGGATCCAGTGACCTTGGCATACATGTCCTTAATGCCAATTAGCCTGCAGAGGGTGATAATGGCTCGGTGGCAGTGCAGACCATACCCTGGGGGAAAAAACATAAATGAGCATTGTGTGATTATTTATAAGCACACAATTTACTCAGAAGAGAGCACTGAGATCTCTTCTTTGTTGTTTTTGTTACCCAGCATGGTAGAACACATTAGATGTTGAAAATGGCTCCAGGGGCTGTGCCGAGGCATCACTTCCCTTTTCCTGGCCCAGCAATTGGAATGAGTTGGACTTTGTCAAAATTTTAGTGGCACAGAGTGAAGGAGAGACAAACATATTTCAAAATCCACAAACACAACAGAGGTTTGTGTGTGACCTGCATCCCTCTCCATCACAGAGATGGAGATTTTATCAGCTCCAATGCGTAACTGTACTACACTGGCATCAATTGCAAATGGTTTCTTACACTTGCCAGGTTTTAATGGAGGAGATATTTTTTTGAAGAGTCTACTTTTGTTCCAGAGAGGTTTGTTTCACATGGCTTAGCTCTAGTGATCTTTAAAAACTGCAGGACAGTCCTGCTGCTGCTGAGTAAAGAACACAAAAAAGAAATACATCCTGGGGACCAAATGGCTGGAAAGCTGCAGAAAAGGGCTAGAATGTTTACTTTAGTGAGGTTATCTGATTGGAGACCTTGCCRATTAGGAAATTGAGGGAGAAAGGGGAAACCAGAAACAAAATATACAGAGACAGTGATCTGAAAGAAACCCAAAGAGACAAGGAAAAGAAAAAAAACACCCCCCTAACTGATGAGCTCTCATGAAACTTCAGGTGCCACTTTCAGGAAGATCAAACTGACTTCACAACCACCAAGGCTGTAAAGAAAGGGAGACCTGGAGTGGGAGGGGTGTGAGAACTTTGAGCTCTGTACAAACCCACCAGTGGCTGGAGCAGGACCAGGCTCCACACCCAGGTAATTTAGGACTGAAGGAATTACACTTAGGAAGAGTGAGAGAGCTCCCAGCAGTGCCAAAGGGACAAATCCCAATTTACAAGAGCAAAGCCATGTCAGCAGCAGTCGGTATTTCTAAAGAAAAATGACTGATGATTTTCAACATTTAAAACATGGCAGACTAGACATTACATAAGTTTAAGTTCATCAAATAAATACCAGTCAGTAATTATGAAAAATTCAAAATTTAAACTTCTTTAATTACCTTTGTTTTGTTTCTTCATGCGAATTTTTGTCCTTTTAAATTTCACAGAAATATCATGGTAAACTGGAAGGGGGAAAAAAGGCATTACAGGTAAATTCTTCCTTCTAGAAAAGCTTTAGTCAGTGCCTTTCTTCTTCTGAACTGTGAAGTTGGTTTTATTCTCCCCTGACTTGTTTAAAGAGGATGATTAGCCTAGGTAAATTTCTGGAATAGATAATGAATGCTGAGATACCTGTGAATACTATGTTACTATTGAAAAATAGGTAGGTGTGCCTCTAGTGAGCCTCATTTAGTTTTGAGCTGAGCTCACATGACACAGTTTGACTCATATTTTTTTAATAATCTAGTTTTTTAACCTAAGGTTTCCCCAGAGGCATCAGTATTCTTGGGTTTTCCATACAGAATACTAACCAAAAACTACCAGGAAACATCAGGCTGACTCTCCAGCCCAGGTTCTCCCTGCCTGCTGCGTCAGCACACATGGACTGAGTCACAGGGAGTCATCTCCTCTGACACAGTAAGGGGAAAAGCACAGGAATTCACTGTAAAGAAAAATGTCCTGACAGTACTTGACTCCCTTAACTCAAACTGTGCCAGAAAAGATCTAATGTTGCTATTAAGAGCCTGAAATAGTGAGGTATCCCAATTCTAAGCACAGAACCATGGAATTGTTTGGGTTGGAAAGAACCTTTTAAAGGTCAGCAGGTCCAATCCCTCCACAATGAGCAGGGAAACCTTCAACTAGACCAGGTTATCAAGAATTATAATACAATGCATCAGACCAGAAAAACTTGATTTAACTTATTTTTATGCTCTGCAAGTAGTTGCAACCAGTTCTTGCTGGCAAATTCAGTGCTTAGATTGAAAGAATAATACTTACTTGTGTGGTTCTGATACAGCTCTATAAAGTGTAAGGAGCTTATTGCYTTATTCTTTGCCTAGGGAACAAAAGCAGAAAACATTTTTCTCCTTGAATTCTTCTGCTAAGCATTTGCAATTTACCATTATTCAGTTAATTAGATATAAAAAATGAAAGAGAAAAACAACTTAGGAAAACAGATTTGCCACATCTAAACTCTGTGGAAATGAAGATGTTTGGTCTGGAGAAGAGGAGGCTCAGGGGAGACCTTACTGCTCCCTACGGACACCTGAAAGGAGACACAAGTGAGGTGGGGGTTGGTCTCTTTTCCCAAGTAGCAAGGGTTGGGATGAGAGGAAATTGCCTCAAGCTGTGCCAGTGGAGGATTAGATGGGAAAAATTTCTCCCCTGCAAGGGTTACCAAGCACTGGACCAGGCTGCCAGTGGAGTGGCTCAGTCACCATCCCTGGATGTGTTTGGAAGAYGTGCAGACAGGGCACTGAGGCTGCTGGTGGACTTGGCAGTGTTAGATCACCAGCTGGACTGGGTGATCTTAAAGGGCTTTTCTAACCTAAACCATTCTATGATTATCCTAAATCATTCTATGATTATCTGTATCAAGACAGACAAAGCAAACACATGCTTTACATGGATTTACTTCTTTGCAAAGACTACAAATTATAATTGATTATTACAAAAAAAAMCCCATAAATGTAGGTATGAATTATTTGTAATTGTCATCAAGTAAAAAAAAAATCAATTAACATACTTTCCTTAAAGCATTTGTCCTGTCACCTGCCTTCCCTATGGCAAAACCTGCAAGACAGAAAGAGGCATTTTATTGCTGAGAAACAGATGATACAGATGATCTTCAGGAAAAAAACTGGAAAAAAACCAAAGAACTTCACAGCCACATTTAGCATTTAAATTTCCACTCCACTACACAGACCAAAAAAGACCAAAAGAAACAAAAAAAAACCCCAAAAACCCAAAGAACTTCACAGCCACATTTAGCATTTAAATTTCCACTCCACTGGAAATCATACTCAGCAAGTGGTTCAGAGAAAATCAGAGACAATTTAGGAGTTATGAACACCTAACATCTGGATGCTAACTGCTTGTTGTCAAAGGAAAAAAAATAAGGCTTAAGCAATTTTTGTGTGTTTGACCAAACTTTGTTTCAGACAACTGAGTAGTGATGACTGCTTCACACAGAAGAAACAGTCCATTTTGCTTAAAAATAAAGAAGACAATGAAGAAAAAAAGCCTGGGACAACTTCAGTTCCATCATTTAGGACATCTGGATTACAGTGATAACACATTCCATGAAGAAGCTTTCCAAAGAAGATGCAGGAAGAGTTTTTTCAGAGTAACACATCTTTCTGCAAGAGAACCACACCTTCCCCTCTACAAATTTTCCTCTACTCCCAAGTGCAAGCAAAATTCAGCTGGAGGAACACACRAGGCCTTGAATCTTTCACAGAAGCAGAGTTCAGCAAAACTCAGGCTGACCATGAACACAGCTGTCTTATGAAAGCTGCCACAAAACATTCCATCATCAGATGTTACCTTGTACATACAATAAATACATACATACAATGCAATAAATACAACACATACCTGCAGCCCCTTTACCATTCCCAACAGCCACTAAGGCACGGACTGATTTTTTTCTGCCTTCCTTTGCCTTCATACAAAACACATTTCTCACCTGAAGGAAAAAACAACACAAAGCTTCCTGTTATTGCACATAGTCCAAACGGGTTGGGTTTTGTTTGTTTTTCTTTTTTTAAAATTTTTTTTAAAGAGTCAAGTTTGCCAAAAAAACGTACTGGAGGTCTGTAGTGTACACTTAAAATATCTATACTGTCTTTGTCAATGGGTAGCACCTGCAGTGGGACACTGGCTTCAAGGCATTAAATACATAAAGGTTATTAAAAATCCACACTCAGAGAAAAAGTTACCTCATGAAAATTACTTTTCATGAAAATAACCCCTCTGTTATGTTCAGCTGCACAACAGATAATGCTCTAATGCTGCCAGCTTTTTGTGTGATTTCAAGCATGATGAAAAAACATGGGAAAGAAATGGAAAGTAATGCTAATATTGAAAAAGTGAGACCAATATTGAAGTGCCAGCCCTCATATTTTAATCTAATTTAGAAGCACTCTCAGGAATTGCTCAAGGTCTGTTGTTGCTCTACATGAATTAAAATTTAGGACTGAAATCTACTTGTATGCTGCAGAAGGCAGTCTCATTACAGAGATGACAGCTGCTGAAAAGGAGATTCCATTTAAGAGAGGGGAAGAAGAAGGAAATAGCCTGAAGCTGTGTCAGGGGAGCTTTAGGTTGGATATCAGGAAAAACCTTTTCACCCAGAGGGTGCTTGGGCCCTGCAACAGGCTCCCCAGGGCAGTGCTCACAGCACAGAGCCTGGCAGAGCTCAGGCAGTGTTTGGACAACAATCTGGGGCACTTGGTGTGACCCTTGGGCTGTTCTGTGCAGGGCCAGGAGCGATCCTGATGGGTCCCTTCCGAGTCAGAATATTCCATGATTCCATCAGCAAGTCACTGCTTTACAGCCCCCACCTTAGATGGCTGAATACATCCCAAAGTGGACAAGAGACAGATGTACAGGTGGGAGGGAGAGCATGTTCTGGGAAAAGGGAGGACAACCTGGCCTAGAGAATGCAGAATGTGGCAAAAGGTCACTRAAATGATGAGATAAGGGGAAGAGACTGGTTACATGTCAGCCCAAACCAGCTTTGGTCTGCTGGTGTTTAGAAATACTTCAGTTTGTCCTTTGGTGAACCTGGCTCGTTTGGATGTGCAAACCACAGCTCTGAAGCTGAGGCTACCTGCCTGTGAGTRGGGACCCCTAACACCAACCAGGAATTCAGAATGTGCTGTACCCTTGAATCCAGGTGAGAGACAGCTAAGCAAGGAGCAGCTTAGCCAAGCAGTGATGTAGATTCATGATGCAGAACTGTAAATAATCAAACTGTAGAAATATGTTTGTATTTCTGGCTTTCACTGTGCTAGCTTTACCCACAGCACCCCTGTTGGAGCAGAACTATAAAATAAATCAAATAGCTCCACTGTGTGTGCACTGACTTCTTGCCCACTGGGTGAGAGAACCCAGTTTTGGGATAACAATCTGAGGTCCTTTGTCCATCTGTTCTAGCTCCCTTGGTTTTGTTTATATACTGAACTACATGTTTATTTAAATACAGACAAACAGTTTATACGCTGTATGTAATACATGAATTACAGACCAAGTATCAAAAGATAATACATAGCATGTATAAAAATCCTTTTCCCTACATGTAATTCTTCAGCAAGCTACTCTGCTTGTAGTGTTATGCATCTGAAAGTAGACTATTAGAAAATACTTGGTCATAGTTTAAACATTCTTACTAAAATTCACCATAAGAAATAAAAAACAAACAAACAAAAAAACAACAAAAAAAACCCCGAAACCAAAAACCCCCCTGCAAAATCCCAGTGTCTTCACAAGGTACAGATTATGGTTAGGGTTTCAAAAATTTCACCTTGCTTTCATTAAAATAAAGWTGCTATTTAATTCAAGGTGCCCACACATTCTAGAGAGCACTTTGAAGAATTATCAGCCTTACCAAATGCTTATTCCAAGCTATTTTTCTTTCTTCAAACTCATTGCTGACAAGAACAAGCTAAAAAACCACACCCCATAAGATGAAAGTGCCTGTGTAAATGGGCTATTTAGAGAAAATGCAAAATAATAATGGAAGAAAAGAGAGTGAAGCAGCATCATCTCCCCAGGAGCATCAAGAGAATACTATTTTTGCTTTGCACACACTTTTATCTTCTGCTGCCAATCTCAGTAGGTATCTGTACAAAAATAGAGTCAGCATGTCAAAAATAAAGGATGTGATGTTTGAAGAAATCTCCTCACGGATTATTCCTCTCCCTTTCCAGAATGTGGCAATAAAGACACATGCAAGGAGCTTCTGTGCCACTCTTCAAACAGCACAGCCCCTGAAAAGTGACTGAAACCCAGGCACAACCACCCCATGACCAGACTGCCACTCAAGTTAGACTGAAAGCCAAGTTTTAAACTTTAAAAGCAGATGCAGCACATGCTCAACCTGAATCACAGAGTACCTCAAATTATCTGTCTCCTTGTGTCCAGCACCCAGTGGTGAAATGCTGCAAACTCAGCTTTCTTTCTAGAACTGAGGGAAGAGCAGCACCTCAAAACCAAAATGAAACCGCCTCAAACATCTATCAAGAGGAGAAATGACAATGTGGAAGCAAGTTACACTCAAAGAAAGGCTGCTAAACATTATTATGCTTCCAGCTGTTGCRCTTGGTTTAAAAAAGGGTCAAAATCCAACACCTCCTGTAAGGTTTTGTTTCTGTAAAAGCCAAATGAATACTGGCCAACTTGATTACCCTTGGGAATCCCTCCTTTCTAGAAATCCTATTTTAGCCATGATTTCTAGGAACCTGCCACCTCTAGGCCACACTCCTGACCCTGCCACTCTTTTGCTGCTGCTGTGCAGAGAAATGTCTGCACAGGCTGATCCCCTCAGGGGACAGCAGCCTCTGGTGCCAGCAGCTCTCCAAGGTACAAGGGGAAATGAGATCAAATGAGAGCAGGGTGCAGTGCTGAAAGGAAAGCACTTSCATGCCAATGAAAGCACTTSCATGCCAATGAAAGCACTTGCATGCCAATGAGCCTAAACAGGGTCATGGGCACAGCTAAAAGGTTTGGGAATCCAGCTACCTAAAAGAATTGGGCAATCAACTTGTTGACAAAAGCCAAACCCATGGCAGGTACATCATGTGCCCAGCAGCACTCTGTGCCCCAAGGGTAGAGCAGAGTGGTACCACAATGGCAGAACACCTCCCAGCTGCAGTGTTCACACTGAAATGGTTTTTAACCTTGCACCCTCAGAGCAGGAGATGCTCTCCAAGCATCCTTACAGAAAGATGGGGATGCAATCCCACACTGAGACCTGCAAGCCAGCACAACAGAAATAACAACACTCACACAAACACAAGCAGCACTAATAACCTTGTCCTGCTCCTCTCTCTCTCCTCTCTCAGTGTGGCCTCATAGTACAGCTCCCACCTGAGTACAGATCCTTTGGAYTGAGCCCCCAGTAATGCATTCTCAAAATCACTCTGTATCTAAAATGGCTTTATTTCCCTTAGAAGGATGAGCCATAATTATGCCCAATTAAAAGTCACTCAAAAGCTTCTGGGTGTTCCAAATGTCAGTTATTCCTTCCATACAGCCTGACAGGTAAGAGATAAAAATCATCAAGTATTTATTAAACAGAACCAGTTGAGGGTAGCATTCCTAAACTCTACTTTTAGGGCAGGCCAAAATCTTTTGAGTACTCCAAGAGTATCAGAAACAGTGCACGGCTCTGACCTCTCATGTTTTCCTGGGACAGGTAGCTTCAGGTGCTACGTCAAAAACTGTCTGAAATTTTCATTGTCAGTCTAAAGACACTGTCAGCATCATCTAGGGAACAGAAAACTCCCCTGTATTCTAAAAGCAAAATGTAGAGCCTACAAACACCCCAAAAGCACTTCTGAGGCAACATCTCATTAGAAGTAAATTATTACTCAAAGAGTATCCTTTATACCATATAATTTTTTAGTCAAGGCTGTCAAACAATGGTTCTCAGACACTGTAATTCACGCAGCATTTCTTTTTCACAAGCCTTTTTTTTTGCACTCCTTGCAAAAACAACTTCCAATGACTTATAAAGAGAAACAAAGGGGTTTAGCCTGTGCATTAAAGAACATTCTTTTTGTCACAAGTAGCAAGTCTACCAAGCTGAGTCAAGAAGAGGCCTGATGCAGGCAGGGAAGCAGCTTCCTCATGTCAGAGTGACAACAACAAGGCAAACAAGATGTCCAGGAAGGAACAGAAGCCACTATGCAGCCACTGCCACCCAGAGCTSTCTGTCCCCTGCAGCCACCATCCCTTCATGCTGTGTTTCTGGCAGCTCCTCAGAGCCCCCTAACTGATGGCAGTGGCACAGGTGACATTTCCAAGCTGTGTGACATCAATGACAGAGGTGCCTCCCAGTGCCACACCTGCACTGCAGCAGAGGAGGAAGGAGGAACGCTCTGACTGTTGGTTTGGCAATTGTTTTCCTCACAGTTATCAGTCATGAATGAGGAACTTTTCAGTTAGAAACCTGACAAATTGAGTGAAGAACTAGTGAATTCCTGTGCTAGATGAGTCAGTACAAAGGGGATTGAGGGATTGAGTGGTTGGTTGTTTTCCTGCCCAGCAAGCTCATGAAATGAACTTTGATTTACAGGTTATATTGCTCTGCAAATCTGAGTGATCCAAATGGACTGAGACAAGAACACCTACTGCTACTTTGCATTCTGTAGTTCAACACTCAAACACAAATCTCTGACTGTTTTTGTTGGTTTATTTAAAAATGATAGTACCATACCTGAACCATCTGGCTCAAACCCAGATCTATTCTGACACTGGAAAGGTTGCTCTGACCCTGCTAAAATGGAGCCATGCTTGCACAAAGTTCTTCAAGTTGCCTTCACCAGAAACAGGCAATGGAAACAAAAAACCATGAAGAAACCAGCAAGTAATCACCAAGACCAGTTTTCACAACTGGTAGGAGGCAATTTCAGTGTTGGACAAAACCTTTTGAGATCTGTTTTTTACAAAGGGCTTTATTTATAACTTTATCTTCTTCAGAAAGTTCCCCTTAATGAGAGATTCAGAGGGCCACTAACCTCATGCACTGTGCCTTCAGGCCCTACTGAGCACAAGGTCTCACTTTCTAGTTTTAATTGCACTACAAGGCAATTACTATTAAAGCACAGGATGTCATGTAGGCTACTTTTTTTTTCCTATGTTACCATGTTCATTTTGGAGAAAAATAAAAGAAAAATTCCTCTAAGGGTTGATGACACATGAAATGAAGCCTTAAAGTGGAAATAATAATGGCACATGTCAGCTGCACCTGTAGATTTTAATTACCACTGTGATTATATTATGTTAGAACACCAGTTAAGCATTACCAAGAGTTCTATTTAAAGAGATTGTTCTTATCTCTAATAATGAGCAGAACAGTAAAGTTGCCTTAGGCTGGCAGGAAAAGTAAGAAACAGTTAACCCAAGTTCTCTATGACAACTTTAGTTCTAGTTGACATGAAAATCTGAGCTTGTCTATACTCTATTTTTCAGTCAGGAGAAATCAAATTACAGCTTTTCTGTTTCTACATTATAAGAAAACACTTTAATAAGCAATTTCTCTCTTTGTTTAGCAAAACAGCACAGTCTTTTCAGTAGCATAATCACAAGAGAAACGGCCTATTAAACCTTTGTTCATAAGGCAGTCCTTTAAAAATGCTCTGAGTTTCTTGCTGTGAAGCACAACTTCCCAGCAAACATTATTTTAATCTCCTGTACTGTTGTGAAGGCAAATATAATGGAAAAAACATCCAGAAATAGCAGCATGTTTCTCACCTATTTAAGCCAGGAATGCTAAAATGATCTATTTATTTCAAAACTCGTACTTGTTACCGGAAAATTGTAAGACTCAATTAACTTGAGCTCACTGCTGATTTTGAACAGAGAATTTTTGCTGCTGCTGTTTTTCTGCAAAAGCATTCCACTTTCTCAGTTCACAACTGTGGCAATCTCATGTAACAGCAAAGCCCCAGCCTGCCTCTAAAAGCTTTTTTATTACTCAAATATAATAAAGCATTGAGACAGATTTCTACAGCACATGGAACCCCTGCAGAGCAACTCAGCTCTGCTGTTTGTAAATAATTCTGCCACTACAGCAGAGCAAACTCCCCTGCTCTGGCACCCAAAGTGAGAGCCAGCTGTGACATGGCACAGCAGCATCCAACATCCTCTGCTCTGCCATGAGCCCCTTCAGGCAGCAGACAACACTGCCAGCTGCAGGGCTTGGGAACAGAAATCACTTCTTTTAGAAACAGTTCCTGTTCCATTTTTACAAATGGCCTTCAAACACAGACTCAGCTAAAGGCCAAGTGGTCCAAATGGTCTTTGCTGTATCAGTCAAAGCCTGTGGTGTGGTCCAGGCCACTCCAAAAACCCACTGAGATATGAAAATGGGTTAACAGGTCACAGATTTTGTCTCCCCATCCCTTCTGACAGATTACCTAACTTGTTTTTAAAAAGCTCCTATGACAGACATTCCATATACTCCCAATGCATTCTAGTATTCAAATTCCCATTTGCAAGTCATTCTTTATGTCTAAATTTACCTTGCTTTTTATTTATATCCATTGCTTTTTATCCTTTGCTTTTTATCCTTACAGCAGACATCTAAAACAGTTTACATCTTTCCCCTCTGCAGGATTAAAAAAAAAAAATAGAAACCAACTCATGATTTTTAACTACCCAGACTGAGATTACAGCATCACTGTTTTTTTCCATATTTCAGGAGGTACCAAACCCCACTGCCACAAGCAAAGATTTGGATTTATCCAGAAAGCACTCAAGCCACTGGATAGAATTCCAACTGATGGTCATCTCAACAAAATGCAGAAAGATAATCAAGGACAAAGAGACCCATTTGCACATTTACCAGAACAGGAGAGAAGCCTCAGATGCTCTTCTGGAGTACAGCTGTCAGGCAGCTCAGCTTCTGACCTGCCTGGTTATTCTTTTAACTTTCAGACAAGGAGCTGTTGTGAATCAGGCTATTTTGTTAAGAAAATGTTTCTCTTAGCCCTTTTCTCTCAAATGAAGAGCCAAGGTAACTCACTTTCTCATAGGCTGTGCAGCTGAAACAGAAAACCAGACTAATTCCTACTGCTACAATACTGACTTAGCAAAGACTTGTTAAATAATTCCAAGGTCAATATAAAGTAGTGATAATTCTTCAAAGTCCCTGGAAAGATCTGCAATGCTTACCTCAATGACTCTTGTTTCAAAATCTTCATAAGTTTCTGTAGGGAGAAAAACAGGGTGTTATATTTCCTTGTGTTCCTTGTCTATCAGCACACCCTCCCGCAGGTGGTACAAATTAGGAAGGACACAACTTCTATGGAGCTGTAATTTATAAAGCAGTCTCAGCAAAAAGTATAAAAGGTAAGATAAGAATAATTTGAACCARCAGTGTAAACTGCCTTCTTCCCTAAATACTGCTCTAAAATTGCAAATAAACCTCAAATTTCATATATGCAGAGCAGAAGCTGTAAATCATTAAAATCACCAGATGGGTCACTTCCATTACGACTTAAGTATTATCCAATATTTTTCAGAATATTCTGAAGATTTTATCATACAATTAACAGGGGTTCAAAGAGATTTGGGGTTTGGACTAGATGACCTGAAAAAAGCCTCTTCCAACTCAACCTATTATTTGATTCTATGATTCTATGGAAATGGAAGTACTTCTGCATCCACACTTTTGTGAAATTCCAGAAAGGGGAGAGGGGGAGCACGAAACAAAACAATATATGACCACTTCAAATAMCCATAGTCCTTAAAACCTTTTGCTTTTCCAACTTACCCCATGAACAAGAGCATTTCAGTATAACACAGAAAACATTTACTTGGTGTTGTTACAGTGAGATTTTGGAGGAAAGCTTAAAAGCCTGTAATGGTGTAGCACCAGGGCCTCAGTCCTTGACCAAACATTGGTTTATTATTTACACAAAACCTCCAAGATGTTTATAAACATGATCATCTTGGCACAGTTTAGAGATTTGTCAGGCTTGGCACAGTTTAGAGGTCTCTAAATCACAGTAGATTTCTAGCTCACAGTAAGGATATGAGTCCCAGCAGGCACTCTCTGCTCCCTCTGAAGCTCTTCAGGTGCTAAAGAAACACTGCAAACTTGGGAGAAAAGCAATTTGATTTCTGAGTGGAAAATACTGTTCCTTCTGCACTCCTAGCTAGCACAGGAAGTGACACCAGGGAATCCAGTCATGCCACAGGCTCAGGCCAAAAGGATTCTTTGGGTTTGGCAGTTTCAGGTCTGCTCCTCCTATCACCTTGACGTTCCTTTGCATACAGGGATTGTCCCAATTCCCCTGCAGAATCATTAATCCTCTGAATAGAAAGAAAGAAACTGAAAGAACTGTGGGGGCCTGAAGATCCCCAACATTTTTAGCAGATTAAAAGGAAATCAGTGCATGCTAACCAGAAACTGCTTTTTCTCAAACTCATCTATAACACAGGCTGACAGCTTCATTCTCCTATTTTGATTGCAGTGCCCTTTCCTCTTTTTTGCAGAACTTGATCTGACTGGAACAGGCTCCACACTGCCAACTTTAATGCAAGTAATCCATATCAGTAGTACCAGCCAAAAGCAAAATCAAGGAAAACACCAGAAGGTRAAGTTCACAAATGCATAAACACTGTTTACAACAGCTGTCACTTCTTTTAGTGGGATGAACTCAACACAGTCTTGTGTTCAGAGTATGGAACTAGAACCATGGCACTTCTTGACTTGCTCCATGTTCCACCACTGACTTATGGGGAATTTGGAGCAATTAATCTCTCAGATCTCCTATTTTTACATTGACAGATTCAGTGACAGTCGGCCAAGTCCATTGTCCCATCACTGCCTTCCACAGAATATTTGCTTGTAGGGTAACAAAATGAAATGCAACACTGCTAGAAAATACCACCTGTCTTTCTTAGCTCCTCTTACTATAAAAGTGTACAGAAAGATGTCAATAAGCAGAGTTTCACAATAAAAACTCAGTCCAGCAGGAGCTGACAAGTCCTTTTCATGTTTAATTAGTTGACAAAGATTAGGCTTCTAAATGTTAAAGCTACTATAGWATCTCTAGCAGTCTGAATAACAGCACTGTAAAAAAGTCATCTCTCTGCTGTACATGTAAAAGCCCTAGCTTCACTATACTGAACTACTTAGGAAATAAAAAATAACTTTTACAGTTATTATGGTAGTTATTTATTGCAGCTTCTTCTAAAAGCTACATTCAAACTACAYAATCTTTAACCCTATTTCAGTATTTGAACTAGAATTTCAACAAGATTGATTTATCCCACAGGATCCTCTAAGAAACTATTAAAAAAACCCCATGACTATACTTCATACTCAAGACAATTGATGGTGGACACAGAAAATTTCCATCCTTCAAGACTCCTGTAGCAGTCTGATAGAACAGAGTATTTACTCAGTAATACCACATAAAATCATTCAGTCTATAATGTAACAGAACAGTCTAACAGCTGCAGGAAATACACCAGTGTTTTAACAGATTTCACTGCTGTGAGCAGTACCTACTCTTTGATTCAGCTTGCTTGTGTGTGGGCCTGGAACAAAGTACAAAACCAATTTTCAATCACAGAAAAAGTCTGGATCTCACTTTCTCCTAGTCTCCCCTCAGAAAGGCAAAGGCAGAGGCAGAAGATAATTGGTTTTCTTACCTCCATTGGGACCAGGGTCAGGAGGATCCAGAATGACACCTCCCCAACACTTTCCACTCCATCCTCCCTCTCTCTTAATTTTTATTTTCTTTTTCTTCTCAAATGTATCTCTCTGCTGAATGATTTCAGACTGAATTCTCTCTCGTTCTTCTTTTTTTCGTTGGGAAACTTCCTGCACTTTCCCAGTTTGCAGCACAGGAGCATTAAGACCAGGCCAGAGGAAACCAGAACGTCCTTAGAAATAACAGAGAAAAATCATGCTTTGCTCCAAATGAGAATTGCAACTCTGCACTCAGGAAAAGCGCAACAAAATGGAAAATTCTCACATATTTCAAATGCATTCTATGATCCAGAATTTATAACTGGAAAAGCAAAACCAACATTAAATAATCATATCAAGATTTTTTTGTTTAAAGACAAAGCAGTCTGGCATCACAGCAAGGAAAATAAATTTGTCCACTTATGAAATCAAGAAGCACTGTACACAAAAACATCAAGATGAGTCTTCAGCTTTGTATTTGTGATCTACCTTCACCAATCTCCTGGCCTCTATTGAGATTCTTCCTTAGCTTTTTCTTCTTCTTCTTTCCTCTTCCTTTCTTTACTCCCACGCCAGTCTCTGCCAAAGCTCCTTTCCACAGCTGATCAGCTGTCACTGAAATGAAAAACAAAACTTCCTTAAGTTATATTCAAATACAGCTTACACTGGAAACTGAAGCTGAACAAAAAATAACCCCAAACTTGAAACCTGCTTGACCTTTGCTTTGCTGGAATTTAAACTGTAGCATTACTGCCTTGCCAGGAAAGTAATTTCCCACCCTGTGCATATGTATTTGGTGCAAAGATGTGTCTCTACTCCTGATTACTGCACTGAGAGAGGCCCACAGCCAAGGGCATGTTTTTTACAAGGTTTTTCAAAATTAATTTAAAGACAAACGTTCCTTACAAGTAACCAGCATGGTATTCATTTCCAGGTCATGAAAAGAAGATCATTCATTAGTAACTCAGAGCAGCAACACCTTGCAGTACTTATCCAAGGCCACTGATCAGTGACAGTCAACTTGAATCACCTCTAAAAATATCCATACTTTAAAAGCCACAAAACGCAAAAAAACAGGCAAAACATAAACCTGCTGCTCTTCTCAGGTTCTGAAAATATAATGTCCCCCTTATTGCCTGTGCAAGTGGAAAGGAATGTAAAGAGAAAGGAATATAAAACACTTTAACAGCACCATCACAGAGCTCTGGCTCTGTCAGGCCTCCTCAGGGCCAAGACACTGCCTTGGTGCCTCACCCAGCACAGCAGAGCAAGACTTAAGGAAACATATTCAGTAGTTACCTGCAAACTCCTGCTCACCCAGCTGATGGCAATACAGGACACCATAGCAGCTTAGATCCTCAAGAGGTCAAAACAACAAAACAGCCTAAAAAAAAAATTTTAGAAAATTAGAAAAACTTGCCAAAAGGTTTAATACAATATTAAATTAAAAAAAAAAAAAAAAAACCAAAATAACAAAAAAATAAAAACAAAAAACCCCCAAACAAACAAACAAACAAAAAACCCACAAAAAACCAAAACCAAACAAACAAAAAACCAAACAAAAAAACTAAACCAAAAATAAAACAAAAAACAAACAAACAAACAACTATACCAAAAAGAAACTGATTCTGTGAAAAGACACCATGGATAATATTTCTCAGAATCCCAGGATGGGTCAGGCTGGCAGGGACCACCAGGGTCATCTGCTCCAACCTCCCTGCTCAAGCAGGGCCATCCCAGAGCACAGGGCACAGGATGGTGTCCAGGTGGTTCTTGGCTATCCCCAGTGAGGGAGACTCCACAGCCTCTGGGCAATCTGTCCCAG